>BSBK01012184.1:67500-477500 GCA_027943335.1 Chamaecyparis obtusa
GTTGCTAAATCTTGAAGAGATGCACATTTTTCAATTTTCAATATGCTAAATCCTCTAAAGGTAATGCACATATTTTCTAAATCCTGAAGGGACACACATTTTTCAATTTTTCAATATGCTAAATCTTGGAAGGTAACGTACATAAGTTGCTAAATCTTGAAAAGACATGCATTTTCAGTATGCTAAATCCTCTGAAGGTAACACACGTAAGTTGCTAAATCATGAAGGGACATGCATTTTTCAATTTTCAATATGCTAAATCTTGGAAAGTAATGCACATAAGTTGCTAAATCCTGAAAAGACACGCATTTCCATTATGCTAAATCTTCCAAAGGTAATGCACATAAGTTGCTAAATCCTGAGGAGACATGCATTTCATATTCATAGTGATACAAGAAGGTGGATCTATGGGTATTTGAGAAGCTGTCAGAAGATGCATTACCATTGCAAGCACAATTTTTGGGTGAACTATTAGGTTTGGCCACCTATTTAGCTCTCCCTCCAGGGTGATTCATGGTAAGGTGCTCATCTTACTGGGCAAGGTAATCACTTTTCTCTTTTCTCTCTCTTCACGTTCATGCTAGTAGGACTAGATCATGAAGCTATGTTATTTATAGTGTTGCTCTTGTCTTTATTATGTAATCATTTATGCTTTTATGATAGCTTTCTAGATATGATATTAGTATAAGAAATATTTCTTAGTGAGGTTTCGTATGCTAGTTGATGTGGGTTTGTTATTACTAACCCAAGTCTGTTGTGTTGTTTTGGTTTTCTTTTTTGTTTTCACACCTTTGTGCATGTATGTTGAGTTAGGATCCTTAGCCTAGGGGGTTGTGTCCTTAGCTAAGTTTTATTTTATCTCATTGCAAATCCACTCAGATCTTTTTTCTTTCATCTCCTTTACCAAAAGTTTGCATTGAATCCATACTCTTGCTAAAGTGGGGGCTTAATGTATCATTTAGAAATGGAAGCACTTCCATGTTAAGAGCATTTATCTCTCCGAGTAAGTGTTTTGGGGTCATGTCAAGTGCCTTGATTAGGTCTTTGCATGGATGTAGTTGTTCCCCTCCTGTTCTGCTTCTCTCTCCCTATTTCCAACCTCATTTCTGGCAACTTTCTCTAAGAATCTAAAGATCTTGACTTTCTAGGTCAAGGAAGACCTAGTCCTTGACCTAGATTAGAGATGACCTCATCCTTAACCTAGGGAGGATACTACCTCATCTCTAATGCTAGGTCCAATTTTAAAATTCTAGGAGTTTCAAGATGTTGGGTTTCAAAAAAATTTATTTTCCTACTTCAGGGTCGACTGTTTCGGATTTCGTAATGGTAAATCCTTAAATTGCATTTAATCTAGGTCCACTTCAAAGGGTTAAGGTTAATTTGTATTTAATTCTCCAATGTCAGCTTTCTCTAGGGGTTTTTTCCCTAGATCACTATAAAAGGAAGCCTTCCTCTCTCATTTCATACATCACTTTTTGCAATCAAACATGCACAATCAAGCGATTTGAAGATCCACTATTCACCAAGAAACTTCATGATCAAGAGCTCTCAAGGAGATATTCACAAGCCATGAAGTTCTCTCTCAATAAATCATCCATTCAAGTCCTCTTCTCCATTCAAGTTCTCCATTGAAGATCAAGGATTCAAGCATTCAAGCTTTTGAAGGGATTTGGTTCAAGCATTCAATATTCATCATTCAAAACCCTAGATCTAGCCATCATGGTGGTGTGATCTTTCTTCAAGATCCTTTGTTCATCTTCAAGATCCATTCATTCTTCTCTCAAGGTGGATTCCAAGCATGCAATAATGGAGGTTTTTATTTACATTTGTTAATGTTATGTTCAAGCTTTCATATCAATATACTTGTTTACATTTGAAATATAATTGCATATCTATTAAATATCATAGCTTCATTGTTATATCTACTTCTACTACTTGCTAGCATTCTCTATTTCAATTCCATTATTAAGGTTGATTTCAAACTGGGGTTTGACTAAGGCAAACCCCTCATCCAAACAAAAAAAAACCATTTTTCTTACAGTTATAGGTACAAGACAATGAATGGAAGTGCAGATCTGGATACCCTTTTCAGTGAACTTCTGAGATCTATGAACAAAATTTCCATCGAAGGTCTGAGGGGTAGGATCCTACCCTAGCGTAAGACCTTGCCCCACTATCTGGGTCAAGGATGACCTAACCTTAGAAGGATAAAATTTTTCTAGGTTTTCTCTATCTTGGCATTTCCAGTCCGGAGCAGGTTGCAGAATTTCCCTAAATTGTGCATAGACATCAGAAAATAATGATTTCTTCATCAACCTTCTTTAGAGATAAGTATTTCCATTTCATTTAATTTTTATGTCCACAACATTTTCCATTATACACCCTATCTATTCACATTTCTTGATCCATCCATACACAATTGTTACCCCTAGTGGTGAACAACTATAAGCATATTATCATCCACTATTTCAAATCATTCATCCCTATGCATGGAAGGAGTGCACTATTGGGATCCTATTTTGAGAGTGCTCTTACTTGCATGAGGAAATCCTTGGCATTGTATCCATTGGTACACTGGAGTGGGATGTAGTATCCCTTAGAAAAGTGCAATTTTGGTAAGAGGATTTTGTTCCTTGTTCTCGAGTTAATATCTTGGAAGCTCTTGGTGCTTCAACCTTATGGATAGCTTGGAGGACAATGTTAGCTTTTGGGTTCCTCATGATGGAGTACTTGAGGTAGAGTTACACCATTTATGGTGAAGGCATTTTGTAGACATGTTTTCATTTTTAATTTGGTCTCGTCATCATAGGCCTCAGTGAGATTTGTTGATGCTCTCTTTTGTAGAATGACTCCCTTCTACAGTTGTTAGACTGATTGATGAAAAATTTTATATTTGGGGGTCTGGTAAGTATTCTTGTTCCTAGAACAGTTGAACCACAAATGTGTAGCATTTCCTTTAGCTTATCTTGTCACCTTCCATGAGTAAGCCTAGTCCTTGGAGGGGATGATGTAGTCCCTCCCTCATTTGCCTCCTTGCACGAACATCTTGATCGTGTGGTTTTGACTTTCACACTCATTGGGAATGATCATGTTGGTCCCATGTAGGGGTGAATCTACCAGGAGGATTGTTTTTGGAGCCTATTTTATAAGATTCCCTGTGTGAACTTTGGGATGTTGGGTGTGGTCTTGGGTCATATCCCGGTGACCCTTATAGATAGGGATGAGTCGGTCTTGAGTATATAGTGATCATTATCCACATAATGTTTTATGATGGCATCATGAGATTTACCTTGTTCAATTGTGTCTTGCATTAATCAGGAGGTTATCATTTGGGATTGTGATGGGTGTATTAAGGGACCCTACCCTGATCCTATCATTGTATTTCTATTTTTCTCTACATTATAGACTCTGTAATTAGAAAATCTATTTTGATGCATTATATATTTATAATCTAATGGATAGAGGTTTGACTTATGATTCATGTTGTACTCTTTTTCATGTTGCTTATGTACTCATGTCAATAATTCTAGGATGCTCTATGTTTACAATAGGGTTAATTGAATTCAACTGATTTTTATGATAGTGAAATTGAGTGCATTTTTGTGGGAATTGAATTGGAACAAGGAAATTTAAATAATAATAAGGTGTGATATATATTCTAATGACCTTAAATATATTTTTTGTGTATGTAATTTCTAGAATAAATGCAGTAGGAAAGATGTGTTGAGTGAAAAATTATGTAGGTAGAATGTACCCTTTATGAATATTGAAATGTTACTATTGGATGTTAATGTTTACATAAATGACCATTTGAATTTATATTATAATTTGACATGTATTAAATGGAAAGTTGATTATTAGGCCCTGATGTTAGGAAGGAGATTCTAAGTATTATGCCTTCATGTTTATATTGATGCAAGAAATGTGAAACAATTATTATGTTGTGTGTAGATGATTTAGGACTATATTCCATGCTTTGATTTTTAGGTATTGATGTTATGGTATTTGAAGAATTATTTAATTTAGAATATTATATCTTAATTTCATGATTATGAAAAAAGATTTTATGTGAGATGATCACGATTAATGAATTAGGTTAATTGATATATTTATGTGTTCTGAAATGCCTAAGTCCCATGAAATGGACTTAAGAATGCCTTTAGTGGTAGCTTTAAGAATTCCTAACTCCCATGAAATGGACTTAAGAATTCCTAACTCCCATGAAATGGAGTTACACACTTCACTCAACTTCTTTTCCAAGAAGTTATTTCTAGCCTTTTCTGTTTGAGTGAGTGGTCTTGGGTCATGTTAAGCACCTTGATCAGGTCTTTGCATGTATCTGGTAGTTTTCCCCCTATTTTCCTTCTATCCCCCTTATTTCTAGCCTTTTTCTAATAGTTTTCTCTGAGAATCTATAGTTTCTAACTGTCAGGGTCAAAGATGACCTGGTAGGGTCAAGGAAGACCTAGACCCTGACCTAGGTCAGGGATGAACTCAACCTTGACCTAGGGAAGAGTCTACCTTATCCTTGACCCCAGGTTCAATTTTCAAATTCTAGGAGTTACAGGATATCAAGCTTTGGAAAGTTTCTTTTTCCCACTTCTGGGTTAGCCATTTTCGGTTTTAGAATGGTAAATCCTTAAATTGCATTTAATCTAGGTCCATTTCTAGGGGTTAGGATTAATTAGGATTTAATTCTCCAATGTCGGCCTCTCTAGAAGTTTGTACCCTAGATCACTATAAAAGGAAGCCTTCCTCCTCTCATTTTCACCAAGAAATCTCATCTCATAATCTCTCAATAAAGTTTTCAAGCATTCAAGCATTCAATTTTTCAATCATTAAAGCATTCAAGTGTTCAATCATTCAAGAATTCATTAGGGAGATCCATGGTTAGCTATTGAAGGATTCAATCTCTTTGGAGCCCCCTTGAAGATTTCTCCATCCATATTCATCCAAGCCTCTTCCTATGCAAATATCCATTCAATATTGGTGTTGAAGATCTAGTGCCATTTATTTGAGACATCCTACATTCATTTCTACATTCATTTGGAGCATCCCTACTTGTGGATTCAAGAATTCGAATCCTCCATAAGGACTTCAACATAAGCAAGGTGAATAGTTCCATTTACTTTGTTTATACTTATTGCAATTTCAATTCAATTTCAAGGTTAATTCCTAAATTTGGGTTTGACCAAGGAAAACCCCCCATCCAAACAAAAAAAAACCCTTTTTCTTGCAGATATAGGTATAGCACAGTGAATTGCAATGCCAATCCAAATACCCTTTTCGATGAACTTTTGAGATCCGTGAATAGATTTTCCATCAGAGCTATTTTGCGTCAAGGATGACCTTTAGTAGGGGGTAGGATCCTACCCTAGGATAAGACCTTGCCCCGCTATTTGGGTCAAGGATGACCTGCTTCCCAAAAGAAAAAAAATTTCTTGGTTTTCTCTGTCTCAGCATTTCGAGTCTGAAACAGGTTGCAAAATTGCCCGAAACTATGCACAAACATCAGAAATAAGCATTTTCCAGATCTTCCCTATTTTGACATTATTATTTTCCTTCTATTTATTTTAGATTTCAAATATATACTTTTTATAGTAGATTATAAGATTTTCTCCTTTCTTCATATTCTCCATTGTTTGATTCTTTTGTGTATTGATCACTTCTTTGTGATTAATCCATTTGGATCTTTCCTTTTGGGAATTTGGATTCAAGATAGGTCCTATATTTCACTTCTATATCATACATCTTACTCCTATTCAAATTCAAACATCATTCATTTGGGTGATCCCATTTCAACTTATTCATTTTGGTGAACCCAACATACTTACCCTCTTTTCTTTTGTGGAAATGGATGCCCTATTGTATTTTGTGGTGTTACATTTCCTTTTATATTATCTTGTTGATGTTAGATTTATCTTTTATGTTAAATCTTGCATGCTAATTGTTATACACTAAGTTTGCACCCTTGTTTCAAGCTCTCATAGTCTTGATAACCTAGTATAACATGGGAATCATTTCCAGGTTGTGGGACCTATGCTAACTGAGATGAGACCTCCAAATTTTAGGTTGGTTCCTCTTGGATAATCACCTTAATTTTTTTCTTGACATGAAAAGTAAATCTTTTGAGGGAAAGGGATAGAACAAATGCTTGGAAGGGAAATGACTAAAAGCAAACTGCCTACTAGGTGATGCACCAAAATGAAGGTATGAATTATAGTATAAAAGATGGATTCAATGCACAAAATTAGGTCTAGGAGATCACAACTCACTGAATAGGCTTGCATAAGTATTTCATAGAAGGGTCTACAAATAAAAGAGGGTATTCAAGGAAATATAGAAATTCTTTCACAAGCAATGGCACTCCTTGGAGTTAGACAACAATCTATGACCTATAAACAAACATTCACCTCTGTAACTTAGTATAAGAATGAGACAAGATAGTTAAGGGGTTGAAGTATACCCACAAAAGCATTCACATCAAATCATCCACAATGATACACAAAATTATAGAAAGAAAGAAGGATCAAGAACCCTAAGATATCACTAAGAAGCATGTAAATACTGAATTCATTAAGAGATAACTCACACAAGAAGGCATAGGGACATGAGAAATGTCACAAAATATCTTCAATATCTGAATAATCAATGGGAATTTACAACTGTAGAAAACTAGAGGGCAAGAAGAATGCCACAGATAGATTTCTAAGAAAAGATATATTTTTCTCTTTACAATTGTCCAACTCTTCTTTTACAAAAAGTCAATTCTTTCTTTAAAGCTCTCAAAAAAAACATTATATACATCTCCTATAATGCATGTAGGAAGGAGCAAAAAAAATATAATTAGGGTTACATAATTTTTCATATAATAATCAAACCCTAATTCTTTCAAACTTGGCCATAAATGCACATGAAAATATCCCCGCTGATTTGATATCTATGTTTGCGTGTCCATTTCCTATTTATACCTACAAAAATCTAGCTGCCCTGATCCATCTACCTACCTACAACTCAGTCTTTCCATAACTGCTAAAATCTGATACTATGAGATATTTGAATTTAAAATGATAAAATGGTCACAGGTGGTGCTAAAAATCCCTATCAATGATTGACATTTGAAACTCAATCTCACATTAAAATGCGACCGTTAGATCTTCTTATTTTACCGGGCACCACTTATATCCTTAACTCTAACCCTCTATTTAACCTCGGGCACCTCTTTTTCCTTTACTTGCTGAATCCCCCGATGTTTTATTTTACTCTGGCTCATTCTGGTGATCACGTGATCGACCATATTTCCATCTTAATAGTCACCAAGTCATTGAAAGATTTTTTGGAGATTACGCAACTACACTTATAATCTTAGACCCATCCGATGGTTATCGCATGATCTCATGGCCTCAAAAGATTCCTTGCACTTTTATGCTAGCCGTAGATCTTTATTAGACTGGGACCCCTCTGACAAATGGACCCATTGAAAATCTAGTCATCACCACATGGACCAATCAAATTCAAGCATGTCAGCATCAATTGTCAGAGGACCCACCTAGCATAGGCACCCATGAAATAAAGTAAAATCGATGGTCAGTGCATAATCTCACAGCTCTGACAAAACTCATGAGAACATACACCAACTATAGATTTCCTGCAGATGTTAGAGCCTTTTGAAATGCTAGAAACCTAATCCCACTGACACATTGCCGAATCATTACCATGTGGACCAACGAGAAGCCACTGTTTGTGTACACGTAGCAGTGGACCCGCTGAACTTTGAAATGCTACATAGAAGGGAAGATCGACGGTTATCGTAAGATTGCAAGCCTCTGATTGACCTTATGAGATGTTATGAAAACCATTGATCTCATCAACTAGGACCCCACTTAAATCACTTAACCCCAAAAGTCTTAGCGAATATGCGACTGAAGAGAAGTTATCCATTTCATTGAGTCGCTAGTTGAAAGAAGGTAACCGCCAAACACCTAGAGACTTAGTGACTAAAGGAAAGATAATCACTCACCAGGTCACATGATGTTAAGGACTTAATAGCTAGAAATGAGAGATCTCATGAATACATAGTCGCCAAGATGCTGAAAGATTTTATTTACCTTTGGTTACATCTGGAGACTGTGTGACTAAGGAAAATCTCATTATCACTGAATGGATTGGAATATTTGGTCTACTTCATGAGATAACCTGACTAAGGCTTAGTCACTGAATCACTAAATAAACATTTGGAGATCTAGCGACAACACTTAAGTCTCCAAGTCATCGAATCATCTGACTTAACTCACTACCTTCTTGAGACTTCGTGACTGAAGGGAAAAGAAGACCCATCATAAACTATGGTTAGATCTAGAGATTGAGTGACTAGAGTATTCTCATGATCATTGAATAAACTCTTAACCATGAGTTAGATTATGAGAATATGAAATTGCTTTCAGTTGCTAGATCATTGAATAAACTTTTAACCTTTCCAAAAAGACCATTGACCATCTAGAGATTACACAATTGAGGGAACCATCGCCAAGTCTTGAAATGAAAAGGGAATACACCTTCTGATCAAGAGATTAAGAGATACAAGGAAGTCACGAGGTCAGGAGATAGAAAAGAATATTCTTCTGGGCTTTTGAGATCTCATGACTAGCTTGAGATGAAAAGTGCACTTGGGGAATTGGAAACTTAAGTGGCCGAAAAAGGTAACTACAAAATTAGAACAAAGGCTTAGGGTTTTGAGGGTTTTTTGGCACAACGGCTAGATTTATGAATTTTTACTTATAGGCTAGGGAGTTTAGAGAATTTGTAGAGACTAGTAGATAAGGCCGAAAACCATGAAATTTTTAGGAATACTTGGCAAGGTAAAAATAGAGACCTGGAGATAGATTTAGCCAAATTTGCATACATAGGAAAATTAGGGGAACATTTTGGTGATTTCTGCTGGATGTCAGCCTACTAGACATTGATCAGTGGCCTTGACATAATTCATTGGGCATGGGGTCATCTGAGGAACACAAAACTTTGACAGTGAGACAAAACTGAACTGGAAGAATGAACTTGTGCAAAGGCACTTCTTAAAAAGTAGGAAACTAACCTAGAAAATAGGGGAACAAAGCAAAAAACATATTTACAAGAATTTTATAGAGAGGGATTAACCTCAAAGCAGGGCTTCAAGTGGAATCCATTAACTAATAATGGCAAGGGAACTCCTTCAAGATTTGATAGCTAGAAAGCATTAGATCCCTTGCACTCTATTATAACAAATGGTCCACCCCAAAAAGAGTCAAATTTTGTATGTCTGCCAGGTCTAGATCTGAATTCATCCCACTTGAGGACTACATCCCCAATCTTGAAATTTCTGATCTTGGCTCTTTTATCAAAGTTCTTCTTTGTCTTAATTTGATGGAACTCCATATCTTTCATAGATTTGTCTCTAATCTCTTCCAATTCCATCAACTAAGCATATCTAATCTGCAAGGGATCTCTTTCTTCAAACAGGACATATTGGGTAGTCAAGTCCAAAGCTGGCAATTCAACAGAGATAGACAACTTGGCCTCTCTGCCATATACTAGCACATAAGGAGAATTCCAAATGATCTTCTTTGGGGTAATTCTATCTAACCATAATGCAGACCTGAGTTTAGTATGCCAATCCCTTTGGTTGTCTTGTAGGGTCTTCTTGATTATCCTAATCAAGTTCTTATTTGTTGATTCTACCAAACCATTGCCTTGGGGGTAATAATTGGAACTGTTATTTAGATGGATGCCATTCTTGACTGCCCACTCTAAGACTTTGAGGCCTGTGAATGCCAATGCATTATTTTAAATTATAGAATCAGGAGTGCCAAATCTATGAATTATATCATCATAAAAACTTAAGACAACACTCTCATTTGATTCTTTTAAAGCAACTACCTCTGTCCATCTGGTGAAGTAATCAGTTGCAGTGATTATCCATTTGTGTCCTACACTAGATGGAGGATTGATCATACCAATGAAATCTATACCCCACTTCATGAAAGGATGATCTATTTTGACTAGCTATAGGGACAAGGTTGCAAGTCTTTCTTTTCCTGTAAACATAGCACATTTGATGCATTTTCTAACATAATCATGACTATCCTTAAAGATAGATGGCCAATAGTACCCGACCCTCATGATTTTAAAAGTAGTAGTCCTAGGAGAGAAATGACCACCAGAAGGTCCATCATGAAATTCAAATAGGATGTCTACTACCTTTTCTGAATTAATGCATCTTAAGAGGACACCACTGTGATCCTTTCTGAAAAGAACTTCATCAATCAGCACAAAAGGAATAGATTGTAACCTATAATACCTTCTTTTTGCTGAATCGAGATCTATAGGACATTGTCCTATTTTCAAGAAATGAACCATGTTAGGCAACCAACCTGATGCCTTGGCATTTTCTTCTATAGAATGCACAACCAAAGATGCATCCATTGTTTCTGATTTCTTTGAACTTTCATCCCTTGCCAAATGCTCACAAAGACCTCTTCCTCTAACCAGCTTGGTAGTTTGAATATCTATGTCATATTCCATCACCTTGGTGATCCAACCAGCTCTTTTCTCATTTAGGTCCTTGGAAAGCAAAAATTATTTGACACTTGGATGAGTAACTTTCAAGTGTACCTTGCTATGGGTCAATAGATATCTAAATTTTTTAAGGCTCTTCACCACAGAAAGTACATGTTTCTCTACAAAAGAGTATCTTTGTTCATACTCATCTAAACCTTTTCTAAATAAAGCAATAGGCTGCTCTAATCCTTCTAAATTTTCTTGAGTTAACATTGCAGATATGGCATCATGTCCTCCATAAGCATAAAGGATAAAATCCTTACTAAAATTTGGGTTTAAGAGGGTAGGGGCCTCTGTTAAGGCTTTTTTGATAGCTTGGAAATTGAATTTCCCTTCTTTGGTCCAACTAAAAGATGAATTCTTTTTCAACATGTTTGTCAAAGGCTTTAGTAAATCTGCAATATTAGGCAAGAAACACCTAACAAAATTAATCTTTACTATGAAAGATTGGAGACCTTTCTTGTGATGTGGTAGGGGTAGCTCTAGGATAGCTGCAATTCTCTCAGGATCCACTATAATTCCTTCTTTGGATACTACATATCCCAACAATTTTCCTTCATGAACTACAAACACACATTTATTGGGATTAAGAGATATCCCAAACTCTCTACACCTTTCAAAAATCTTCCTCAAATGTTTGATGTGATCTACTACATGTTTTGAATAGACACTTATGTCATCCAAGTAGACTAGTACAAACTTGTACATGAGGCTCTTAAAGGCCATATCGATTGCCTTTTGAAATGTAGCACCCACATTTGACAAACCAAAGGGCATCTTTCGATAAGCCATGGTTCCCCACTTAGGTTGTAAATGCAGTCTTATATTGATCCTCTTCATTAACCAAGATTTGATTATATCCTGAATAGCCAATCAATAATGAAAATCTCTCAGATCAAGAGACACATTGTAAGATTTTTTCCATGGAGGGTAGTGGATGGCGGTCCTTTAATGAAACTTTTTTAAGATCCCTGAAGTCAACACATAACCTCAGCTCCCCATTCTTCTTCCTAACAGGAACAAGGTTGGAAACCCAACTAGTATTCTTAATGGGGTAGATGATACCACCTTCTATCTTATTTGAGTACTTCTTTATGCATGAGTGGCTCAAGCTTGGGATTAACAGGCCTCTTCTTTTGCCTCACTAGTTTGGCATTAGGCTCTAATTCAATAGTGTGCTAGGAAAGGCCTAGATCAAAACCTTTGAGGTCTTCATATTTCCATGCAAAAACATCACTAAATTCTTTGAAAAGTTGGCTGTAATTTTTCTTTTCCAATTCAGTGTTTATCTTTCCAAATTGTAAGCTCTTACCTGGTTCTAACTCTAATTCAACACAATGCTCTTGTTGAACTACCAGGCTAGCTTTGTTCTTCTTAACTTCATCATCCTTATTGAAGATAGTCTCTAAGGTAACAAGACCTCTAGGCATCTTATTGGACTTAAGTTGTATCACTTGGTCACCATAATTTTGTGATAACCTCTCTTGATTATGCCTTGAAAAGACATCCTCTTCAAACAAGAACTGCAAAATTTATTCATCGTTGTCAAAAACCTACCAATTGACATTATTATCAGCAAATAGAGGGTCTGACAATCACTTTGATATGCTGTTGATCTACCTCTTTTGAAATGCTATTTGGAATGTCATACTAAGATCCAATAGCAGCTAATCTATCTGCATTTTGATTTAGCTTTCTAGGGATGGTAACAATATTGAAAGCATGGAAATCTTCAATTGCATCCCAAAATATATGTTTGTATGCTTTCATGGTGTCATTTTTGGTTGCACTTATCCCTCTCACTTGGCTGACAACTAACTCACTATCACCATAGACTTTTAGGGCATTGAGCCCTCTTTTTCTAGCCCATTCTAGTCCATTGACTAGGCTTTCATACTCTGCAGTATTGCTAGTGTAGGAGAAACTAAATCTAAAGGTAGTATAATACCTTTCTCCTTTTGGGGACACTAACATAGCACCACCACCAGAACCATGTCTACTTCTAGCTCCATCAAAAAATAGTTCCCAAACCTGATTGTTCTGATCTTCTAAATCAATGTCTTCTTTGAGGAGGCTTGGTTCTATGAATCCACTCGCTTGTATTAAATAACCTCCCAAATAAAAATCCCAAATAAGATTTTCTTGGGCTTGTGAAGCTCTTTCATCTAGAAGAATAGCAGGGATGCTCTCTATCTTTGTGCTTGCTTCACTAATAGTTTGGAAGTCACTATCATCAAATATAGGGTAGTTTACATTGATGGTATTGGACACATATGGTTCTATATGGTGTGCTACTAATGGTTCTAACTTAATGATGACCTTGGTCCCATACCTTGTACGAAATAGCATGTGAGACTAGTCATAAGATAAATAGCCTCCTATCTTGGCTGTAAACTCCCTTGAAAGACATATAGCAAATAATGCAGGGAGATCTATGATATATATATCTAGGAGGATGGAAAAATTAGGACTAGCATGAAGGATTAGACTAGTATCCTTGGCCACACCTATAGTGTTGACTAAGGACCCATCAAGTTGTGTGACCTTCTTTTAAAAGGGCTCATATTTTAGTCCTAATTGGTCAGCTACTTTCTTGGGCATTACAGTGCTAGTAGCTCCACTATCTACCATACAATTATGCACTAAAGATTTTCCAATGATTAAGGATACATAAAAGGGGGGTGGCTTTGAGTTCCTACCTTGCATGGTACTAGTTCTGGAGTTGCTACTTGGAGCCTCCTTTTGTTGATCAGTGTTAACCAACACTAGCTTTATAGCTTCTTTTGTAGGTTGAGGAGCTGGCACTTCTGTCATAGCTTTCTTCAAAATTTTAGGTTGTCCTGGAAGAGCCAAAGAGTCCCACATAGACATGGTAACATTCACCTTCTTCATTTTTTCTATAATGTTATAAGGTGTCACAGTGTGTACTCTTTGTTGTGCTTTCACTATGATGGGCTCCACTTCTTTGAGAGTCTAACCCTCCTTGCTTTTGATGAAAGGAGCCTCCTTAGGTGTGATGGGAGTAGCTTTCTGCACTAGTTCTGTAGATGTAGTCTCTTTAGCATTGGAATCTACTCCCTCCATGTCTTGGACTCTTCTTTTTGCTCTTGTATAAGCAACAAAGGCAACTTCATCACTGACTCTGTTAAAGTCTGGTTGCTCCCAATTGAAAAGAGTAGTCTCATTCTCTCATGATTCTTGTTGAGGAACTGATCCATTGGATGAGGCCTCTGGTTGAGCATGTGAAGCATTCTAAACCATTAGAGATTGGTTCATCCACCCATTTGAACATGTAGCCTGATTATGAGGCTGATTACAAGGAAAGCACCATTCATTATCCATAGCCATATTATTTTGACTAGGAACCATATCTCTCACTGGATTTATAGAATTGAGAGGTTCAGGGTTATATGGTTGGAATGGTCTCTAATTAAAACTTTTCCTTTGTCCTTGATAGCCTCCTTGGTATGGTGGCCTATTTTGTTGATAAGGCTATCCTTGATTTTCATATTGTTGATTAGGACTTTGGCCTTGTGGCTGAAAAGATGGTATGATTCCTTGACCTTGTTTCTTCAAATTTGTGACCTCTTTAGTCAAGGTTTGCAATAAATTGGTCATTTCTTGCATACTGCTTTGTTGGCTACTCTTTATTTCTTGTAACTCTTGAGAGAAACTTGTTGTTAGCTCTTGACCACTAGTACTAGCTTGAGGTGCTAATATGGTGGGAATAGGGGTAAATGGGGGTACTTGTGTAGGTGCAATGGGTTGAAGGCTGGGAAAATGGGCATTGGTGGCCTTCTAGCAATCATGCCTGCTTGGATTAAACAATTTTCAGCCCTGACAGCTATGTCAAAAGCTTGGGGTAAGGAAGTACCAGCCATAGATTGGATCATGACATAAATTTGACTGTTTAGACTTTGCAAGTAGTAGAGAAAAGCATGGTTAGCTGATGGTCTCATTGAGACTGGAATCCTATTCCATGTTTTGAGGAATCTACTATTGTAATCTATCATTTTCTCTTGAGGGTCTCTCTTAATGGTTGTTAATTGCTCAACTAGAGACAAGTTATCTGATTTATCCTCAAAATGTTTACTCAATGCATCTCCTAACCCATCCCATGAATTAATAGAACCAATAGTTAAAGTTCTAAACCTTTCAAGAGCCTTACCTTTTAAAGAGACTGCTAATAACTTTGTGGCCACATCTTCCTAGCTTATGTTGTGTATGCTGCAGATGGTGTTCACATCTCTTATGTGTTCAAAAGAAGTTGTCTACCCTTCACCAGTGAAATCAAGTATAATCTTTAGTGCCACCAAGGGCACATCATGATGTTGAATAAATACCAAGGGACTACCTTGGTTGAAAGGTGCAAAGGCAAACTATCTTGCCATTGTAGGGGCTAGAATCTGAAGATTGACAACTATGTGAGCTATATTTGCTGCTAGATTTGAATCATCTTCTAGATCTCTAGTTAGAGATCTACCTCTTCTCTTGGAATGAAAGGGAAAAGGTCTCCTTTCTGAAGTATCAGGAGGTGTTGATTTAACTCTCCTTGCAAGGGATGTTCTTTGAGTTGACCTGCCTTTGTAACTTCTTTTTGAAGGCAACTCTAAAAATTGAGTAGGCTTTGAGCTCCTCATCTCAATCTTTCTCATAAACTTTAAACAAGGTTAGTCTGGATCTTTGACATTAGTGGAGTTGCCAGATACACTTGATGGAACAACCTCTAAAGGTCTGTGTTATGCAATTTTTATATCAGAGATAACATAATCTTCCAACAATGATTCTTTTTTTGTAGTAGTCCCACTAGGCATGCCAGAATTGTTATACACTAAGTTTGCACCCTTGTTTCAAGCTATCATAGTCTTGATAACCTACTATAACATAGAAATCATCTCTAGGTTGTGGGACCTATGCTAACTGAGATGAGACCTCCAGATTCTAGGCCGGTTCCTCTTGGATAATCACCTTAATTTTCTTCTTGACATGAAAAGTAAATCTTTTGAGGGAAAGGGATAGAAGGAATGCTTGGAAGGGAAATGACTGAAAGAAAACTACCTACTAGGTGATGCACCGAAATGAAGGTATGAATTAGAGTATAAAAGATGGATTCAATGCACAAACTTAGGTCTAGGAGATCACAACTCACTAAATAGGCTTGCATAAGTATTTCATATAAGGGTTTGCAAATAAAAGAGGGTATTCAGGGAAAGAGAGAAATTCTTTCACAAGCCATGACACTCCTTATAGTTAGACAACAATCTATGAGCTACAAATAAACATTCACCTCTACAACTTGGTATAGGAATGAGACAAGATAGTTAAGGGGTTGAAGTATACCCACAAAAGCATTCACATCAAATCATCCACAATGATACACAAAATTGTAGAAAGAAAGAAGGATCAAGAACCCTAAGATATCACTAAGAAGCATGTAAATACTGAATTCATTAAGAGATAACTCACACAAGAAGGCATAGGGACATGAGAAATGTCACAAAATATCTTCAATATCTAAATAATCAATGGAAATTTACAACTGTAGAAAACCAGAGGGAAAGAAGAATGCCACAGATACATTTCTAAGAAAAGATATATTTTTCTCTTTACAATTGTCCAAATCTTCTTTTACAAAAAGTCAATTCTTTCTCTAAAGCTCTCAAAAAAAACATTATATACATCTCCTCTAATGCACGCAGGCAGGAGAAAAAAAAATCTAATTAGGGTTACATAATTTGTCATATAATAATCAAACCCTAATTCTATCAAACTCAGCCATAAATGCACATGAAAATATCCCAGCTGATCAGATATTTGTGTTTGTGTGTCCATTTCTTGTTTATACCTGCAAAAATCTAGCCACCATGATCCATCTACCTACTTGTAACTCGATCTTGCCATAACTGCTAAAATCTGATATTATAAGATATTTGAATTTAAAATGATAAAATAGTCATAGGTGGTGCTAAAAATCCCTATCGATGGTCAGCATTTGAAACTCAATCTCACTTTAAAATGCGACCATTAGATGTTCTTATTTTACAGGGCACTGCTTATATCCTTAACTCTAACCCTGTATTTAACCTCGGGAACCTCTTTTTCCTTTAGTCACTAAATTTCTTGATGTTTTATTTAACTCTGGCTCATTTTGGTGATCACACGACTGACCTTATTGCCATCTTAATAGTTTCCAAGTCACTGAAAGATTTTCTAGGGATTACGTGACTACACTTATAAGCTTAGACCCATCCGATGGCTATCACATGATCTCATGGCCTCAAAAGATTCCTTGCACTTTTATGCTAGCCGTAGATCTTTATTAGACTGGGACCCCTCTGACAAATGGACCCATTGAAAATCTAGTCATCACCACATAGAACAATCAAATTCAAGCATGTCAGCATCAATTGTTAGAGGACCCCCCTAGCATAGGTGCCCATGAAATAAAGTAAAATCGATGGTCAGCACATAATCTCATAGCTCTGACAAAACTCATGAGAACAAACGCCAATCATAGATTTCCTATAGATGTCAAAGCCTTTTGAAACACTATAAACCTGGTCCCACTGACACATTGTCGAATCATTACCATGTGGACCAATGAGAAGATGCCATTTGTGTACATGTAGCAGTGGACCTGCTAAACTTTGAAATGCTACATAGAAGGGAAGATCAATGATTGTCATAAGATTGCAAGCCTCTGACAGACCTTATGAGATCTTATGACAACTGTTGATCTCATCAACTAGGACCCCACTTAAATCACTTAACCCCAGAAGTCTTAGCAAATACGCAACTGAAGAGAAGTTAGCCATTTCACTGAGTCGCTACTTGAAAGAAGGTAACTGCCAAACATCTAGAGACTTAGCAACTGAAGGAAAGATAACCACTCGCTAGGTCATAGGATATTAAGGACTTAACCACCAGAAATGAGAGATCTCCTGAATACACAATCGCCAAGTCGTTGAAAGATTTTCTTTTCCTTTGGTTACATTTGTAGACTACGTGACTAAGGAAAATATCATTATCACTGAATGGATTGGAATATTTGGTCTGCTTCACAAGATAACCTGACTAAGGCTTAGTCACTGAATCGCTGAATAAATATTTGGAGATCTAGCGACAACACTTAAGTCTCTAGGTCGCCAAATCATCTGACTTAACTCACTGCCTTCCTGAGACTTCGCGACTGAAGGGAAAAGGAGACCCATCATAAACTGCGGTCAGATCTAGAGATTGAGCAACTAGATTATTCTCATGATCATTGAATAAAATCTTAACCATGAGTTAGACTATGAGAATATGAAACTACCTTCAGTCGCTAGATCACTAAATAAACTTTTAACCTTTCCAAAAAGACCGCTGACCATTTGGAGATTACATGACTGATGAAACCATCACCAACTCTCAAAATGAAAGGGGAATATGCCTTTTGATTAGGAGATTGAGAGATACAAGGAAGTCATGGGGTTGGGAGATAGAAAAGAATATTCTCCTAGGCTCTAGAGATCTCGCAACTAGCCTGAGATGAAAAGTGCACATGGGGAATTGGAAATTTAAGTGGCCAAAAAAGGTAACTGCAAAATTAGAATGAAGGCTTAGGGTTTTGATGGTTTTTTGGCACAACGGCTAGATTTATGAATTTTTACTTATAGGCTAGGGAGTTTAGAGAATTTGTAGAGACCAGAAGACAAGGCTAAAAACCATGAAATTTTTAGGAATACTTGGCAGGGTAAAAATAGAGACTCGGGGATAGATTTAGCCATATTTGCATGCATTGGAAAATTAGGGTTGTTGGTAATTTGGATAATGTGGATGCATAGATGTTGTAATTATGGAAACATATGATCTTTATTAAGAGCGCAGAATTTGGAATGCAAGTATGGCAAGTTGAAGGAAGAAATTGTCTAAGTATGGATACAGTGACCATGACAGAGATGAAGATTTAGTTGGCGACATCCACTAGACCAATATTTTTGTTTGTGCAATTAACTGAAGCTTCTAAAAAGTATGAGGATACCCCATCTCAGTGTGCATAAAGTTTGGAGCAGTACAGACAAAGTTATTCAAAGTTTACCAAAGACAGTTTTTGTAGATAGAACACTTTTGGAGACAGTATTAGCAAAAGAGTTAAGGGATTATTTTTTCTTGTTAAAATAATGACTTAACATTATGAAGTGATGACATCCTAGATGTTTACTCTTGGATAAATATTTATGAAGCTGACCATGTAAATTTATTAGCTCTAATAACTCATATATTAGGCATACTTGAAATGTAATAAAAATGTATGTGATGTGTAAAAAGAAAGAAAAGATAACTTGCGATAGTTGTATATTGTGATAGCAGCAAAGGCTATTAATGTGAAGTTGTAAGTAGTACCATACTATAGTTAGAAAAATTTTGTATTACCTATTTGGGTAATGAGCTCAGTTGGTGATCAGGTTCTGTAATCTAACTCCTAACAGGGTTAAGGCTTCTAACAAGGCCTAAAGTCTTTTAACCAAGATAGATCTACTATATATTGTAAATTGGCTCCTAATAGGGTCCAATATCCCTAACAGGATACTTTTGATTAGTGATCTTTATGGGTACCATCCCCACTGGGGTTTTCCCTTGGCCAGGGTTTCCTCGAGAACATATCATGTGTTATGAGTTCTTTCTATTTACTGCTATGTTTGTTAATTAGCTTGATAATCTTTGTATGCACTAAAGTAATCTGTTATATCCATAAGTGGGAAAAAGAAAAAGTTTGTGAAATACTGATTCACCCCCCCTCTCAGTATTTCCTATTTCTAACAATTGGTATCAGAGCCAAGTTACTCAGAGAAGGAACATTCAAGGAAAGTTTAGCAGCTTGAGAAAGATCTCTATTGATATGAATCAACTTGAGAAGAATCTTGAAGAAGCTCTTGAATAGATTTATATGCTTACTGATGAAAGAAAATCCTTAAGAAGAAAATATGAAGATGCAAAGAATGCTATTGAAAAATTAAAAGGTAAGATTGAAGATTTGAAATCTGAAAAGAAATCTGATATGCTTGTTGAAGATTGTGATGAATTAGAAAAAGAAAATGAGATCCTTAAGCATGAACTAAAGATAGTAAATCTGAAACTTAGTATGAAAGATGTAAATTTGAGATCTGATAATGAAAAATTGAAAATTGAGAATGAAGATCTGAGATCAAGACTTGAAAAGGAAACATCCGAATCTGAAAAAGTAAAAGTGCAGTATGTGGAACTTGAGAAGTATAATAAAATTGTGAAAGGTGAATTAACTCAATCTAAACAACAACTTGAAAGGCTATATTCAAAGAGTGATAAGACTAGAAAACAAATTTCTTTTGAAGAACCATTCTTTGATAGGAATGGATTTGGATTTAGTATGTTTAGAACAATCCATGAAAGTAAGAAGCCAGATCTGAAGACATCTGAAAGTGTGGAGGAAATGAAGCTAGATGAGAACACATTGGAAGATCCACCTAAAGAAGAACCACCTAGAGAGAAAGAAGAATCAAAGCAAGAAGAATCAAAATAGGAAGAATCATCTAAAGGTATGCAAAGAGAATTCAAAGGTAGATGTTTTGCTTGTAATACTATTGGACACATGAAGAGAGATTGCACAGGTAAGAAATTTAAACCTCTTAATGGACATTGTTATAATTGTCATAGTTTTGGACATAGAGCTAACGAATGTAGAAGGCCTAAAGTAATTTTGAATAATTATGATAGAATGATTGGGAATACTAACAATGCAAATAAGAAATCTATTGAAGAAATGAATCAAAGAGAAGTAGTAGTATGTTTTAGATGCAACAAAGTAGGACATATTGCTAGAAATTGTAGGTCACAGATTAACCAGCAAGGACAGAGATTTGGAAACAATGGAATCATTTGTTAGATATGCAACAAGTTTGGACACTCAGCAAGAGTTTGCAGAATGAACAATGGAGGTTATCATCATAACCCTAACCCTAGGAACAATGCAAGAAGGAATGAAAATGCAGGAAACAAAGAGAAAGGTTGTTGTAGCAATAAAGATGAAGTAAAATTTGATAAAGGCACAGATCAAGGAGGTATATTCAGCATTGAAAGTAGTCAGGAAGGTAATGTAACTAATGGTAAGGATGAATCTTTACCTGACCCTTCTTTAAGTACTTAAATTATGTAAGTTTCTATAGTTTAGGACTTAGGATTAGTGTAGATTAGGAATTTGAATGAGTTAAGTTTTTCACAATTAGATATAGGTTTATTATGTTGTACTAATGCTATGGTTAAGTGCGCAAAATAAAATATTGTGTTTTGCGAGGTCGCAAAAAGTTTTATGGTTGCAGGTTTATAGAATCATCTTTTTGAGGTTTTAGTGGAAAAATAAATGAATGTGATGTCAGATCGAGTTAATGTGAAGTGTTATAAGGTTGAAATTGAAGTTATAATGATTGAAAAATGATTGAAAACAAATTTGAAAGAAGAAAAAGTGAGTTGAGGATGATTTGAAGAAGTTTGGAAGTAGTTTGCAGCATCGATCATACCGAAACCCTAGATTTGCAAAGTTGAGGTATTTTTTTAATCTTTAATCAGTTGATAAGATGGATATTTATATGGTTCATAATGTTAAGGATAAGAATAGACCTAAGATTAAGAAAGAACTAGTAGAACTAGCTGAAATTGATAATAGACTAGCACTATCATCCGTACCAGACAGAGTATTGCACATTGAGAATGTTAAAGGATATTTAGGTTATAAGTTTGAAACTTTGGGAGATGTATATTTTAGTGATGATTATAGGAAATTGTATAACCAAAATATGTCAATTAAACTAGCTTATGGGCACCTAGAGAACAATGAAATTATCAAATATTCCATGAAGTATGAATTTAATGATGAGGGATGTACCAAGATCATTTTAAGTAGAATCCACAATGGGAAATTCTGGATGGAGGATAGAGTTATTGATATAACTCTCAACCTAATTCATGATGTTACTGGATTATCAAAAGTTGGAGAGATTCCACTGAATGAAAAGAACATGAGAAAGATTGTTTTAGACAACACTAGATCTAGTTATAATGGTAGAGGAATTGCGATAAGTAAGATTAAGCAAGATGATGTTAGGTACCTTTGCAAGATCCTAACAACTAAATTCTGTGGTAGTTCAAGGGAAGATGACATGGCTGTAGGAATGGTTCATGTAGCTTATCTTATGTGTATTGAGAAGAAACAAGTAGACCTATGTGAAATTTTGAAAATTCAATTATTTGAGAACTTAGAAAAGATTAAGAAGGCTAAGTACACGCAGTTTAGGTTTTCATCTGTGATAACCTATATGTTTTTCCATATTTTGAGAAGATTTCCTTACACAGTTGATTGGAGTGACAATGTGAACACAATGGAACAAATAAACTCAGTCTACATGGAGGACCTTTTTGATAAAGTCAATGACAGTGTGAAGCTTGTATTGAAGACTTTTCAGAATATTGTTAAGAACAAATCAAGGATTCCTCAATTCTTAGTTGAAAAGCATAAAGATGACATTTTTTTTATGGTAGACACTGATTTCACCTACATTGAAGTAGTTGAGCCTAGAATGGAATTCATAGACCCTCTTGGCTATAAAGTATCTAAAGCAAAAATAGTAGGATATGTGAATAGCCTATTAAAGTGTGAGTTGGATGGTCATGCAAATAGGTTTGGAACCTATGAAGAGAATTTCAACTCTGTAATAAGTTTGAGAGAAAAGAAGCAATCTAGTAAGAGAGTTGAATCTACTATGAAGAAAATACTAAAAGAATCAGGTATGTCAAGTCATGAGTTTTACATAGCTAAGAAGACTGCAAAAGCCTTGAAGCAAAGTGAAAATCTTGTAATTCCACCTGAGGCATCTAGTGGAAATCCTGTTGATCCTATTGCAATAAAGGTAAAAGTTGAAGTACCTGAGAAAGATGAAGGAGATAAATCTTTTTCTCCTATTCCTAGCAAAAGAGTAAAAGTGAGTGCAATAGGACCTAGTAAGAGATAGAAAGTGATTGTACCACCTGTACCTAGAAAGGTAGCAGTAATTAAAGATGATGATGAAGTTTCAATCAAGAAGAAAACTTGGAAACCAAGAATTGAAAGAGTTAATGAAGATATATTGAAGCATGGAGACTTTACTAAGCTAAATAAATTCTATGATCTATATGGATCATTTGACTAATTGAATTTTTAAAATGCAATGATTACACATATGATTGTGACAGATAAGAAACTTAGCACTATTCATGGTAAGATCCTAGAGGATTTGTATAACAAACTTGTGAATAGGAAATAGAGAGCACAAGAAGAGGACATAAAGATGAGAGAACATGTAATCAGATAGTTCTATGAAGTTGAGGATGAAGATCATTTGAAGAGATTCTTGAAGTCTCTTGGAACTTTATTGAGAACTAAGAGAAGAATAATCCTTATAATGGGAGGCAAAAAGGAGGAAGTACAGAAAGAGATAGAGCAAGTAGTAATGCAAGTTCTTATAGATATAGTTGTAGGAAAGCATGTTGAATCAGATCCTCAGTAGAAGCAATCAGAGGAACCACATGTAGAGGAAGCTAGTATTGAAGAAGTCCCATCTTCTTCACATATCAATATTGGAAAAGAATCAATGGACATTGAAGGAACCAAAGTGACACTAGAGTCAAATGATGCAGTATTTCATGATCTAGGAAACATTGTTGAAAATTTGGATTTAGAAGAGCAAGAGAAGATTACAGAATCAAAAAAGGATACAGAGGCAGTGGAAGCACCAACAGTATCAGAATCAGTTCCAGTAGAATAGACAGTTAAAGGTAAATAAATTTTGACAGAGGTCACTAACCCTAGTGCACCTGACAGTAAGAAGAGACAAATTGGTTCAATTTTTGAAGACCTTGGAAAAGAAGTTGAAGATGATGATCAGCTTGAGTTCATTACATCTCTTAATAAAATTATTGGAAAGAATAAGAAGGTGAAGGACCTTGAAGGAAAAGTTAGAGTTTTGATAGAGAAACTTAAGAGTGTGATCAACACTAAGGTATTTTAAATGGATCCACTTGAGAAAGCTAAAATAGTAATAAACTCTTTTGACTCTGAATTTTCTAACATAAAGGATATTGCTAGAATAAAAGTTCAGGAAGACTTTGAAGCAGAAATGCAACAAAATTTAAGTTTAAATATTCAAAATGATATTGGTAATTTGGATGTATGCATAAAGAATTTGAGGAAACATTTTGAGACTAGAAAGAGTTTGTATATACAATGCACAAAGTTAGAAATCCTAACAGCTAAAGAAGATAAGAAGATCAGAGAGAAGACAGATGCAATTATAGCTGAAACAAACACCTTGTCAAGCCCAAATGTAAAGATAAGTTCTGTAGAGAAGAACGTAAGGAAGTTAAATGATGAAATCAAAATCTTAGCAGAGGAGAAGAATAGAAAGATGCTTAGGATTAACATCTTGAGAGATCATATCTCAAAAAAGACATCAATTGTTGAAGACCAAATTGAGCAGTGTCTTTCAGCAAAGACATCTTTTCAGAAGTTTAGCTTTAATTCCCTACAAGCTTGTCAGACAGCAACATACATATTGAGTACTCTACTCAATGTTGCTGAATCCATCAAAAAGATATGGGAGAAAGATTTTGAATCATGGAAGTTAGAGTTTGGTGACTGTGTTGCAAGCCTACCGGCTTTGCAATAGCTGATAACAAAGTATTAAGTTTTTTTTGAAATTTTTGTACACCCTATCTTTGTCATTGTTGTCAAAGGGGGAGAGATAGCAGAAAATTGAAAATATGTTGAGGAAGGATACTCATAGGGGGAGCTATTCTATGGAGTACAATATTGTATATGTTTTGTATAACTTTTAGCCACAATTTTGTGTAAATACTTTGAAGTTTTGTTTGCACACTTAGCCAATTTTCCCATATGTTGCCACCAATGACAAAGGGGGAGATTGTTGGCAATTTGGATAATGTGGATGCATAGATGTTATCATTATGGAAACATATGATCTCTATTGAGAGTGCAAAATCTGGAATGCAAGTATGGCAAGTTGAAGGAAGAAATTGTCTAAGTATGGATACAGTGATCCTGACAGAGCACCCAATGAAGATTTAGTTGGCAACATACACTGGAGAAATATTTTTGTTTTCACAATTAACTAAAGCTTATACAGAGTATCAAGATACCCCATATCAATGCACATAAAGTTTGGAGTAGTACAGACAAAGTTATTCAAAGTTTACCCAAGATAGTTTTTGCAGACAGATGAGTTTTGGAGATAGTATTAGTGAAAGAGTTAAGAGATTATTTTTGCTTGTCAAAATAATGACTTAACATTATGAAGGGATGACATCCTAGATGTTTACTCTTGGATAAAGATTTTGGAAGCTGACCATGTAAATTTATTAGCTCTAATAACTCATATATTAGGCATACTTGAAATGTAATAAAAATATATTTGATGTGTAAAAAGAAAGAAAAGATAACTTGTGATAGTTGTATATTGTGATAGTAGCAAAGGCTATTGATGCAAATTTTTAAGCAGTACCATACTATAGTCAGAAACATTTTGTATTACCTGTTTGGGCAGTGAGCTCAGCTGGTGATCAGGTTTTGTAATCTAACTCCTATTAGGGTTAAGGCTTCTAACAAGGCCTAAAGTCCTTTAACTAGGACAGATCTACTATATATTGTAAATTGACTCCTAACAAGGTCCAATATCCCTAACAAGATACTTTTGATTAGTGATCTTTGTGGGTACCATCCCCACTAGGGTTTTCCCTTGGCCAGGGTTTCCTTGAGAACATATCATGTGTTATGAGTTCTTTCTATTTACTGCTATGTCTGTTAATCAGCTTGATAATCTTTGTATGCACTAAAGTAATCTGTTATATCCATAAGTGGGAAAAAGAAAAAGTTTGTGAAATACTGATTCACCCCCCCCCCCTCTCAGTATTTCCTATTTCTAACAAGGGTAACACTAATTAGATGTCTTGCTTTTTTATTTCAAAAATAAAATAAAAAGTTGCAAAATTTCTTTCAAAATACAAAAATATTCATGCTTTATGTGTTCTTAGTTTAGTTTATTTGCATTGCATTGGTTTATGAGCTTTACTACTTCTAGTCCTACTTATAATATTCTGGTTAGATGAATTTGTAGACTTATGGGTGCCTTTGATCCTAAGTCTTCCTCTCCTTTCCTTAGGATCTCAGATGATAATTTGATTCTTCATGATTGTAATCCTATTATGGAGATAAACTCTTCTCACTCATCTTATGATGAGGATGACGCTTTAAGATTTCCTCCTAAACAAGTCCAAAAAATCTCAACTGAAATTGATAAAATCAGTAATTGGTTTATTCAAGAAAACCATAATCAAGATTTTATTCAAGCTATCGATGCTCTTAAGAAAGTTCTTCCTAATAATGATCAAGCACTAGTACATTTGACCTTAAATTTTGACTAAACAATTCAACCATATCATAAAAATGTTTAGGTTGGTCGCATTAGAGAAGGAAAACTTTTGTTTTTTTTTAATGCATGCATGTGTTGGTCTCAATTTCAACTGACATTGTGTTGGTCAAAATTTTGACCAACACTGTGTTGGTCGAAATTGAGACCAACACAGGCATAACTTAAAGTAAAAAAAAAAAGGTTTGAAACTTCATTTCAGCACTTCATTTCAGCATGCGTGAGTGAAGGAGGTAGAAGCTAACAAGGTTAATAGTCAAACCAGAGGTATGTCGAATCGATTTCCAATAAGAATCAGATGCTATAAACTATGGATTTAGGTTAAATTTGAATCAATTTCCAATAAACTATGGATTTAGGTTAAATTTGAAATGTTATTTATTTAGTTTTTAAATATCCAAGTTCATGTTTAATGAATCTCAGCTTGAGTATTCATTATTGACAAATTTTTATGTGTTTATGTTTCAGTTCTGTTGAAAGAATGAAACAGTAAGATAAATTTGTGTATTCAAATTTTTTGTGTTTATGTTTCAATTCTGTGTATTCAAAATTGATATTGTTTGCAATTCGTGATGGAGGGTTTGTCTGATAGAGACCTTGAGTATTAACTTTTGAAGGAGGGTTTGTCTGATAGAGACCATTTTAGGCATTGTTGGAAATATAATAACAAACTTAACCTAGGCACTGTAGAAGAAAGAACCCTGTTCCATTTACAATTGTATAGCATTAGAATCTAGAGCGGTAATGTACACTAAAGTAGCACTGGACATTCAGAGCAGTTGGATCCCACTCAAATTTCATCTATGACTTCTTCTTCATTTAGTTCCACATTGGTTGCAAGGGAAGTTGGTACATTTTAATAAGAGATAAGAGAGGTGCTACCAAATAAAAGTTTGTAAGGGATTATATATGATAGAGGGCATTGGAGTGACACATTCTATAGACTTTAGGCTAGAATTGAGATTTTTTCAGGCTTCTTTTGTTGTGAAAATTGGGATTTGGGTTATCTTTCATCTTTTTGTTTGTAAAAGTTGATTTTGGGCTTGGAGTTAAAATTTAAGGTTAATTGATAATTTTGTTCAATACTCACATTTTAGCTATTGAGATTAGTGCTTGCTTCTTATTCTAGAACTCTTCATGGTTCATATTCAAGAATTTTTATGGGTTTTATTTGTTTATTTTTCTAGTCTTTAAACATTTTGTGAATATTGTAGATAATTATTTCAAGATTGCGGGTTTCAAGTTAGAAATTCCTTGACAATATTTAGAGGTTTTTATTCATTGTTCTCCAAAGTTTTAAATGCTCTAGCTATGGGTTTCTTTTCATTGTTCTTATATTCAAGGGTTTTCTTTACCTTCCTATTTCAATAGACTGGTGTAGTTGACTTTCAGGAGATTCTCATATTCATCAAGGAAGTTTTGATGTCCCTTATTGTACTTCCAATTTTGATTAGTTATTTATAATATCTAGATTCTACAAGGTAACACACATAGGTGAAAAGGGTAGATATAATGAACATCAATCATTGACAGATCACAAGAGCAATAGATATATTATAAAAATATCAAAGCACAATGATAAGATCAAGATAGTGACACATGAGGGAACAATGATTGACTAACATGATAGTAAGGAGTAAATATTGTTGGAAATAGTGCCAATGGAGTAATGCAAAAAATACAACCCCGACAGTCAAAGTCAGAAGCATCATAAAGAATGGATAAATTTAGAGAGTAGTGACAAAAGTATGACTGTCAAATTATAGTCACAAAACAAAGTAAAGGCAGTAGAAAAAGCACCAAATAATAGTCATTAATGTACCAAAAAATGATTAAGGATCAAGATTAGAAATGATTTTTAAATACCTCAAATGTAGTAATATGTCATGCTATGCTAGTGCCATTGCAAAGTGGTGACAGTAATGTCCAATTTCAGATAACATGAATGTCTAAATAGTGGTCAAGGCATGTCTATGAATGGTAAAATAATCATAATCTAGAGAAGTCACAAAAAACAACAAAAGCATGATGAATAAGATGAACAATCAAAGATATGGTATAGTCATAAGAGTGTTTTCAAAGAGATTCATGATAATAGTAGTCCTAAGCATCCACTAGAAGATAGGTTACTAGTTCAGGTCTTTCTTTGACTGTATTGCAAGTTGTGATTCTCTAGTTGGGACAATCTTCACACTATTCCCCTAAGCACTATGGCTTTTCCTTCTCATCCACAAGAAACTCTAACATCATTCTAAAATCTTCTATACTCTGCCCATATCCATTCCAATCCATTGATCCAATCCATTCATACTTTTCTCATTGACCTTTCCATCATCAATCATTACCAAACTTCTCATTTTTTAGTACTGTCCTTTGCATAATGCTGCCTTGGATGAATGTCCTTTAGTGGACTGTCACCTTATCCTCCATATTGTTAGTGAGTCATGCTACTGAGCCTCTAAAATATTTCATGTACTTCTTGCAAAAACTTGACTTGCTGTCTACTCTCCTTTGATCTTCCATCAAGAACTACTGCATGCTCATTGTTGTTTGGCATGACTGTCATGGGATGATTGTCCTCATTGTGATGTTTCTTGTGGCTATACTTGGATTGTTGGTTGTCTTCAGCTGTCTTCAAAATTTAACCTTCACAGTTAACTAAAAATCCTTTGAGATCAACATTCTTTTGACACCAACTTGTTTAACATTAACTATTATACCTATTAGTTCATCATTCCCTTGGCCTAGTTTTCTTTGTTCAACTCCAACAACATTTTTGATTGTCACATGACCATTTAGATTGTCTTCCATTTTAGCCTTTTAAATTCTTCATAGGACTAACTGTTCTATGGTTTTCCTTTTTTGTTTCTATATGGCAACCATTATCAACATGCCATCCAACATTTTCAAAGGCTGTTCTTGTCTTTCTTGTCAGCTTTTATAGACTATTTCTACACAACCTTAATGTTTGGACTTACAATTGTCCACTATTTTCTTAGGCAAGACTATCACTTCAACATGAAGGCTGTCATAATTTTGTTTTAGCACTATCCACTGATATTTATGGGACTTGAATTTCCATCTATTGGACTGTCATTTTTGTTCACCATCCTTTTATAGACTGAATTTCTCAAAAATAATGACAAATGCCAAGGCAAAAAGGTAGTAAAATATTGTGCTTTTACACTTCATGGATTGTCTCTCCTCACAAGACCCTGCAAAACATTTTTATAATAATCTTGATTTCAATGCGCAAAGTAATGCCAAGAGAAAAAATTATTAATCAACAAATATAGTCTATGACAAAAAAGATGTATTGTCTTGCATATATTGAAATATTTTTATAGGTCACAACAACAACTTTAGAAGCTGGACCAAAAATTTTATGCCCTCTACATGTGGACTATCAAAACAAACCATGTTTCTTGCTTTTCACAGTCTTCTTGAAGGTACAAGACTAGAAATCCCTACCATTATGAATCAATAAGCTTAATTTTTTCAACACCTATCATGGTCAAATGTTATTTCACCAGACTATTCACCTCAACAGGGTACCACAATCATGTTTTCTTAAGTATTTATTGTCTTTTGATAAGACCCTCAAATTCAACCTGTCACACTAGCTACTGACTATCAAAGCACCTACCTTCATTGCATGAATATCATTCTCTTCACGAGTGTATCATTGAGTGACTTGATTTTTAGTTCTTAGTTCATGATTGATCTCTCTTATAACCCCTATTGAGCCATAGTATCCTTTGCATCCAATATTTACTTCAAGCTATCATGAAACTGATTTCATGGCTTTCTATTCTAGCTCAGCATTATTTCTTCATATTCTTTTCTTCTTGGCTGCCTTTCCTTTTTGGGCTCCTTCATGCATTGTCTCTTGTCTATGTAAAGCATTTGTTAAGAAAAGTGTTCTTCATAGCATCTTTTGAGACAATCAATCTCACTACTTTTCTATTGCAGACCATGATGAGCTTCCACCTTCACATGGTTGGCCTTGTTTAGTAGAGAATATTAAAGTATTCTCGAAACCAAGTGAAGCTCAAACTTTAAAGATAAGCTTAGAGTTAATAGTGACAACCAATTAGCAAGTTGAAATGAAGTTCTTCATTATAGGTACCTTTTTAGTTTTTAAAGCACAATGTCATGTTTTAATATTGTGTAGTTTTTTTCTTATGTCAAAGTATTCTTTTACTATAAGAACATAATTTATGACCATTTTAGTAACTATTCTAACATTTCTATATGCTTGTGATTTCTTTATCTTGTTTCTTTATAGTCCTTGGTGCACTTGGGGAAAAGTATGATGAGGCAATGAGAAGAAATGATGTGAGGACAATTGTTGTTAACATACCTCAACTGGTGATGGAGAAGGTGGAAATGATAATAAATCAGAGAGTGTATGATTGTCTTCTTTTCTTTCATTATTATATTTGTATATATTCAATATTCAAACTGAAATGGTGCTTTTGTTTTCAAGGATGGACCCTCTATGAGATTGTCAGATATGGTCCTGTGCTATGAAGGCAAACCAATTTTTGAATTTGATCGAACCCAGATGTTCAGATCTGGTCTCCTTGGATTTAGTCTTCATGGTTCTTTGTCTCATTATTACTATCATCTTAGTGAGGTAACACCTTTGCACATCAAAGCTTTTCCTTTGAGATCAATTTTAGCATGACAATACATTTTTTAAAGCCTTGATTACATCTTGGAATCTTTAAGATTGACATGTGTAACATATTTGTTACATTTATATCAGGAACTCCTCTTGGTCATACCATGCTGAAGTGATGCTACTTGGCTTCTGCTAGTTGGCATGTTGTGTCATTGCCTTGGCAAGATGTGAGTTTAATACTATCTCCTCCTATTGTGATATAATTATATGCATATAGCAAATCTTTAGTGAATGCAGGTGTTTATACATGGTTAAGGTAGCGTGACTGTTTGAGTTTATCTTTCATTTTTCTGAGAAAAGTTGGCTCCCTTTTGAAGATTAATATCTAGTCTCAATCTATATATGTGCTACCATGAACAATTTCCCATGAGAAAATTTGCACCTCACATGCTATCACAACAAGTGTGGCATCCAAATGAATAATCTCAACCTGTCTGAGCATCAGGCCTAGAAGCATCGACCACTGCCAATAAAATGATTACTTAATAGCTATCCCAATTCAAATGAAAAATCTAATGGTTATATGTTGGATGCAGTAATAAGTAACAAAATGGTTTGTTTGGAGATTGATGGTCCATCCCACTTTTCATGAAATACAGGTGTGTCTTTTATATGAGATTGATTGTTCATTATTAGAACATCAAAGCTTTTCCTTTGAGATCAATTTTAGCATGAAAATACATTTTTTAAAGCCTTGATTACATCTTGGAATCTTTAAGATTGACATGTGTAACATATTTGTTACATTTATATCAGGAACTCCTCTTCATCATACCATGTTGAAGTAGCGCTACTTGGCTTTTGCTGGTTGGCATGTTGTGTCATTGCCCTGGCAAGATGTGAGTTTAATACTATCTCCTCCTATTGTGATAGAATTATATGCATATAGAAAATATTTAGTGAATACATCTATTAATACTTTGAATGAAAATGTACCATAAAATCCTAACTAAAGAAGCTTCAGGTCATCTGAATCAATCATGGTTATATCCAATTTGTATGGTGTTTTTCTTTTTACATTTACAGTTGTATGTCTCTGGATTTATGGTCTAAAAGCCTGCTAGTTATTTCTCTCTTTCTATACAAGTCACCTCATATGCACATATTTTATTTATTTCTTTGGATAAATGTCACTGTTTATGTCATGGAATGAAAATTTGCATGGTCAGCTATCCAAAAAGTTGAATTCACTGATGGGATAACATCATAGTGTTACAGAAACATATCAAATTTTAGCTATTGAACTTGTGGGATCTTAAGAAAACTATCTATGCTTGAATGAAACTGCATAACTTTAACTCTATACACCCCAAAGGCCCATAATTTTAAGATCATAATTCATGTACACGTGCTATCTGCTATATTCTTATTGTTAAGAGTGGAGTCTGTAGGTTCTAAGTAGATGTATACAAGCTAAGCTTGGAGGCTATTAGATAAAATATTAGAAACTGATACATATGCCTATGATGTTAAGGGGGAGAAATACTAGGATGCCATCTCTGATCATTTGGAGCTAGAGATGATGTTGCATTAGCAAATCTGATTCCATAATAAAGAAGAAAAACAAATTCTAATTACAAGTTTTGAAAGGCAAGGGACTGTTGAGAAAAATGAATTTATTTGATTTGTATTCCTCATGAATTGTAGAGCCATCAAGTATAGCTGGGAGGTTTCCAACTCAAATTAATCATTGTAATTTATTGACTTATAGAAAAACCATAAATGGAGACACCAGCCTGAAACTAGTCTATGCTCAAAGAAATTATCTAGACTTCCCTAAAATTGGAAATATAACACCCATATGTTGTATGTAAGTGCAAGGGTAACAATTTCCTTGCTTCAAAGTCTCTTGCAATGATTGATAACTCACTCATGTCCCGATCATTCAATCTTGCAAAATTGAACTGAATGGGTGCATGTAGTTACTCACAAGCTATCAAGCTTTTTTCATTATAATAAAATAAAATGAGCAAAATAGTAAACATTTTAATACACCTCATGATCATAGCCTTCACACGGTATCAAAAGAAAAGTTTCATGGAAATGGATATGGATACAAATACTGATTCAGATATAGCCATTTCTCAAGATCACCAATATGGATACAACTGGATATGACATTAATAAAAAAACACACATATTTAACACAATTTTCTAAGTTAGTAGAGGAGATTTTCATTACTTCAAAAGAAATATAGACACATAAATGTTACATAAATAATTATAAGTTAATTTAACACTTTACAATATGCAAAAATAGTAGTGTAGCATTGGAAGATAACCCAAAAAATGGGTCATTGAAATAGAAAATGCTCTCTTATGCTGAAGGGCAGGGCTAATAGGAGGTTAAAGACAATAATTGTTTTGTTTTATGCATTATTAGTGGATTTAATATTACATCTCCACTATAGACAATTGAGAACTACAATTGCGTGATGTCCATTAAAGGATTAAGAGATAGGAGGAATGCTAGAAAAATACTAATGTGGAAGCCACCACTGGTTGGTTTTTCCAGACTTGACTTTGGCAGTACCTCAATAATAATCCAATTATCATCAAAGATGATGATGGTTCTTTTAAGCTTGCACGATCAATAAACTTGAGAATGTGAATAGATAACATGGAGGTGGCCTAAGGTCAGAGTTTCAAAGTAGAAGGTGATTCATTGATGGCAACAAATGATGTTCACCATAGAACATGTAATTGGAGATTAGCCTCTTCAAAGAAGCCTCAAAGATCAGTAAAAAATTTGAGCAGATCACCTTCTCACATTGCAAAGCATGGAATTAATCAATTCCCACTATACAACATGTAATGTCCCCAATTTTGAACCAATCCCACTAGAACATTAAGACACATTTGTTGACAAGGAGTGGTAGTCCTTGGACACTAATAGCAGATAGAGGTTAGTAGATTTAGCTAGAAGTACATTATACTAGATATTGGTAAGGGTAATAAGGATTGAAGAAACCATGAAGTCTTATAAATAAGACAGTTTCCTAACCCTTGTACAAGGAATAAAGATTCTTTCTAGTCGATGATCACCTTCAAAAAGGATGATGACATTATGCCAGTTACATATCTTTGACATGATAATATACTTGATGAAGAGATCAAGTGAATAACAAGTATTAAGAACATCTCCATGGATCAGTTAGTCAATAATTATAGAGATAAAGGCATACCAACATGTATGCATCATCAAGATATGAATGAGGTCTTCAAATACATCATCTGAAGCATGGACTGATATCAAGGAAGTTGACAAAGTGTAGATGTATACCACTAATGTATAAGGACAACATACCAATCACCTTGTAAAGATTAAAATCAACAAAAGCCAATCAAAGATCATCGATCAATACTTACATATGATAACATATAGTATCCATGTGCAGCGATCGGGCAAGAATCCCGATGAGCAATATTGACTAAGGCAAGAACATGATAACATCAATTGCATATCAAACATCTCAAAAAGGTGGGAGTAGCATCTGATCCAGTATCATCAATATTAAAAGAGGATGTTAATCAATGAGTCAGTGGCAACAGAAACTGGCAATGGCTCTTTTGCTAGAAATTGGCAATGGCTTCTTTAGCTAGAAATAATATGTAATATTATATAATATTTAATCTTTCAAATGTGTATTTTATAATAATTTATATTATATTTTATACATTTTTATTGTATAATATATAATATGTGTTATTATAATATATAAAGTTACTAATTACAAACAGCAAGATGGCATTGTAGATTATAGCAATATAATTATTATATAATCTACAATGCCATCTTGTTGTTTGTAATTAGTAACTTTATATATTATAATAACACATATTATATATTATACATTAAAAATGTATAAAATATAATATAAATTATTATAAAATACACATTTGAAAGATTAAATATTATATAATATTACATATTATATATTATACATTACCTAAGTACAACTTGATCATTGCATGGAGAATTTTGTGCATCATATAGGAAATATGAAATGTGTTGTGTCAAATTATCTTTTAACCAAATCTTAGTATTGGTCAATTTTTCCACCTTTCCACAGTCCTCTGTTCGACAAACGTTGGTGGAAATTTCTACGAACGTTGGTGGAAATTTTGACCAATAGTTGGTCTCACTTTCCACCTTTCCAAAGTCCTCTATTCGAAAAGAATGCTATGCCTCAACATCCATTTCTAGGAAGGTTGGTGGAAATTTTGACCCACAATTGGTCTCAATTTCAACCTTTACACCAGTTGAATCGACGACAATGTTATGCATTTGACATCTTATTCTTCTAGTTCCAAGGGATTATTTCAGTCGATAATTCAACTAGTTATATGGTCAAAATTTTGACTATTATTCACCCTGTAGAAAATTTGATGAAAAAAGATCAATGATAGTTTTAGTTGTCTATTCAACCAATTGTTGTAGAAAATTTGACTAATTCTCATCGAAATTTAGGGTAAAATTTACTAGTGAAGGTGTCAATCTGTTATGTGATATTACTCATATCGTGCATTCAAATGTTAAACCTTTAGCTCAAGAAGCTCAAGATTTAGGGTTGATTCCTCCTATCACTAGTGTAGAACCTCCTTCTAATCCTTTACCAAGTGTTCCTACATATAGTCCTTCTTTGGTGACTGTAAGGGTTCCCTCTGTTCCTATGAGTGTTCCCTCTATATCCCTTCCTACATCACAACCTTCTTATCATAATGTTCCTTTTACTTATTCCAATCCACTTCCAACTATAGTTCCAAGTGTTCCTCCAGTTGTGTCTTCCATTCTTGTAGATTCTTACACTTTACCTAGTGCTTCTAATGTTTCTATTCCTCCTATTTCCTCTAATGATTCAACAATAATTAGTTTGGATCAGACTGTGTAATCCTTACAACAACATCTTGCTTGCTTAACTCAAAACAAGTGTAGTGTTCCTACATGTGACATGGGAAGTCCTTTGTCCTGAGACATTATTCATACTCTCATTCCTCAGCAAGTTGATACGCCTCATCTTGAGAATTATAACAGCAAACGAGACACTGTGCATCATGTTAAAACATTTCAAATCCTTTGTAGTGATTATGCTCATGACCATAGGATTTTAGCCAAACTATTTGCTAGAACTTTCCATGACAAGGCCTTACAATGGTATTGTTCCTTGCCTCCTTATTCTATTGATTCATTTCCACAACTTTGTAATGCCTTTATTCAACAATTTCAAAACAACATTGGCTCGCAAGTGTCTTTGACTAATTTGATGTATTGTAAACAAAGTGCTAAGGAAAAATTGACTGAATTTATTGGTAGATTTAAGGATTTGCATGCCCATATTTCGTATCCTTTTCCTGATATTGATATTCAATGTATGTTTATTTCAAATTTGCAAAAGGATATTAGAGATAAGATTCTTCTTACTAAATTTACCTCTTTTCAACAACTTTGTGCAGCGCTTCATCATTATCAATTACAAGTGAGTCAATTTGAGAGTACCACTCCAATGGCTCCTATTCTTGTTGATAAAAGTGATGCTACTCCTAATCCGACCAAATTTCAAAAATTCAACAACTATGTCAAGATAAACAAACAAGAGAATGCAGTTGTTGATCAAGTTGTTATTTCATCTCATAATGCCACTTCTACATCCACTGCTTTTCAATTAAATCGTACGTTTACTCCTCTTTATGAATCTTGTTAGGGTCAGTTAGAGTCACCATATATTGAAGTGTATGAGACCCTTATGAGTTCATTACCTCAAAGCCCTTTTAGTGCATTCCCTTGAAAGTCTTTCCTTATAGTTATCCTTCAAGTGTCAATGTTCTTCAAAGTTGTCAAGTAATAGCCTTCAAGTTCGTCAAGTTTCATTTTCAGTCTCCCTTGGATGAATCCTTTCCAATACTCTTGCCTCACCTGAACCACTTTGAACCACTTTGAACTCTAGTTCAAAGTATTTCAAAGTAGTTCAATGATGTTTTCTTTTCTAACAATTATTTTCTGCAGGTGGGCCCCGGCCTACATCACCTTTGGGCAGTGAATCACTTCGAACCACTTTGAACTCCGGTTCAAAGTAGTTCAAAGAGGTTCAAAGATAGATTGCAAGTAGAATAATAAGTGAAAGGACATTTGATGGGACACATGTCATAAGTTGACAGGGGAATGATGGTTAATATTAAAGAGGGGTAGTTTGATTAGATGGGAGCCATGAAGCAAAGCTTGAATTAAGTTTCCAGTAGTGATTAATGAAATTGTTGGCACAAGCGGGAGATATCATTTGGGGAATGGTTAATAATGATATTAAAGATGGTGGATTTCAAGGATGTCCTATTGATGAGTCATTACTACTCACATCATTTGAGATTAATGTCTCTGACTTATGCTCATTAAAGTTGATTTTTTCGGACATTAATCTTTCAAAATATAAACAACCTTGTAAGTTTCTCTTCCCTGTCATTTGTTCTTCAGAGTCTCAGCTATGGGAGAAGAATTTGTTTTGAGTTTTCACAAAACAGGTAGCTCCTAAAGCTTTTCCTCATTTACTGTTTCTATTTAATATATTGATTTGAGAGGGGGGAAAGTTTGTGTTTTTATTCCTGAGGGAGAGATGAAGACCAGTTTGCATTTCTTCAGAAATGTCAAAAATGTGCAATGTTGAGCTCCTATTATTTTAGAAATAGACCTGTTAGGGATATCAGTAGAGAAAATAGCAGTTGACCTCACAAACTATGCATCAGAGGATCATAGTCTAGAATTCCTCTTGAGTGGATTATTAGAAGTCGCGGCTTTTCCGCCAGCAGCTGTATGCCCAGAATTGGTTCAACAGTGTATTAATAGATATGATGTCAAATCTAAGTGTATTTTGAATGCAGAAGGCCAAACCCTTGTTCCATTCAATAGGGAGACTATTATGGCTATTTTTAAAATCCTAGAAGAATCCCTTGTTAGTTTTACTCCCACCCAATCTCTAGCTCAATATAGAGAGAACATAGATAAAAACTGGAGTCATGTGGCTAGTGTTGGTTACTTTTCCTTGCAGGACCAAACTTGAATCAATAGATGGGCTTGATTCTTAGGGTAGGCACTCAAGTTTGACAAGAAAACAATCCAATTGATTAGGATAAAGGAAATCCTCCTTCTTCTTTGAGCTCCAATCACTTAGGCGGGTATTGCCTTATCTGCACACTCAAGACACCTCATGATAAACAATAGGAATGCAGATAGATTATTGTGGAATAGTCTTCAAACCCCTTTAGGTATCTTGTACCCCAATGAAGCAAATTCTTAATGCAATAGCCCTGCTTGCATAGAATGGGTATGAAAACCAGAGACCTATACTAACAACATGAAAGGGAAAGGGTGGAACTGAAAGTAAATGTTTTAAAGATGGGTTGAAAGGATCCCTGAGATGCTCTAAGTCCCCATAGACCAGTGCCTTGTCCAATGGGCCACAAAGTCAAATACCCTATTGCAATAGACAACTATGAAACAAGGAGATAATGTGCTCAATGTGTTGATGCCTAACATCAATCACACACCATGACCAAACCTCACTTTAACAACCCACCTATGTATTCAAGTATGTTATTACCCACCTAAAGGATTTTAACCCTCCCCTTAGAAGAGACCTATAAATAGATAATACATTAACTAGCATCCACTGGAAGACAAGCCTGACATATCTTTGACACCTCAACTCATACATACATGAAAACTAATCTTAAACTAGTTATCTCTATGAAGACAACTCCACTTGCAAACACAGGCAATGCAAATAGAAAAATCAAACACCCTTGATGCAAGATTAATGAATTCAAGATTCAAATGGAGATAGCTTGGTAACAGTAAGAATAAATTGAGTCCTCATACATAAGACAAATCAATTACAATATGTATTATATTCTCTAAAACAAAAAAGGGAGAAAGAACACCCTATATGCAGAGAAGTAGAGAAAATCTATAGGAAAAGGACCCTTCATGTAACTAGTTCTCCTCCAAAATTTTGCAGAAGAAGGAACCCTTACAAAATAAAACATTTCACTACTTATACCACTAGCTGCCTTGGAATCCCAAAAGAATTTAGGATGCAACAAGCTTTGGATAGCTAGGGTAAGGGTTTCAACTACCCAACCAACTAGAAATACATCAAAATTTAATGCAGGGGAGAAAACATAGGCAACCCAAAGAAAACAAATCTCAGACAGATCTGCAATCATGAAAATCTATGAGCTCAGGACAGAACACCAAGGAATTGTCATGAAAACTAGTCAAATCGGCCACTTGCAAACACACCTCAAGCACAAAAAACATGATATAAAACCCTGCAAATGGTCACTTAACACACTGGACCACACTACAATAGTCAGCAAAACCAAACAAATCAAATCCGACCGTGAAAGCATTCAATTTTAGTCCTTTCTGTCGTTGGAAACCCTCTGCAAATTTGAATTTGAAATTACATAGTCACTTTATGGTGCTTGCAATAAATCGGTGGTCAAAATTTGAACTTAGGTTAACTTTAAGTCATGGCCATTAGATCTCTCGTCTTCTCAGTTCTTTATGTCTTAACTCAACTGCTAGCCTTAGGTTAACTCCAAGTAAACTCACGACAAGGCTTTTTCTTGTTCGTGGAATAAAATCTTAACTCAACACTTAACCCTGCAAACTAGTGACTATAGGAAAATAAATTTATCCTATTTATACTTGGAAAACTAGTGACAAAAGGGTTTTCACCAGTTCATAGAACATTCTTTACCTCTGCCAATATATCTAGCAATTACGCGACCCTTCTTCGCTGAATCGCTAATCATTTTGGATCACCGCCATTTCATTTTGCAAATGAGCAAAAAGCATTGAGATTTATCAGGCCACTAACCACTTTATCAAAACCACCAAAAGACTGAAGAAATTTAACTAGGCCCACACCAAGAAGACCAACGGTAGTCTTAAGATCGCATATGTCAGAGAAAACCCATCAGATTACATGCCAACCGTTGATGTTCTGTCACTGTCAAAACAACTGAACCCCAAAAGACCTAACCCCACTGACACAATATCTAGTCACATAATGTGGACCAATCATAGCTTTCCATATCAGCACACCTGGCATGTGGACCTGCCGCACATTATCCCCTCTGAGAAAGATTGAATCAATGGACGGCGCATGATCTTAAGCCTTTGATAGATCCCATAAGATCATATGCCTATCATCGATTAATTGATAGTGTCAGGGCCCTCTGATGCATTTGAAAACTAGGTCCCACTAAAAACATGCCACTGTGTTAATACATGGACCAATGAAATATCGCCAACTATGCATACGTGGCAGTGGTCCCACTTACATTGAAAAGGTCTGTCATAAAAATGAATCAATGATGATTGCAAAAGTGCAAGCCTCTAACAAAACCTTTGCACTTTCATGACAATTGTTGGATCGAGATGGTGTTAGAAGGCCAGGCCTAGGAAAATATTAAACTAGAACATAGGAGATATTAAAACACTAACTTAGGAAAAATATTAGCGCTAGAAAATTAAAGGCCACCCGGGAAAATAAAACCTTTAGTCACAAGATTGCATAACAAGAAAAAGGTTCACGTGATCATGTAACAAAGGGGACAACAATAAAGTGCATGTACTAAAGGGACTTTAAGTTACCCAAAAAGGTAACATGAAATTAGAACAGGGCCTGGGCAGTACAAAGGGTTTTTATGCAATAGCTAGATTTTAAAATTTTACCAAGGATTTAAGGCCAAAGACCTTAAAAAACAACTGCAGAGACCGACAGAAAAAGGCTAGAGCCATGAAAATTTTTCCACGTGCTAACACCTAGGAAGTGGACTCAAACCAATTACAAAGGTGGGTCTCAATTTCCCAAAGTTCTCACTAAGGATCACATGAAACCTCTTATCCACGATGTGATAGTGTTGCTTCACCGGATTAAAGGTTCAGAGCAGGTTCTTCTCTTCGAAGAATGGATGTTTCATTTTATAGAGATAGTCTTGGAAGGAGGGAAACATATTGATTAGGTAGAGATCATTGCTAGTTCCCTAAGGGACCAACTTAAACAAGCCCAAGCCATTAAGAAGGAATTCTTTATGTCTTCCTATTTGATATATTGCTTGGCATGTACACAAGACTTGTCAGCTATTCAACATGTTCCTTGGAATGAAGAGCTTTTTATTTATGAGTACTATCCATTATTAAGAAAAGATAAAATTTTGGAAAATTATAGGAAGGTTCATGATGTTTTCATAGGTAGATTGTGTCAACAGTTGGCAGGAGTCTCAAACCAAAGAGTTTCATTAGAGGCACAAAAACTGGTTCAGACCTACGAAAGTCTATATATTTAGTTCCCACATTTCACCTACATATGGGTTGGAGGCTTTGATGATGAACCTCTCAAGCTCCCAAGGTTCACTTTTGACTATTTTATTCTAGCAGAAGTTTGTAGGCAATTGTTTCTAGTTATTAAAAATACCCTACCAGAAGAAAAATGGCCTTCTATGTTCTCAGTTAAAATTGGAAATTTGGTCTGTAACAATATGATGGATGCTTCAGTGATTGGAAAAAATTTATTGAGTTTTCATTTGCAATTTAATAAGTTAAGAAGGGGTTGTTGGTTGTGGATTATTCCCTTTGATCTTCAACTTGCAGATTTACACTTTGATGGATAATTTAAATAAAACTCTGACTCTATCACCACTCCAAAGTCCACAAGGAAGAGGGCCAGCTGACAAGGATCAAAAGATCCTTCTACACTTTGAGCTTCACTGCTCAGGTGGGTGTACCCTTGACTCACTTCTCTAAAGGAGTTTAAAACAATATTCCACTATATCTCATATAAGATTGTTAAAGATTTATCAAATAATGTTTGTGTTTGTAGTTGTTAACCATGCATACCTCAAGAGGAAGGACCAGTGCCTTATCCCAGGGCTCAGAGTCACCTAACTATATACCTCAACTGAATACCTCAAATCAAACACAATGGAATCTGAGGTAAGTGCTTTGCCTATTACCCCTTTCCCTCAAGCACAAGGACATCAAATTCTACACCTGACTGCAAACTCGCTGAATTCACCTAGAAGACTTTAATCCTAACTTTGTTAGGAACTCAAAGATAAATTCAAAATACTCTTTGTTTACCATATGTTAGCACACTTTGTGAAACTAACATATATGAGCTCAGAGACAAGCAAGAAGACATACACAAGATACAAGATTGGGATTCAAAATGTTCTCATTAACACAATCAGGATCAACATACAATCAAAATGATACCAAGATTAGAAAAGCCACAAAATCAGACTTCTATCAGTATATTACAGTCAAAAACTAGGGACCAAAAGCAACAATGTTTTTGGAACCCTTGCAAAATCCAAAATTCTCTAACTTATACCCCCTAGTCATCTTGAAAACCTGCAACAAGCTACGGATGACTAGGGTTAGGGTTTCAACCACTGAACCTACTGGAAATGGCTAAAAAGTTATTACAGGGGTGGGAAACACAGTCAATCAGGAAAGAGGAAATTCCTGAACCGATCCACAATCATGAAATTCTTCTCTGCAAGTATAGGGGATCACAAAATTGGGCTCAAAAGGACACCCTACAACAAGCCTTGAGCACACAACTGAAATGGTACAAGCTCTGCAAATAATCCAAAAGCACCCTGGATGACACTGCAAATGGCAAACTAGTCATATCTCACCGAAAAGGGTCATTTCTGCAATGAATTCCATAAATTTGGTACTTTTTGGTCATTGGAAGTTCTTAGAAAAATTTGAATTTGAACCACAATGGCTAAATCCTTAGTGCCTACAAAGAACGACGGCCCACGTTCAAACTAAGACCAGCTTTAAAACACAGCTATCCGATCAAACCTCCTTCATGACTTTAAGACTTTCCTCTAAAAGTGGTCCCACCAGACTTAGCGAATTGGCGACAAAGGACCTTCACCAATTCGCTAAACATTTTGCACTTTCGCTAAACAAATTAGTGACTTCCCAACTAAGTGACTTCCCAACTACCATTTGTGCAATTGCCAAAATTTACAACTCTGCCAAGCCTCAGACCCCACTTGGGTCTGCTTGATGCCACATGTCATTTTATCATTCACTGCAACCACCCAGTCATGACTGATAGGACCCACAAACCTTTGGCATCTAATCAAATGGCTGGCACAAGATCACATGTGTCAGAAAAAGGCCTTAGGAACATACACTGACCATCGATTCTTTGACACATCAGGACCCCTCTGATAGACACGCTAGCAACCAGGTCCCACAGATACATCCAGGAAAGATTCAAAATCAACGATCGTCGCATGATCGCAATAGGATGGAATATTCCATGTGATCATGGGACAACCACATGATCCTTGGGCAACTAACAACATGACCCCACCTGGGCCCGCTGATGCTACTTTCATTAAATCCATCGGCCAATGAGGAATTGCCAACTGTGCTTAGGTGTCACCCTGGACCCACAATTTGAAATGCTGTGTCACAAAGATAAGATCAATGGCTGTCGGATTGAGATGGTGTCAGAGACCAGGCCCAAGAAATAAAGCAAGCCAAAACATAGGAAAAATTAAAGCTCGTAGGGCGTGATTGCGGACTAGGTAAAATAAAGGGACTCATCGGAGAGAAAGACTAACTACAAACCGAGGTGACATGGAAACTTAAAAGGCACATGCAAAAGAGGTGTTTAAGTGACCCACAAAAAAGGTAATGTGTGAAAAGAATAAAGCTAGGGCACATTTTAATTTTGAAACCTAACAGCTAGATTCTGAATGTTTTGCCTAAGGTTTAACCAAGGAGCAAAAAAATCATTGTAGAGAGTGGGGTAAAAGACCAGGAGCCATGGCTAAGTTTCTTTCTTTGCTCGCTGATGATGGAGTACTGCCACTGGCCCAGTCTTCACAAGATTTCAATCCAAATTCAATTGAGAGCCAAAGGCTGGTGAAGTAGATATAGTAGGGGAGAGTTCCGATGGAGGTTGTGAGGTCTTGGATAAACAATGTTATCACTAAAGGGAGTACTTTCATCCATGAGTTCATATCTACTTGCCTAGATGGAGAAGGATTACTCAGTGAGGTTTGATCCCTAGTTCCAAGCTGGAAAATGGAGGAAGAAAAATGTGCAGCGATCATAATATAGGTTCAAGAGATAGAAACCTATGGTGTGACTCAATTCTTAGCTGAGAATCCGATGAGGTTGGTGGATCCCTGTATGTTGTTTATCCTAAAATAAAACTTTGGATGGAATAATACAATGTTTAAATATGCAATCTCTCAAGCTAAAGCAATAGAGAAAGAGGTGATGGGTATGCATGTAGATTCCCTTAAAGACATCAAAATAGTTAATCCTTCGAGTCTTTTGCAAATTGACAAGGGTAACAGGGATGCAGATGCTATGGTCAAAGTCTTCATGGACATCGTGAATGCTCTCAAGGAGAATGAAGCACCTACAATTCAAGATTTCACCAGGATTGCAAATGTGGAGTCTATGTTGCTACTGAATAGGGGGCAGTTACCGAAGTAGGCAGAAAGGATCAGGGAGTTAAGGTGGGAAAAGAATGAGACCTGAGAGAAGTTAACAAGTCTGAAGAATCTACATTTCCAGCTAGCCCAGGAATTAGTGAATGTGTTTCGATCTTGGAAACTCGTATAGATCACGATGTCAGAAGGCCCCAAAGGAAGTTAGTATTTTTAAGGACAGCATTTCTCTTGCTTTATGCTTTAAATGACACGTGTTTTGAAACTCTCTTGTTAGTTATGTAATTGGTTTAAACAAATTTTTTTGGTGTTCGAGAGGCCAGGTTTTTCTAGGAGGCTCTCTCGGACCTGAAACTATTAATGTTGAAGCATTGAACAGTAAAGGGGTTAGAAAAAAGACATAAAAAATAGATAGTTTCTATTAAAATAGATAGTTAGCATAGTCTTTTTTAATGTCTGAAATAGCTGGTGATTGATTCTTGATTAGACTTTGATTTGATCATATATGAATACATGGATGCATAGTATGGTTTACATCTTTGAATCAAAATCTAGAATGTATTGATTACTTTGTAAATTCATACATTTGAATCTATGCTTATGTTATTTGTATTTAGTTGCTTCTAGTTTCTTTCTAGCTTGTCTTTCTTAAGTTATTTCATAGGTTATTTGTTTTAGAAGCATTTAGTAGATCTTAGATTTATTCATAGTTAATTCAATTAGCTATTAATTCTGTAAATCACCTCAATACCCAACAGTATATGAGTGGTCCTTCTACACTTTCTGGTTAATGGTGTATGAGTTTATTTTATTGTTGATAATTCATTGAATATCCTACAAGGAAGCTATACCTTAAAAATTTAGAGGGAAGCAATTTCTTATGCTTGCCCAACTATTGAGGAATTGTTTGTCTTCAAAAATATAGAGTTTGTATTTATTTTCATTTAAAAATAGGAACACAAATTTTTTCACCAACAAATCTTTACATTCTGTTATGAATAGGTTGTTAACTACTAATATGATTACTTTACCTCCTATTCGACCTCTTTTACCTACTATGATTGTATCTAAATCTTTTGATCCTAAAGCTTTTTGTCAATATCATCATTAGAATGGTCATGATACTAAGAAGTGTTATTCTTTAAAACATAAGATTCAAGACTTAATTCATTCTAATGCCTTATCTATTGATAATCTTGATGGTAGGGGGAACAAATCTATCTCTCCTCCTAATCAAAACCTTCAAATCTATACGAATCCTTTACCCATGCATGATACTAATACAATTGCTCGGCCATCTTCTATGGAAATTGTGTATGATTCAAAGATGGATGATCTCAATCACAATGTTAATCAAGTGGAGCATGTTGGTCAATCTATATCTCCACCTCAACCTCAACCTCAGCTTTAAGTTCAATCACAACCTCAACCAAAACCTAAGCCTAAATTGAAAACTCAACCTAAACCTCAACAACAATCTAAGAATAAAAGACCTCGAGAAATTTTGATTACCTTCGATGATTCTGAGACTATTAAAACTCCTGATGGTCCCCTTTATATTTATGCTAGGATTTCTCAGAAACCTACGCATGGTTGTCTTGGTGATCCTACATCCTAAGTCAATCTTATTACTGAAGAAAATATTTTTATGAAAAACTTGCAACATGATTCTTATGATACATCAAATGTGTGGATTCAAACTTGTAATGGTTTTCTTTATCCATCATTTGGTTCTATTAACTTACCAGTTGAACTTTGTGGTAAAATTTTGAATACTACCTTTGTTGTTGTTCCTACTTATGATCAGTTTCAAGTTAATCTTGGTTTGTTGTGGTTGAATTCCATGTATGCTATTGCTTCACCTATTCATAAATGTCTTAAATTTGTTCATGATGAAGAACTGAAGACTATTAATCATAGTTTATATCAACCTTCTAGTCCCAGAGATTGTGCTACTCTTGACTTCTTTTGGCCTTCATTACCAAATTCATGTCCTTCTCGACCCACTAATCTTTTTTGTTCATATCAAGCCTATAAGCATCATAATATTCTTGAATTAAGTGTACCTCCTATGGATCTTAATCATGGTCTTTTGCCTACACCTATCATACCTCCTTTAACTATGGCTTCTAGTTCTATTAATCAAGTTCCTACTATTGTCGATAATCCTATTAATCTTCCTAAAGAGCCTATGAAGGATCCTATGGTTGTTCCTCCTAGTTATCAAAATATTTCAAGTAAAGAAAAGTTTAATCAATCTTCTAATTAATGTCATAAGAAGCATCATGCTCAAGCTAAAGCTTGTAATTTGGCTCTTAAAAAATCTCTACCTTCTTTAGATAAACTTATGCATGATGTGTTAGAGGAAGTTGTTGCTAATAATGATGTTAAGATGCATGAATATGATGATTACATTCATATCCTAGATCCTATTTTGATTAATCTAGATGAAGAAGATACTCTTGATGATACTGATGATGTTAATGATGAATATGAAACTATTGACATTGACATTGATTTACCTAATATGCTTTCATCATAATTAACACTTACACCTAATGTCAAACATTATGATTCTCAAGAGGATCCTTGTTTGGAACAGGATATCATTCCTACTATGTTGGATGTAGTCCCTCTTGCGAGTTACCCATCTTCCCTAAATGATATAGAAAGATATGGGAATAGTAGGTGGCACGCTTGATCAACTTATCCTTTATGGTAGCTTTGTTGTGTGTTTTCCTATTTGTACTTTTCTTCTGCAGTGATGTGCTTGCTAAATGTTGTTAGATTTTCTTATATGACCCTTGTTACTCAGTTGGTGCAAGGTGATAAAGGAATCAAACCTATTGTATAATTCTTCTATATGTATCTCTATTCTTCTATATGTTGTTTCATGTTATGGTGTACTTGTGCTATTGTTCATAAATATTTCCTCATGTAATCTACTTGGATTCGAGATGTGGTAGCACTGATTCTTTTTGGTCTCCATGTCATGGTTCAAAAATATTCATCTTTGTATCTCTTATGTGATCAATCCTCCTTTGTGATTGTAGTTCTACTTTCTTTGGGGAATGATGTCAATTCATTTTCAATAATGTCATATATATATATATATATATATATATATATATATATATATATATATATATATATATATATATATATATATATATATATATATATATATATATATATATATATATATATATATATATATATATATATATATATATATATATATATATATATATATATATACATATAATCTTATGATCATAGTGACCCCATGGTAGATCCCTTCCGTGTTTTCTATATGTTTATGTGATATTTCCCTTGAGTGTTAGAAAGTAAAGATCCCCAAGATAACTGAGAGGGGGGGGTTGAATTAGTTATCTGATAATTAAACCATTTATCAACTTCAATATCAACTTCAATAGCTTTAAACCATATAATCAATGCAGTAACCAACCATAGAAAGAAAATCATACACAATAACACAATAACACAAGATATGTTAACTAGGGAACCTCTTGATCAAAGAGTAGACCCCGGTGGGAATGATTCCCAAAAAATGATGTACTAATATTAAAATTCCTTGTGACAGGATGGACCCTATTAGGAGTCTTATGAAATACATTCAGTACATATGAATCTCTATTAGGAGATTTTTGAATCCCTGTAAAAAGATTCTAACCCTATTAGGAGTTATGGAAGACAGAAGGACCCACCGCCCAAATAGCTTCAAGGCAAGATCTCTGAACTCATTGTCCAAAAAATCTTAGGATTATTCAATAGAATAATATGAAATATATTACCTCCTTCACACTATGCCAAAACCACACTCTCTGCTACACAAGATCACAAATCCAGATCTCTGTACTTCGCAAGTCTTCCTTCACCACTAAATTAGCTCTCTTCTTCACCTCATCCATACATTTGCATCACAACATTCACAATTTCATATCACAACTATTACAATCCCCATAAAAAAAATGAAAACATTCCTTCCTTTATACCACACTCAAATAATTACAAATGAGTCGGCATCCAAATACAAAATAATAAATCCAACATGCTACATAAAAATTACATAAAACTATCAGCTTCTAGATGCAATAACTCTTCACTCATGTGACCTAAAAGTTTTTGTAGTGAACCATGTCACCACCAATGAGTCTCAAACTTCCCTTTAACTACACGGAATTAGATTCCATCCCGGTTAGGAGATATCCTCCGATTACCAAAAACTGCTACTCAGGAACACTGCCAGAATACTGCTTCTACCAAAATGCTTATAACTTTCATGAATGAATGAATTTATTTTTGCACTATTAACCATAGGTTAATAACACACCAAAAAATATACCATCAACTGTGCATAGCTCAATCTGCAATATAACATGTGCACAAAATAAAACTATGCCTACTACTCTGCTAAACTCCAGAATATCACTGTGTTGACATCAATGACAATCATCGTCATGAATGCAACAACCACTACTACAAAATGACTACCAAATGCTTCAAAATTCATTCCTAACAATCTCCCCCATTGGAATTGATGGCAACATAGATGAAAAACATCCAATGTTCCAAAAATCCAATCACTGTGGTGGTTCCTGGATAGGATTTTACACTCCATGAGATACCAATATGCTTATGATGGATATTGAGGATTGCTTAGTTCCAAATGTGAGCAATCTATAAGAAATTGGTCTAACTATAGGGATAAGACTTCCCACTTCTACTTCTAGCTCTACAAAACCAAGGTGGGTGCACCTGATCCAATAGTATTAACTCTGACTAAGAGTTCTAAATCTGCCCCTTATTTCTTTATTAGATATTTCAACAGATGAATACAGTGAGAAAGTACTGAACAAGAACCTATTGTTCATTGACTATCCATCACTGGGTAGGATAATACATAAATATAAATAAAAGTAAAGACTGGTGATGTTTTGAATGATTTGGGATTATAAGGTTTGAATCACTCTTCTCAACACAAAGATAGGAGAATATAGGCCAGTGCCTTATCCATTGGGAAAAATATTAAGGGAAAGGATGAATACAATGGTGTCTTAAATTTGTCTTTGGACATAAACACAAATACCTCAACTCTTTCCTACTTATGAAAATCCTTCAAATAAACTCCAAGAACACATATTCCACTTTGAGCAATATTTAATCTAACTCTAGGTTGGAACTCAAAGCACCAATACATTCACATAAACCTTATGCAAAGATTTAAAGATTCAAAGAATAGAGCAAAGGAGAGACAAAGATCTGAGATTTGTATTAAGTATAACCTTTCACCATGTGCATATAGTATCTAGAATAGTGAGCTTTGTAAGATAAGAACATCAATATGTACTTCTTCTCTATTGTTTGATAAAATGATATCAAAAATTACAATCCTTGACTGAAAGCTAGGGTTTCAGAAATTTCTATCTTTTTAACACCTAAACTCCCATCCCTTAGAATGATCATCAAAAATCCCTTTATACCAAGAGATGCAACAAGAAACTGATCATTCTAGGGCTACAAAAAATTAACCTAAAAAACCTTTACAATAACCCCAAAGGGTTTACAATAACTACACTACTGAAATAGGTGAGATATTTGCAATTGAGTCGACATGCTTTATGTTTTCAATGCTATCCTTGGCTCCTTTTCAACAAATCTGATTTTATTATCTCACTGTCAAACTACAATGAATGCCCCTTTGCAAAAATTCAACCCTGATATTCATTTGGTTCGGCATCATAGGAAACAAAATTGGATTTTAGCTATAATTTATACCTTCTACATCCTTTCCCAACTATAATTTGTACTGAAGAATTCAATTCCTGGCCACTGCATCACTTTACATGACTCACTAGTTCAAATAACCCTAGCAAAACCCTACAGGATATTTGAATTTGAATAAAAATGGTAACCAGGTCAACTTTAAAATGTGACCATTGATCTATTTTATTCCCAACATATCAGGTGGTTCACAAAAATCCTTCAATAGTCAACAAAACCTTTTGAAAATCTTCCACCACCTCATAAAACTCTCGACCAATGAAAATTGAGCATGTCAGTGATGAATTAGCACTTTGGACCCACTCCTTATAAGCCTTAGATCAAACGGTTGGTGCATAATCTCCTAGCCTTGACATTCTCCATGAGATCATATGTCATCTATCAGATCTTCCACACTAGAATTCTTTAGAATCTCTTAGGCCCACTAACGTGTCTGCATTTCTTTCCAGCTTAGCCAATCACAACACGACACCTCAGCTATGAATCTCCAGATGGTCCCACTATTCTCAGCTAACCTTTAACCTTTTGAACACATTTGGTGAATACATGACCAATGGAAAACTCCAAGTCACTTATTACTTTGTTTGACTATAGTTAGGTCAAGCGATTCAACAAACAAAGCCTTTTTTTGAATCATTGAGTCATGTCTTAACCCTAGGTTTTATTCTGCGAATGCGAGAAACACCCTATTCGCTAGTTCGCTAGATCTTTTTTTTTAGAGCTTCACCCTTTAGTTATTTAGCAAACTAGCAACTGAAGCCATTCGCTTATTCATTGAGAAATTTAGAACTCTGCCAAATTAATCTGAGATTCAGTTAATACACTTATTCACTCATTCGCTGAAAGTTTAGAACTCTACCAAAATATTATGAGAATGCGCCAACACTGAAGACTTTATCAGTTTCACCAAACACTTGTCTGAGCCATAGAAAAAAACCTTTGGAAACCCTAGGCCCACCTACAAACTACCACATGTCATCATACCACTTGCTATTTCTACCCAGTCACCTCTAACATAGGACCCACTAATCCTCCAACATCTAATCAAATGGTGGGCAAAAGATCACATGGGGGAAGAATATTCCATGTGATCATACACCGACCATTAATCAAACTCTCTAACAACAAGCCCTCTAACAATTTCCAATACATCATTTCATGGACCAATGAAAAGTTGCCATTTGAGTACATGTAGCAGTGGACCTGCTGTATTGAAAGGTTACATCACAAAAGAGAATCAACGGTTGTCTTAAGATCTCATGCGTCTGACACATCCCTTGTGAACTTACACCAACCGTAGGATTAAAAAGGTGTCAGAAAGCCTGGGCCCAAGAAATATTAAGCCAAAAACATTAGAAAGAATTAAGTCTGGGACTTAGGAAAGATTAATTCCACTGAGTTAGGAAAATATTTCACTGGGCATATGGAAACTTAGGGAAAAATAAAACCTGCCGAGGGAAAGAAAACTTGGGAAAAAATAAAGCTGAAACCTCCACAGGGTGAAAAATATTTAACGCACATGCATTTATTAGTTTTAAGGTGGCCCAAAAAGTAATGCTTAATTAGAACAAGGCTAGGGCACACTAGGGTTTTCAGCCCAAATGGATAGAATTTGAATTTTTTCCTAGGGTTTTGGCCAAGAATAGGGAAAAATAATTGCAGAGGCATGAAGATTTTTCTTGGCCATGGAAAGTTTTCACTTGTGCTAACAGTGGCTCATGCTCGGGGATGTGTATCTCCTGCAGATACAACAAGAAACTAGAATCTCCTGGTACAGTAGACCAGAACCAAAAATAGGAAACTGGTAAACAACAACTTTAAAACATAACTGTACATAGACTCAAAATTTTTAGAAGTAGAACTTCAAAAATTGACTATGAATAGGTAACTCTAGGAGCTCTCCTATCAAATTATTTAGAATGTAAGAACCTACTCCCCATTTTTCTTCAATAATATATGGGCCTAACCATATGGGATCAAATTTCCCATGTTTTCCTTTGTCTTGCATTCTTACATTCCACATTAATACCATGTCTCCCTCTGTAAAATTTGTTTGAGTAGTCCTTCTATCATATAGGACTTTGCACTGGGCCTGCAAATTCTCATTCTTGATGTGTGCATCATTTCTTACCTCGTTTAATTGAATCAAGTCATTCATTCTAACTGTCATATCTTCTTCAACATCTTCATCCTATTTCTGAATGACTGGTATATCTGTAACAAATTATTTTGAGATAATCTTGCATTTATTCCATACACTAAGTCAAAAGGGGCACATCCTATTGCTTTCTTTATTGTAACCCTATTAGCCCACAAGGCTTGTAACAATTTGGAGTCCCAGGCCTTCTTGTTTTTGTCTAGAACTCTTTTCAAAATCTTGATTAAACTTTTATTGCTGGATTTTGCCTGGCCATTGCCTTGTGGATGATAAGCAGATGAATATGAAATTTTAATACCATTATGTTAGCAGAAATCAACAAAATCTTCTAACCTAAAACATAATGCATTATCAACCACCATAGTTTCTGGGCAACCAAACCTTGTCAAGATATTCTGCATCATAAAATCTATTACTACTTTACTGGTTTCTCTTCTTGTAGGAATTGCCTCAACCCACTTAGTGAAATAGTTAGTTGCCACTAAGATGTAAGAATGTCCACCACTGGACTTATTAGGGATTTCACCAATGAAATCCATACCCCACTTCTAGAAAGGGGCTTGAACAAAAATAGGTCTGAGAGGCAAATTTCCACTGAATTTTAGTTTTCCTACAAACCTTTGGCAAGGATCACACCTCTTGACAAACTGATGGGTATTTTTGAAATTGAAGGCCACCAAAAACCTACCCTGATAATCTTGTGGGCTGTAGTCTTTTCCATGTAGTGTCCTCCACAAATTCCACTGTGCATTTCATGCATCAAAAGTTGGGCCTTATCATGGTCTACACACCTGAGAAAAACACCTTCATTACTCCTCCACCAGAGTTCACCATTTATAACTACATATCTCAAAGAGTGGAGTTTAATGGTTCTTTTCTTGTTATCATCCAATTCAAGGGGTAAGACAATCTTTTGTAGATACTTGACAATATCTTTATACCATTCACAATAGTCCATGTTGCACATATAAGGTCTTTGATCCTCTTCTAGCATATTGATCTAGTTTTCATTTAAATTACTTTGGGCCATCAACTTTGCTAGGCCTAAACCTCTAACCAACTTTGTAATGTGGATATCAATGTTAAATTCTTGAATTCTGTTAATCCACCTACATCTTCTTCCTGAAACCTCTTGTTAGACCAAAATGTCCTTAACTACAGCACTTGGAACATAGGAAACCATTGTGGCTGCCACCAAATAGCATCTGAATGTTTTAATGGCCTTAACCAAGGCATAAGCCTATTCCTCAATGATATCATAATTCAATTTTTTTGCCTGCAAAGTTTTGCTGAAAAAAGAAATTGGTTGTTCAAAACCTTCAACATTTTTCTGTAATAGCACTGTAGCAATAGTATGAGTAGATGTAAAAGAGAAAATTTGCATTGGCTTGCTATAATCTGGTGTCTTTAAGATTGGGGCATGCTTAATAGCTTTCTTACTTTCATTGAAGGCTTGAACTGCTTCAGTATTCCATTCAACCTTTGCTCCTCCCTTCAACATTCTTGATATGGGAATACTGATTTCTGCAAAGTTTGTTATAAATCTTCTTAAGAAGTTGACCTATCCTAAAAAGGATTGAATTCCCTTGATGTTCTTTGGTAAAGTTAGTTTTTTGATAGCCTCCACTCTTTTAGGATCTATCCTTACACCATCCTTTGAAACAATGTGCCCTAAGAGTTTTCCTTCTGTCACACCAAAGGCACATTTCTTTGGGTTTAGAGAAACCTCATATTCTAATGCTTTGATAAAAAATTTCTCAAGATGTTGACAATGTTGTTCTTCTTTTGCTGGAAAGGCTATCAAGTCATCCTGATATACCACCATAAATCTATCAATAAAATCTACAAAGGCTACATCCATAGCCCTTTGAAAAGTGGCACTTGCATTAGTCAACCCAAAAGGCATCCTTACATAAACATATGTTCCCCATGGAGTTGTAAATGCAATTTTAAACTATTATGTGTCCTTTACCATGGCCTGATTGTAGCCAGAAAAACCATCCATCATGGACATCAATTCTGATCCAGTGACCTTTTGCAACATGTTCTCCATGTTTGGTAATCCATAATTATCCTTCAAATAATTTATGTTAAGATTCCTAAAATCTACACATAATCTGATATCACCATTCTTTTTTATGACAGGCACTAAATTTGAAACCAAAGTGGAATGCCTAATGGGCTTGATTATTCCAGCATCCATCATCTTCTTGAGTTCACTCTGCATTTTGGGTACCAAGGTAGGGTTAAAAAGCCTCAACTTCTATCTAAAAGGCTTTGTACCTTCCCTGAGTGGGACCTCATGCTGAAAAAGGTCCTTTCTATAAGCTTTAAGGTCTTCATAAGACTAGGTAAAAACATGCCTAAATTTTCTGAGAAGGTCAATCAAATTTTTTCTAATTCTTGGGGAGAGAGACCTGCCTATATAAACTTTCTTGGGAGCTATCCCTGTGCCCAAGTTTATCTCTTCAAGCTCATTGATTTTATCAGTACTAGCCAAGAAGGCCTTGTCTTTATTATCAAATGCCCTTTCAAGAGCAACTAGTCCTTTAGGAACCTTTTTTGATTTCAATTGCAAAACCTCTTTCCCAAAGATGACATCTTTTCCATTTACTGTATTAACATAAGCACTAAAATCCATTTCTTTATCACCAAAGTGAGATTCACAATGGAGAAACCTTAATATATCTTGGTCATCAGAAAAAACTTGCCAATTATCTAGATTGTCGGGAATAGAAGGCCTAGCTTATACCTCTATATTGGAAACATCTACAAATGTAGCATCTTCTGGTCTAAGGGCTATATTAGCCAACAAATCTACCATCCTATTCTGACTTCTTTCCATCCAACAAATATTAAAAGAACTAAAGCTTTCAATCTCATCCCAAACTGCATTCCTATATTATTTCAACTTCTGATTCTTTGAAGCATATTTTGATCTAATTTGGGATATGACTAACTCAAAGTCACCTATAATTTTCAAACATTTTATGCCATACCTTGATGCTAATCTTAGACCAATTAATTGAGCCTCATACTCTGCAACATTATTTGTGCATGAAAACAACAAAGTAAATGAGAACTTAAAAGTTTTACCATTTGGAGATATGAGCAATATTCCAGCTCCAGATCCTTCTTTGCTATTTGATCCATCAAAATACATGGTCTAGAGATTATCAAGGTGAATCCATCCTTCTTGGCTTTTTGATTTATGGGGAAGCTCAACACCTTCCTTTGCTTCCTCATCTTGGACCTTAAAGGCATTAATATCAGTATCAAGGAAACAATTCATGTTGTCCTATTCTTCTTCCTCAATCATGTGTGGAGTTCTAGACTCCCTAGAGACTTTGATATTATGTCCTTCAAAATTAAAAGTGGAAAATGATAAATCACACTGTATGCTACCTCCCATAGAGGCACTCCATTTTCTTGACAATAACATTCCATATTGGGGAGGAATATCCACTACCAAAACACTCATGGTTAATTGTTTGTTGGGGTATGCAGCCAATCTGTAAGGCAAAGCCTTAATAGTACTAACAACTGGTACTTCTCTTGATTCCATAGCTTGACACCTACCATGAGGTGTATCCACTTTTAACCCTAATGACTTCATAACCTCAGTAGGCATAACAGTATTTGATGCTCCAGAATCAATCATGCAATTCTTTAGTAACTTTCCATTTATTTGCAGAGTCAAGAAAAAAGGATCAACTGATCCTGCTACAGTACTAACAACATTTGTGTCCAAATATATTTGAGGGATTTTAGAAACAATCTCCTTACTACAATTTTCATCTTCTTCATCCACAATTGCTACTTGTTTCTTAGTTTTTTCTGTTCTTTGAGAATCAGTATGTACTACACTTTTTACCCATTTCAAGGCATTTTTCTTATGTTCTTCTATTCTCATCATTTCCAATAATAGAACTTTGACAGTGATTTGAGACAACAATTTACTCATGTCAACTAGAACATACTTTAAATCAAGTACATTTGGTTTTGAATCTGCAATCTCTTTATCGGCTTCTTGGGTGGATGTATTTGCAGGTTTGTCAGTTTGGGCCTTGTTTTTCTTTTGCAAAATTGGTACAACCTTAGCAGTAGGCTTAGTTTTCACCTTATAAACAATATTAGGCTTAGCAATTTTTTTTACCTTGACTTTATCAACAGATTAGCATCCTTAGTCTTTTCTTGTGAAGTTTTTACATTTTTATCTATTTTCTTGATAAAAATACCAGCTGGCTTAGGATTTGAATCACCAACAACTCTATTCCTTAAGTTATAATTTTCCTTTGCCTGAGTAACCAAATTGGATATTATCAAAGCAATTTACTCATCAGAAGGTCTTCTCAAAGTAGTTGTTTGTTCATTCTTTTGAACATTACACTGGATGTTGTCATGCTCACTATCTTCATCATCTAAAAAAACTTGCTGATGATATGATTCATTTCTAGTTTGGGAATGTGAAGCATCCTGATTTTCATCCTCTTCAATAGAGTCTACCTCACTCAAAACATGAGAAGAGAACATCCCACATCCCTAGTCATCATAAGGCTATTCCTCATTATACTCCTGCTCTTCTTGAGGAGAGACATTTTGGGATATGGCACAATAATCATGATCATGTAGTGACTGACAGGCAATACACCATGGGACCCCCTCCACCACATTCATTGAATTTCTTTGCAATGGATCAGGGGTCCTATCATTTGGTCTATCTCTTTTCTTAGGAATACAAGGCTTCCCATCTTTCCATTGAGTATTGTAAGGGTAATTCTACATTCTTGGCAATTTGTTGAAATTATTAAAGGGGGGCTTGTCCCCTCCTGCAACTTTATTACCTCTATTTTCACCAAGCTTTAGATCTTTGATTGCTTTCAAAATCTACTTTAGGCTTTCATCATCCTTAGGTTTCACACCTTGAGGCTTTCCTGGATCCTTTCTATTCAACAAAGGAGACTTGTTATCTTCTCTCCTTCCCAACTTCCCTAAGATTCTCTGATTGCTCTCTATGTTCATAGCTAACTTATAAGCTTCAACCAGACTCCTTGGATTCTTATCTCTCAATAGGTATCCCATCTTAGAATCAAAAGCATTTAAATATGTGACAAGGCACACCCTATCATCCAATCTAATAACCTGCAACAATTTATGCATGGTCTTTTGAAATCTAACATTAAATTCAATAACATCTTCATTGAAGTTATTTTTTATGTTATTGAATTCATTCAGCATGAAACCTTCATGAGTTTTTTCACCATATTGTTCCTTAAAAAAATGCCTAAGTTGATTCCATGAACCTATGCTACCATGTGGCAAGGCTCTAAACCAATCCCTTGAGTCCTCTGTTAAGGACTGCACAAATAGCTTCATGATAACATCATCTGGCACAATGTTATAGTCATCAATTACATCAATTAATTTCTTTAAATGCTCCTCACAAGTAAAAACATTGCTTGCAATGAATTTAGGAAGCTTCTTTCTAATTTCTTTAGGGATGGGGTTAGGATAACTAGGGATACCAGTAAAAACCAATTGTTTACATCTTTCATTTATAATCCCTGTATTAAAAATACCAGCACCCTGAGATGTAGATGCATTATTATTGGTGGTGGCAGAACAATTGAAACCTCCTAGTGGGGGAACACCAGTTGTCTGATTTGCTAAATTTGTGACATTTCCTCCTTGTGTCATGTTAGAATTAGTAAAATTTCTAGGTCTTGTACACCTTTTAATAAAATCAATTTTCTTTTTCATTTCTAATGTTGCAGCTTCTAATTCTACATTTTCAAGTTCTTTGGCTAGCATTTCCTATTCCCTTTTGGCCTTTTCAAGGTCGGCCTCCATTTTTAAGACCTGGTCTTTAGGGAGTTTAGGGGCTATAGGCTCCTTAATTGAAATGCCCTTTTCTTTTTCTTTTCCCTTATCCTTTGGTTTCCTTTCTTCAAATGTCTTATGGACAACAGGCAACTCATTTGTCTTTTCAGGAATGGGAACATAATTTATAGCCTCTAAATATAACAATTGCCTGCTTAATTGGTCAGCCCTTATCATGGCATGTCTAACCCTTTCTTCCTTCTCATTTTCTCTCTTTTTCCTAATGGCTGCATGTTCTTGAATTCTTCTTTCCAATTCATATACTTCCTCAAAAATTTCCTCAAAATTAGGCAAAGTGGTTTCAGATTCATCCTGTTGTGCTTGAGGCTCTTCTTGTTGATCTTGAGACTCATGGGGACCTTAGGACATTGATGAATCAAGGGTCAAAGGGGGAACAAAATCCTATCCACCCCTGCTTTTTCTTCTAGACCTACTAAATTTTCTTGAAATCCTTCTATTTTGGGATGGTCTTTCACCCTCTCTTTCTGTAGGGGAGTAATAGTCTTCATAGTGGTTTAGGCCTAGATCAACTACCTCCTCATATTCTGAGGCATTTCCTTGCTGACTAGGAGGAGTAAGACCCTCCCATCCTAGGTTTCCCCTTTTCTTTCAGGTTAGAGACTTATCACCAACACTTTTTTCTTTCCTAACCTGAGTTCTTTTTGATGTGGCAGGAAGCCCACCCTACAAGCTTTCTTCTGGGTGTTCCTTCCTCCAAGACCTTGTGATTTTGAAACTCATAACTATATATTATAAAGTACTAGTTATAGAGATGCTCAGAGAGTCACCAATCACAATATGTGAGATAATTTGAAATCTTACTGAAACTAACTTTTATACTTTTTAATGAAGACCACTAGATAAATGATAAGCCAACCAGGAGTCTAAGCTCAACTCATACCTGTGTTATCTATGCTGATTTGTAACACCAGAGATATCAAATGATTGAGATAGGTAGGTCAGGAGTCAAGCTCCACTTGAAACCTACACTATTTTCTCTTGATAGTATTTCTCTATTCTCCAATAGAATCACTTGATTTGATGGTGACCTAGAAAGGCTAAATCAAATGGGTAATGAGATATTGAAATTTGTAATATAACTAGAGATTTTTAACAAATTTATTTCTTTGTTATGTTCTCCCCACCAAAGTCACCAATTTGTTGGTTCCTGGATAGGATTTTACACTCCATGAGATACCAATATGCTTATGATGGCTATTGAGGATTGGTTAGTTCCAAATGTGAGTAATCTATAAGCAATTGGTCCAACTATAGGGATAAGACTACCCTCTTCTACTTTCGGCTTTGCAAAACCAAGGTGAGTGCACCTGATCCAATAGTACTAACTCTGACTGATAGTTCTAACTTCGCCCCTTATTTCTTTATTGGATCTTTCAACAGATGAATATAGTGAGAAAGTACTAAACAAGAACCTATTGTTCATTGACTCTCCATCACTGGGCAAGATAATACATAAATGTAAATAAAAGTAAAGACTGGTGATGTTTTGAATGATTTGGGATTATAAGGTTTCAATCACTCTTCTCAACACAAAGATAGCAGAATATAGGCTAGTGCCTTATCCATTGGGCAAAATATTAAGGAAAAGGATGAATACAATGGTGTCTTAAATTGGTCTTTGGACATAAACACAAATACCTCAACTCTTTCCTACTTATGAAAATCCTTCAAATAAACTCCAAGAACACATATTCCACTTTGAGCAATATTTAATCTAACTCTAGGTTGGAACTCAAAGCACCAATACATTCACATAAACCTTATGCAAAGATTTAAAGATTCAAAGAATAGAGCAAAGGAGAGACAAAGATTTGAGATTTGTATTAAGTATAACCTTTCACCATGTGCATAAAATATCCAGAATAGTGAGCTTTGTAAGATAAGAACATCAATATGTACTTCTTCTCTATTGTTTGATAAAATGATATCAAAAATTACAATCCTTGACTAAAAGCTAGGGTTTCAAAAATTTCTACCTTTTTAACACCTAAACTCCCATCCCTTAGAATGATCATCAAAAATCCCTTTATACCAAGAGATGCAACAAGAAATCGATCATTCTAGGGCTATAAAAAATTAACCTAAAAAACCTTTACAACAAACCCAAAGGGTTTACAATAACTACACTACTGAAACAAGTGAGATATTTACAATTGAGTCAACATGCTTTATGTTTTCAATACTATCCTTGGCTCCTTTTCAACAAATCTAATTTTATTATCTCATTGTCAAACTGCAATGAATATCCCTCTACAAAAATTCAACCCTGATATTCATTTGGATCGGCATCAGAGGAAACAAAATTGGATTTTAGCTATAATTTATACCTTCTACATCCTTTCCCAACTGCAATCTGTATTAAAGAATTCAATTCCTAGCCATCGCATTGCTTTACATGACTCACTAGTTCAAAAAACCCTAGCAAAACCCTACAGGATATTTGAATTTGAATAAAAATGGTAACCGACTCAACTTTAAAACATGACCATTGACATATTTTATTCCTGGAAGATCGGGCGGTTTGCAAAAATCCTTCAATAGTCAACAAAACCTTTTGAAAATCTTCTGCCACCTCATAAAACTCTTGACCAATGAAAACTAAGCACATCGGTGATGAATCGACACTTTGGACCCACTCCTTATAAGCCTTAGATTGAACAATTGGTGCATAATCTCATAGCCCTAACAGAATAAATGAGATCATACACCATCTATCAGATCTTCCACACTGGCATTCTTTAGAATCTCTTGGGCCCACTGACGTGTCTGCATTTCTTTCTAGCTGAGCTAATCACAACATGACACCTCAGCTATGAATCACCAGATGGTCCCACTATTCTTGGCTAACCTTTAACCTTTTGACCACATTTAGTGAATACGCGACCAATGCAAAACTCCAAGTCACTTAATACTTTCTTTGACTCCAGTTAGGTCAAGCAATTCAGTGAACAAAGCTTTTTGCTGAATCACTAAGTCATGTCTTAACCTTGGGTTTTATTCTGTGAATGCGAGAAACACCCTATTCGCTAGTTCGCTAGATCTTTTTTTTAGAGCTTCACCCTTTAGTTATTTAGCAAATTGGCCACTGAAGCCATTCCCTTATTCATTGAGAAATTTAGAACTCCGCTAAATTAATCTGAGATTCAGTGAATACACTTATTCACTCATTCGCTGAAAGTTTAGAACTCTGCCAAAATATTATGAGAATGTGCGAACACTGAAGACTATCAATTCCACCAAACACTTGTCCGAGCCGAAAAAAAAATCCTTTGGAAACCCTGGGCCTGCCTACAAACTACCACATATCATCATACCACTTGCTATTTCTGCCCAGTCACCTCTGACATAGGACCCACTAATTCTCTGACATCTAATCAGATGGTGGGTACAAGATCACATGGGAGAAGAATATTCCATGCGATCATACACCGACCATTGATAAAAATCTTTGACAACAAGCCCTCTAACAAGTTCCAACATATCATTTTATGGACTAATGAAAAGCTTCCATTTGAGTACACATAGCAGTGGACCTGCTGTATTGAAAGGTTACATCACAAAAGAGAATCAATGGTTGTCTTAAGATCTCATGCATCTAACACATCCCTTGTGAACTTACGCTAACCATAGGATTAAAAAGGTGTTAGAAAGCCTGGGCCCTAGAAATATTATGCTAGAAACATTAGAAAGAATTAAGTCTGGGACTTAGGAAAGATTAATTCCACTAACTTAGGAAAATATTTCACTGGGCGTATGGAAACTTAGGGAAAAATAAAACCCGCTGGGGAAAGAAAACTTAGGAAAAAATAAAGCTGAAACCTCTACGGGGTGAAAAATATTTAGCGCACATGCATTTATCAGTTTTTAAGTGGCCCAAAAAGAAACACTTAATTAGAATAGGGCTAGGGCACACTAGGGTTTTCAACCCAAATGGCTAGAATTTGAATTTTTTCCTAGGGTTTTGGTGAGGAATAGGGAAAAATAATTGCAAAGGCATGAAGATTTTTCTTGGCCATGGAAATTTTTCTCTTGTACTAACACACTGCTACTCAATAGCTCTACTACTCTTCATTAATCAAATCTTGCTTCATTTTCCTATTCAATCTTCTCTCAATGTTCTCTCTCTTAATGTTTTTCATGATTCTCTCCACCATTGACATCAATGACAGAAATTTCATCACTATGTCAACAACAACTCAATGTCAAAAGACACTATTTAGAAAATACATTCACAAGAGTCCTCATGACTCAGCTCAGATACACATACTCCCCCATAGAGGAAGAAACTGAAGAGCACACAAATATACTGAGAGGGGGGGGTGAATCAATATATTAACAATTTTTAACTTTTTAAAAAAACTTTATTCTATTGCTGTTCTTCTTTTTATTTTCAAAAATATATCTTATATCACTGTATATTCTGAATATATAAGCCTTGAATTCTTATATCTTTCACTTCTCTTCTTTTCTATTTATTCCATGTTGACTTGTTTTTTAAATTTCCACAAAAAGATTGAATATATATATACTCATATTTGAGTGAAACATTATGTCCCTTTAAAAATTTATGACTTTTCAAGAGTGAAAAGGTGTCTTTTCAAAAATGTTATTAACTATTAAAGTTAATATTATTAACTTTAATTCTTTTTTAAAATTAACAATGATTAATATCTTTATATGTATCGACTGCTGTAGTATATATATCCATTTTCAATAATAATATATACTTTATCGCTATATACCTTTATTTCAAATGTTGATTAAAGACTTATTGCTGTTGTAGATATATATTATATTCATAATATAACCTTCAATACTTTATATCTCTACCTTCTATAATATATAAGTCTACCTCTTCGATAATAACATATCAACCTTCAATTAAATCTATACCACTGTTGACTTCGATAATCATAGTATATTCCTTCATTTCAAATGTCGTCATCATTATATTCTACCATAAATCTAGTCTTTGACTACTGCTATCAATACTTATGCCATCTTTATATTAAAAATGCTGATCAAAAACTTTGATGCAGTTTATCATTCATTATTGAAAGCCGCTGCATATGTTGCCGTCTACATATTATATTGTGTCTCTGCATATCTTAATACTTTGTCTTTGATAATATACATATATGTATGCCATCTATATATATTATATTGTGTCTCTGCATATCTTAATACTTTGTCTTGTCTTCGATAATAGATTGAATGCTTCAGGCGGTAAGGCTGACTAGCATCAGAAATGACAGCCCCTCATGTAAACAATAGATTTCTTCTCAACTCCCTATGGCTTCAATGCACAGATCTGCAAATGGATTCGATCTATAAATCTGATAATCAAAAACTGGACTGAATTGCTTGTTATCACATGTATATTTCTGATATATACAATACTGATTATATATGATCGTATGTATGCTGTGATATTATATATCTTCTCTATATATTAATATGTTCTTATAATGTATGCTTTCATTAGTCTTTCATTAGTCTTTATGCTAGATGTTCTTCTCTAGAATCTTGACATCATGCTGTAGGATCTTGACATCAATGACAATTTTCATCAATCTCCCCATTTGTCATTGATGGCAACTAAATATATGATCTTTTTTGTGCAAGGCTCCCCCTTAGTTCACCATTCCCTTCATCTTCTATCTCTCCCCCTTTGTCATCAATGGCAAAGGGCAAAGGGTCTCCAAGGCTAGAGACTAGCTCCCCCTGAACACATGCTCCTCATGAAATCTTCAATGAATGGATGAGAGTGATAGTACCCCCAATTTCTCTCTTAGATACTCAAAAGTTTCCTTAGGAAGTGGTTTTGTGAAGATATCTACTAACTACTCCTTTGTATTAATATATTCCAACTTGACTTGCTTCTCAAGTACCTGTTCTCTCAAGAAGTGGTATTTGATTGAGATATGCTTTGTTTTGGAATGCATGACTGGATTCTTTGAAATGCTGATTGCACTTGTATTATCACAAAAAATGGGAATGGGATTCTCAAATTCAATCTTGATATCTCCTAGTGTTTGCTTCATCCAAAGCACTTGTGTACAACTAGCAACTGCTGCAACATACTTAGCTTCCACAGTAGATAGTGTTACTGAACCTTGTTTCTTGCTTAACCATGAGACTAGACTGTTACCAAGAAAGAATGCTCCTCCACTCGTACTTCTTCTATCATCAATATTGCCTCCTAAATCAGCATCTGTATAGGTAGTAAGTAAAAAATCTTTTCCTCTCGGATACCATAAACCAAGATCCATAGTGCCCTTCAAGTACTTCAATATTCTCTTGACTGCTAGAACATGTGATTCTTTTGGCATTGCTTGATATCTAGCTACAACAACAACTACTTGTAGAATGTCAGGTCTTGTGGCTGTTAAGTACAACAACTTTCCAATCATAGATCTATATTGATTTTGATTTACATCGGGGGATTCATCATTTTTGCTAAGCTTGCATCCTATAATCATGGGAGTGCTGACTGGATTACAATCTTCCATCCCAAACTCTTTTAATATTTCTTTGATATACTTGCTTTGAGAAATGAATATTCCTTTACTCATTTGCTCAATTTGTAATCCAAGAAAGAAGGATAATTCACCAAGCATGGACATCTCAAATTCTTGTTGCATATTTATTGAAAATTCTTTACACATTTTTTCATTTGCTCCTCCAAATATTATGTCATCTACATATACTACTGCTACCAAAAGTTTGATATTTTCAGATTTGATATATAGATTACTATCAGCCATACCTCTTTTGAAACCTTGATCTAGAAGATACCTGTCCAACCTTGAATACCAAGCTCTTGGAGCTTGTTTTAACCCATAAAGAGCTTTTCTAAGTCTACATACATGATCTTCCTTTTCTGAATATGCAAACCCTTCAGGTAATTCAACATACACTTCTTCTTCTAAGTCTCCATTTAAGAAGGCTGATTTGACATCCATTTGGTAGACCTTGAATGCTTTATGGCTTGCAAATGCTAAGAACATCCAGATTGCTTCTAATCTTGCAACTGGGGAAAATGTTTCTTCAAAATCTACTCCTTCTACTTAAGCATAGCCTTTACAAACTAGCCTAGCTTTGTTTCTTGTGACTTCTCCATTTTCATTCATTTTATTTCAGAACACCCATTTGGTTCCTATGACGTTTTTGTCTTTTGGTCTTGGAACTATTTCCCAAGTATTATTCTTCTCAATCTGATTTAATTCTTCTTCCATTTCTTTCACCCAACACTTGTCTTCACTTGCTTCTTTGAAGTCTTTTGGTTCTATTTTGGATAAGAGACAAATATGTGCACTTTCATTAGTATTGACAAATCTCCTTCTTGTTTGGACTTCTCTATTTGGATCTCCAAGAATCAAGTCTTCAGGATGGTTTCTTTGAACAAATTTTGATGGAGTCTTTGCTGGTGTTTTTTCTCTTGAAGGGGTCTTGGAAACTTCTTGCTCTAATTCTTTTTCTTCTTCATCTTTAGGGTCTTCTATTTCTTCACATGTGCTTGGCACTTCATTATTTATCTTCTCAAATGATTTTCCTTCATCTATCTTTACATTTGCACTTTCAACAATTTTGTGAAGTCTCTTGTTGTAACATCTATATGTTTTACTCTTGGAAGAATATCCAAGAAAAATTCCTTCATCTGCTCCAGCTTCAAATTTTCCCAAATCATCTTCATCTCGTCTTATATAGCATATACTTCCAAAAATTTTGAAATACCTGACTAATGCTGGTCTTCCTTTCCATAGATCGTAAGGTGTCTTATCATGATTTACTCTTACTTGTGCCTAGTTCAAGATGTGAACTGTTGTATGTACTGCCTCCTTCCAAAAGGAATCAGCTATCTTGGATTCATTTAGCATTGCCCTTGCCATTTCTTGCATGGTTCTATTCTTTCTCTCTACAACTCCATTATGTTGGGGAGTTCTAGGTGCTGAAAGTTGTCTTTTTATGCCATTCTTTTCACAATATTCATCAAATTCATGAGAAGTAAACTCTCCACCTCTATCTGTTCTAAGACATTTTATTTTAGCATCCATTTCATTTTCAACTAGTTCTTTGAAAGCTTTAAATTTGTCAAGAGCTTCTGATTTTTCTTTTAGGAAAGCTACCCAAGTCATTCTAGAATAGTCATCAATAAATAACATGAAGTATTTTTCTCCTTGTAGGCTTTTTGTCCTGGTTGGACCACAAAGATCTGAATGAATAAGCTCAAGTGGTTTTGATGTATAATATTCCTTGTTTTTGAACGTGTTTCTTGTTTGCTTCCCAAGTTGGCATTGTTTGCAAATGATATTTGTAGGTTTTGATATCTTAGGTATATCTCTTACAGCTCCTTTATGACTGATTTTGACAATATTATCAAAGTTCAAGTGTCCTAATCTTTTGTGCCATAGCCAATTTTCATCTTCTTGTGCAAAGAAACATTTTTCATCATTCATTTCTTGTAAAACATATAAATTGTTTGCAGTCCTACAAGCATTAGCTATTAATTTTCCATCCTTTTTAATTTCACAACCTTAAGAATAAAAAGTCACATTATGCCCTTGATCGCAAAGCTGACTTACACATAGTAAGTTTTCTTTTAATCCTTTCACATACCAAACATCAGTTGTTTTTGTTTTTCCATGGTCTAGACTAAGAGTTCCTTTTCCTTTTATATAACGTTTTGAGTTGTCACCAAATCTCACTGATCCTTCATCTACTGGTTCAAAAGAAATGAATTTTTTTTTGTCCCCTGTCATGTGTCTAGAGCATCCACTATCAACGTACCACCAATCCCTTTTATTTTGGGCATGTAGAGCTATTTGAACAAATAGTGATTTCTCTTTCTTTTTCCATACTTTCTTTTTGGAAAGGTCTTCTTTCTTTGCTTGATCTGTAGGGAAGATTGTTCTACAATTGTGGGCAGCATGTCCAAAATTGTCACACTTAGAACATTAAATATCATACTTAACCAATGGAGCAAAAGGATTTTGTATGCTGAAATTTTGAACATTCTTCACTTTGCTTCTGCAGTTTAGAGCTTTATGACCAAATTTGTTACAAGAGTAGCAATAACCATAAAATAGGTAAGAAGAATGCTGTCTATAATATGGCCTTTTCCATTCCATCATATGTTGTTTAGATGTTCTACATTCTAGTGCTTTGTGACCATAACAATTGCAAGAATAGCAATAACCATGAAAATTATGACTATTTTTATCAACTCCTTTATTTTCTTTAGGCTTGTTTTCTTTTAATGATTCGTTTATGACTGATTTGCTTCCTTCTTTTATGAAGCATTTGAATGTATTATTAGTGTTTGAATTTTCTTCAAAACCAACACCCGTTTGCTGAAAGAAGTTCTTTGACTATCAATGATATCATTTAGTATTTCTGAGCCCTTTTTAAACTTGAGATTGTTAATGGTGCATTCCTTCAGTTCTCTTTCTAATTTTTCAATTTCTAGTTTTAAATTTGCTTCAGTTTGTTTAGCTTCTTCTAATTGATTCTTCAAATCTTCAATTGTATGTTCTGATTCTTTTGTTGCTTTCGTAGCTTCCTCTTTGAATTTTACAAGTTTTCTTTTTAGTCTTTCATTTTGTTTATATGCATAATGAAGTTCTTCTCTATAATCTTGACATCATGCTGTAGGATCTTGACATCAATGACAATTTTCATTAGTACCAACATCCAATCCAAAAAATAGATAGGACCATATACCACTGGATGCATGCACCAACTACATCATTACTCAAAAGTAGGCTGGGGCATAACCCCAAGCATACCTCTAAGATACTCAAATGTATCCTTAGGTAAGGGCTTTGTAAATATATCTGCTATCTACTCCTTTGTACTTATGTATTCCAATCTGACTTCTTTCTCAGCAACTTTCTCTCTTACAACATGATACTTGATCTCTATATGCTTAGTCTTAGAATGTAATATAGGATTCTTAGACATACTAACTATACTGGTGTTATCAAAATGTATAACAATAGGCTCATCAAACTTAATTCCAATATCCTTCAACATTTTCTTCATCCAAATTATCTGGTTACAATTGTTTGCTACTACTACATACTCTGCTTTTGCTATACTCTATGAAATACAATTCTACTTCTTGCTTAACCAAGAAACTAATCTTCCTCCAAGAAAAAAGGCTCCACCACTGGTGCTTTTCTTATCATCAATGTTGCCTCCCCAATTAGCATCAGTATATGCACATAGGGTAAAATCATTAGAAGTTTCATACCACAATCCATAGTCCATTGTGCCTCTAAGATATATCAATATCCTCTTTACTGCTGCATAATGTGACTCTCTAGGTTTAGCTTGAAATCTTGCTACCATTCTAACTGAATGTTGTATATCTAGTCTAGTGTGTGTCAAGGACTGTAATCCACCAATCATGGATCTGTATTTCTTCTGCTCAACTGCTGGTGTCTCATCTTTACTAGATAGTGTATGTCCTATAACCATAGGTGTTCCAACTAGTTTACAATTCTCCATACCAAATATTTTCAACAAATCATTCAAGTACTTTGTCTGACTTACAAACATACCATCTTTGTTTTGTGTTATCTGTAATCCCAAAAAGTATTTCATCTCACCAATCATGCTCATTTCAAATTCAGTCTTCATTTCATTAGCAAATTTGTCACTAGCTTCATCTTCTCCTCCAAAAATAATGTCATCAACAAAAATAACTATAACTAACAATCCATTCTCAAATAACATAGCTCTTGCTACTTCAGTCACTGACCTATTTCTCCTTTCTGCAATACCATTTTGTTCAGGTGTTTTAGGGGCTGAAAGCTATCTCTTAATACCATTCACTTCACAAAAAGTGTTAAACTCTTTAGATGTAAATTATCCACCTCTATCAGATCTCAAACATTTAATCCTCATTCCTGATTCATTCTCAACTTTATTCTTCATGACCTTAAACTTATCAAATGCTTCATATTTTTCTTTCAAAAATGCAATCCACATCATTCTTGTAAAATCATCAACAAGAATCATAAAATACCTTTCTCCATAGAATCCTCTAGTCCCAGTAGGACCGCTCAAGTCTGTATGAACAATCTCCAAATTTTTTGTCGATGTGAACTTCTTGCTAGGAAATGAAGTCCTTTTCTACTTAGCCATCACACATTCCTTGCAAATCATGTTAGTAGGCTTCATAATTTTAGGAAAATCTCTTACTGCAAGTGTAGAACTTAATTTCACAATATTATCAAAGTTTATATGATAGAACCTTCTATGCCATAAACAACTGTTATCAATATTAGTCATCAAACATGTCATCTCAGTAGGGTTCAACTGAAACACATTACCTCTAGTTCTCATTCCTGTTCCAATCAGATTTCCATCTTTATCCTTAATCACACAAGTTCTCTCAGTAAAACAAACTTGATATCCCTTATCAACTAACTATCCAACACTTAATAAATTATGTTTCAATCCATCCACAAAGTAAACATCATCACTATTAGTCTTTGCATCAAGAGTAATAGATCCTATACCTTTAATCAAACATGGTGCATTGTTATCAACTCTAACAACTCCATCATAATTGTTAAACTTTATGAACTTTCCTTTATCACCTGTCATATGATGTGAACAACCACTATCTATAATCCAATCAAATTTCTTTTCAACTTTGGAAACTAAGGCTTTCTCTTCCTTACCATTAGATTCAAAATTTTCTTCTTTAATTGCTACAAATCCTATTTCATCAAGGTTATCATTATCACTATCACTCAAATGTCTTTCAATTCCTGCTTCAATATCTTCATCATTAGCATAATAACATTCCTTGGTTCTTCTAGGCTTAAAATTATTTCTATACTTCTTAACTCTCTTAGGACACTTAGATGCAAAATGACCATATTCTTTAAATGTCCAACATTTAAAAAATTTCTTACCATCTAGTTCTCTTTTCACAAGCAAGGAAATACCTTCTTCAATCTTATTTTCTTCTTCATCTCTAGACCTGCTGTTACTGGCATAATCTCCACTCACACTTGTACTTCTAGACAAAGTAGGTCTGATGCTTAGAGCACTGAATGCTCTCTCCATTCTAGGTAGTTCTCCTAATAATCTCAAATTCATCTCTATTGCTTCCAATCTTCCAAGAAGAGTCTCTCTTGAAAAATTCTATGTACAAGGTATCACTTGTTCAATCACTTGTGTAGTCGACCTGAATACCAGTGTTAATGATCTCAAAATATTCCATATTACTTCATTATTGGTCTTTTCACCTCCACGAGACTTTATTCCTGCAACAATTTCTGACATCCTACCAATATAGCTTCTAACCGATTCATCTTCCATCATTCTTATGTCTTCAAATGCACAAATCCAATTATGTAACCTAGCTTTCTTTGCATGTTCATCACCTTCAAAAGTAGAATGTAAAGCTTTCCAAATATCATAAGATCTAGTTAAACTTTCTACCTGACTGTATTCATTCTCTGTAAGTGTTGATAAAAGTGCTTCTCTTTCAAGTATGTTACACATAAAAGTATCTCTCTCATCATTAGTACAAGTCTCAAGACTATCTTCTTCAATGATAGTTTTGTCCTTTTTTGTAATCAACCAATAACCTAGTCCTAAACACAAGAGATGTGTCTTCATCTTTTCTTTCCAGCTATCAAAATTCACTCCATCAAACTTAGGACTTTCTTTCCTAAAATTCACCATAGATCTCCTTAAGTTGTTAAACTTCTCTTTCAAGGACCTATCACTCTAATACCAATTGTTAGAAAGTAAAGATCCCCAAGATAACTGAGAGAAGGGAGGTGAATCAGTTATCTAATAATTAAACCATTTATCAACTTCAACACCTTTAAACCATATAATCAATGTAGTAACCAACCATAGAAAGATAATCATACACAATGACACAATAACACAAGATATGTGAACTAGGGAACCTCTTGATCAAAGAGTAAACCTTGGTGGGAATGATGCCCACAAAATGATGTACTAATATGAAAATTCCATGTGAGAGGATGGACCCTATTAGGATTCTTATGAAATAAATTCAGTACATATGAATCTTTGTTCAGAGATTTTGAATCCCTGTTAAAAGATTCTAACCCTGTTAGGAGTTATGGAAGACAGAAGGACCCACTGCCCAAATAGCTTCAAGGCAAGATCTCTGAACTCATTGTCCAAGAGATCTTAGGATTATTCAATAGAATAACATGAAATATGTTACCTCCTTCAAACTATACCAAAATCACACTCTCTGCTACACAAGATCACAAATCTAGATCTCTATACTTTGCAAGTCTTCCTTCACCACTGACTTAGCTCTCTTCTTCACCTCATGCATACATTCACATCACAACTTTCACAATTTCATAGCACAACTATTAAAATCCACATGAAAACAATGAAAACATTCCTTCCTTTATACCACACTCAAATAATTACAAATGAGTCGGCATCCAAATACAAAATAATAAATCCAACATGCTACATCAAAATTACATAAAACTGTCAGCTTCCAGATGCAATAACTCTTCACTCGTGTGACCTCAAAGTTTGTGCAGTGAACCACATCACCACCAATGAGTCTCAAACTTTTCTTTAACTATGCAGAATCAGATTCCATCCCAGTTAGGAGATATCCTCCGATTACCAAAAACTGCTACTTAGGAACACTACCAGAATACTGCTTCTACCAAAATGCTTATAACTTTCATGAATGAATGAATTTATTTTTGTTCTATTAACCATAGTTTAATAACACACCAAAGAACATACCATCAACTATGCATAACTCAATCTAAAATATAACATGTGCGCAAAACAAAATTGTGCCTGCTACTCTGCTAAACTCTAGAATATCACTGTGTTGACATCAATGACAATCATAGTCATGAATGCAAAAACCACTGCTACAGAATGATTGCCAAAGGATTCAACATTAATTCCTAACATTGAATTGTCTTCATCTATGGGCATCTCATAGTGGAAACATAATCAATGGAGTTGTTTATGTTTCAGTTAAAGCTATTGCTCTTGAAAAAGTGTTAGAACTGACTTTAATGTGGGGGCATACGCTCTACTCACCTATTGCACACACACACTTTTCGATACACATATTATTCTTCAAGATAATTTTCTCACTTTTTGGATTAGAAAATAATCCTTAAAGCATGGATTTATATTTCAAGATCTCTCGATCCCTCTAGTTTCAAATTATTGATCCCTTAAGGTTAGAAGTGTCCTTAAGACTGGATCTCTTTTATTTTTCATTTTGCTCTTATGGAATAGAATATTCCTAAGAGTGAATCCTTGATGGGTTGACTAGTGAGTAGCCACATTCACTAGATGGTTCAATTCCATCTTTCCAGTTGTGTCATTTCGTGGTGTGGTTCACAATGGGACATAAGTTCTCATTGGGCGAGATAATCACACTATCTCTCTCTCTCTCTCTCTCTAGAGATGTCTCTCTTATTGTGATCTTGGAGTTGATGAATACTTGAGTCCTTGGGGGCTTGAGGTTTCCTTTCTCCTTTTTTATTATGATAAGATTATATTTTCATTATGATCTCCTTTACCAAGAGTTTGCATCGAGTCCATACTCTTTCTAAAGTGGGGGCTTAATGTATCATCTTAAAATGGAAACACTTCCATGTTAAGAGTGTTTAGCCCTCCAAGTGAGTGTTCTAGGGTCATGTTAAGCTCCTTAATTTGGTCTTTTCATGTATCTAGTAGTTTCCCCCTATTCTACTTCTCTCCCCCTTATTTCCATGCTTTTTCTGACAATTTGCTCTAAGAATCTGGTGTTTCTGGCTGTTAGGGTCAAAGATTACTTGGTAGGGTCAAGGATGACCTAGACCCCAACCTAGGTTAGGGATGACCTCAATCCTAACCTAGGGTAGATTCTACCTAATTCCTAACCCCGGGTTCAATTTTCATATTCTGGGAGTTACAGGATATCGGGCTTCGAAAAGTTTGTTTTTCCCGCTTCCAGGTCAGCCATTTCGGGTTTCAGAATGGTAAATCCTTAAATTGCATTTAATCTAGGCTCATTTATAGGGGTTAAGGTTAATTGTTATTTAATTCTCCAATGTCGGCATCTCTAGAAGTTTGTTCCCTAGATCACTATAAAAGGAAGCCTTCCTCCTCTCATTTTCACCGAGAAATCTCATCTCATAATCTCTCAATAAAGTGTTCAAGCATTCAAGCATTCAAGTGTTCAAGAATTCAAGCATTCAAGTGTTCAATCATTCAAGCATTCATCAAGGAGATCCATGGTTAGCTATTGAAGGATCCATTTAAGATTTGTGTTGAAGATCTAGTGCCATTGATTTAAGACATCCTACATTCATTTCTACATTCATTTGGAGCATCCCTACTTGTGGATTCAAGGATTCGAATCCTCCACAAGGATTTCAACATAAGCAAGGTGAATAGTTCCATTTACTTTTTTTATACATATTGCAATTTCAATTCAATTTGAAGGTTAATTCATAAATTGGGGTTTGACCAAGGCAAACCCCCCATCCAAACAAAAAAAACCCCTTTTTTCTTCTAGATACAAGTACGAGACAATGAATTGAAGTGTAGATCCGAATACCCTTTTCAGTGAACTTTCAAGATTCACAAACAAATTTTATGTTGGAGCTATTTTGGGTCAAGGATGACCTTCAGTAGGGGATTGGATCTTTCCCTAGGGTAAGACCTTGCCCCACTATCTAGGTCAAGGATGACCTGCTTCCCGAAAGATAAAATTTTTTTGTGTTTTCTCAATCTCAACATTTCCAGTCCGAAACAAGTTACATATTTTCTTGAAACTATGCACAAACATTAGAAATAAACATTTTCCATATCTGCCCTATTTTGAGGTTAGTATTTGCCTTCTATTTATTTCAAATTTCAAATATATACTTTTTATAGTAGATTGTAGGATTTTCTCCTTTCTGCATATTCTCCATTGTTTGATTCTTTTGTGTAGTGATCACTTCTTTGTGATTAATCCATTTGGATCATTCCTTTTGGGAATTTGGATTGAGGATAGGTCTTATATTCCATCCCTATATCATACATCTTACTCCTATTCAAATTCAAACATCATTCATTTGGGTGATCCCATTTCACCTTATTCACCAAGATTCTCAACCTCATCCTTGTCTTTGAGGATAACTAGTGAGGGGAGTAGCTTGTTCACTATTTCTATAGCCCTGACCATTATCTTAGCTCTTTTGTCTCCTTTCTAAACTGATCTCTCCTTAGCTTTAGCAAAAGCCATAAATGAAAGTCTCATCAGCTCATCTTCATCCATGCTATCCACATCAGAACTGACTGGTTTGGCCACACTTGCCAACAATAGGGATGAATCTAGTCTAACGTCAATAACATTTTCTGATTTTGGCTCTCTTTCTTGCTTTTCTTCTTTCTATAATTCCTTCTCTTGTTCTTTTTCTTCTTGTTTCTCTTCTGATTTTCCTTCCTCTATCCATTCTTGATCTTCAACCTTCATCAGACTATCCATATTGTCCATAAATGGATCATTTACATCCTATGAATTATCAAGACTAATAGGCACACTAGTGACAAAGAAGTCTAGTTGCATGCTAACTTGAGCACTTTCATTTATTGCCTTTGCACTCTCTCCTAAACCCAAGGATATAGGCTTAGAAAACTTAGGAGGTGAAACCTTTTTAGGCATGTCATAGATTAGAGCTTGGTCTAATGCCTTTTGGGTGTCGTCAATCACCTCATCATATTTTCTAGCCATAATCTTGACTAGTCTGGCCTTTGTTCTTTGTAGGGGTTTTAGTGCCTTTATGATTCTTTCTCTTTCTGGAATTGACACAACTAGAAACATATCATCAATTGCTTTATTTCTTATGTTCTCATCTTCTGAATGTGCTAACTATTTCTTGATTTCCAATTTTATATATAGGTCTTTGGGGATGCTTGCTTCAATCTTCAACAAATTCTTCTTAAAAACTAGCAGGTGCTTAATTATATTGTCCTCAATGACTACTTGGTCCTCAGGACTATATCTTTCATAGTATCTGTTTACTGATATCAGATTTCCATCTTCAAAAACTCTTTTCTGTACTGACTTAAGATCTGATTTCCACAAGGTCTATGTATTCTTTTTAACTATTTTCTCTCCCTATTTCTCCATTACCTTCTCTTCCTTCTTATTCCTCTTTACCTCTATCTCTTTTTCCCTTGAACTGACCTGCTTAACTAATCTTGGTGATCTTCTGGGAATAACTGTAATCACAACTTCTTGTGTTTCTTTCGATAAATCACCAATGTCATTAGTAGGAGCCGTTGTATTTTCTATCTCTAAGGGAGTGAGTGCATCTATGACCATGCTAGAAGATGCCTCCATCTGATTTTTCAAATCTAAATACTACCTCTTTGTCATTCCTACCTTTGCAGTAATTTCTTCAATGATCTTGCTTACTTTTCTTTTCCTTGTCACTTTCTCTTGTTCTTCTCTAACTTTCTCATATTTCTCCCTATATGTACCCCATATTTCTTGAGTACGGTCCTTTTCTACTACCAATAGATGCTCTACTTGCATAGTCAGTACTTTAGCACTTACCTCATATCCCATAGGATAGCACCATTTGGTTCTAGGCTCAACTATCTCAAAGCAGACACAATCAGTTTCAACCATGAAACAGATAGTGTCCTCATATTTCTCTACTAAGTTATATGGCATCTTGTACCTTTCTTCCATCTGCCTATGCATAATCTTAATCATGCCAAACAATTCTCCATCAATTTAGTTCTTTTTCTATCTTCTATAGGATTCTAAGATCTGTAGTCTAGTGGGTTCATTATCTTTCAATGCTCTAGGATGCATGCTAGGAAAGTTGTGAATGATATGAATGTACATGTGAAATACAAATGAACCAAACCTAAATGCCTTAGATTTATCCTAATTTATAGCTTTTACATTTTCAATGAATTGTTGAGCTAGAATTTCACAAAGATTGTACTTCTTGTTTTCTTTTACCATTCTATATGTCATTATTATAACTCCAGTTGATACAGAATTAAGTCTAGAGCTATAAAACAACTTATAGCCTATTAGAATTGCTACCAATCTAACATCATTTATTGTCATTTCCCTTCTATCCTATTTAGAGTGTGTTAGGGTTTCAACTTCTTTTCTCAGGTTCTTCTCACTAATAGGTAGGGCTCCTTCATTGTCAAGGCGTGTGATATCATGGATCAACTAAGAACATATCTTAACAGGTTCATCACCTATCCATAAGAATTGATCATGAACTCTTCTTGGATTGATTTTGAACCATTTGACTTCTGTGAACTCTATGAGTCGGGTTAACTTGAGTATTGATAGATCTTTTAGGTGTTTAAATTCTTTTGCCAAAGACCCATTTACTTCTAACATACTTTTCAACTCATAGAAGATGTTAACCTCACCAATAATCTCATACTTGTAGTGTATGTATGCCCTAATATCCTCTACATGTAACACACCTATAGAAGTTTGAGAAAACACCCCTTCTGGATCATCCTCATAGGATTTTAATGGATTTCTTTTGAATTTGTATCTAGTTCTGTCTACAACATCATAAACTACTGGTGCATCCATGAATTTCCAAAGAGATCAGGTCTAAATACCTTAAACACACTCGAATCTAATGTTTGGCTTCACATGAACACAAAATCTCTCTGCTAGATCACTACTCTACTTTCACACTTCTCTCCTTAGTTTCTGATCACTAAATGGTGTAGGAATGAAATCCTTCAAGTCTTTTATCTATCGTAAGTTGAGTGTGTGTATTAAAAATAGGTAGCTCAACTTCTCATGTCATCCAGTCAATGCAAAACTCGTGAACACAAAAGATGAATCTTTCATTGATCTGATATCATCCACAGACTCCACAACATCTGTACACATCACACCTAAGCTCACATGAGCTTATTCCACTTATATAGGGGCTGGATAATTTCTTCTATCTGCATCCAATGCTCCTCATAAGCCCATGAGGCCTTCTAGGTTGATACCTCAAATAATTCATCATGCAAAGACACAACATCATCAATTGTCTCTCGCTAAACCACTGCCTTATTTAGAACTTTTACATTCCATATCTTCTCATCCTCTGATTTCTTGTATTAACTCTCATATTCGTTCATGTAATCATTTAGGATTTTACCATTATCATAAACATTCTTCCTTATAACCACAGGAGGTGGTCTTTCTGGTTCACTAGATCTCCTTGGTCCTCTTCTATTGTCATCTCCATTATATCTACAAAACTTCACAATGTGACCTAGATTGTTACATTTGTAACAAATAGGTGGTATTCTTCTTTATTGACTAGTCTACAGCTTACATTACCTTGATGTGTGCCTAAAGTTATTGCATTTCTAACCTGTAATCTTGGCTACAGATTCTTTTGTGACATAGTCTTGCTTATACATGGGTTGATCAGGTTTTCTACAATCTTCCTTCTTGTGTCCATACTCATAGCAATTAAAACAATAGTTGGTAAAGGGCTTAGAGTTACCTTTACTTCTGTAATGTCTTTTCATATGTCCAACTTTTTTGCATCCAAAACATCTTCCTATGAAGGGTCTGAACTATTCTCTAGGTTCTTCATTTGTAGGCCTTTCCTCATTCTTGGCTTCTTTTAGTTCTTCTTGATTTTTGAACTTTTAGCTTCATTGAATCCACCCATATCTCCTTTAGGCTTTTGTCTTGCTCTTTGTTCATCACTCTTGTCACTGCTCATGTGTAATTTTTCAATGAGTAATTTGACTTGAGTGAGTTCACCTTTAATGATCTAATTGTATTTATCCAATTGCTAATATTTATCCTTGTAGTGGTCAAGTTTAGTTTTTGTTTGTCCTATCTTCAAGTTATCTTCTTTTAGTGACTCTTCAGCTTTGTTTCTTTCATCCTTTTCATGCTGAATCTCTTTGATCATCAAAAGATTGATTTGTTCTTTTTATTTCTCCAACATCTTTACTTTGTCTGATGTATCATTGTATGAACCTTCTATGATCTTCTCCATAAGGTCTTGTCTTTGAATTTCTACAAGCTCAAGCTATTCTTTAAGTTTCCTCATGAAACCTTCTACTCTTCTTAACTTAAATTTTAGTTCTCCATTCTCATCTTTCATCTTATCTAGATCTTCAAGTGAAACTTCAAAGTTCTCTTGCAAAACTTCTAAATCCATTATGATCTCCCTTAAGTTTTTAGACATTTTCTTCAAGGGTCAATAGCTTTGATACCAATTGTTAGGATTAGGTAATACTAAGAGGGGGGGTGAATCAGTATTACAGAACATTGATCTTTTCAACTTTAAACAATTATAAAAAATCCAAAGTAATACAGAAATGAAAAGAGCATATAAGCATACCACATTCATTACACCATGATTTGTTCTCAAGGAAACCCTGGCCAAAGGGAAAACCCTAGTGGGGATGGTACCCACAAATATGCACTAAAATATAATATCCCTATCAGGAGATCTGGCCCTGTTAGGAGCTGATTGTTACATAGTACATTTCCTTGTTAGAGGAATACAAAACCCTGTTAGGGGTGGACAAAACACTTGGTTAAAGGTGGTGAGCACACTACTCTTACAATCAATACTTTTCTCAAAATAGTTCTCAAAAGGGGAACAATACAAGCACTTATCTTTCTTAGATAGTTCCAATTATAGCTCGGCCTCTTATTGATCTTGCATCTGATCTTTTCTCTTCTATTCACAAACTTACTCTATCATCATCATCATCATACCATACTTCATTATTACAAAAACACTCCATACTTTTACAAAATCAACCTTCTAGTCGGCTTCATAATTATCATGCAAAACATAATAATAACACATGCAAATGTTATCTATGAAGTCAAAACTCCTAAAATACCAAAGAGTTGGCAATATACTTTATTCACCTATCTTAGGATGTTATCATATTCACTTTTCCTTAATGTTCACAACTATTCATATACCTTGTAACCCTATTTTACTACCTTTGCATATCTTTTGAACACTCTATCTCACAAATCTGATAACCAAAACTTATGTGATCTTAACTGAAGCATATGTATATCCCAAAATACCTCCAGTTAACTTCACAAGCCATCATACCTCATATATCTTCATCATCACTGACCAAATCTGTGCCACTGTACCCTGTCAACCTGATTCTGCACTTAGTCATTTTCATGACTGAGACTGGTGGAAATCTCACAACATGAGATCACTCTATCATAAGTGTTACCATAAATGACAACCCTTAAGTGATTCCTAGTACTCCAAAACATCACATGCCAACATATTTTATGGTTTTGTTATTGTGTTCTTGGTTTATTGGGCTGCACAAGGCTAAACTCACCCTTGGGATGGAAGAGAGCCTTGATGGGTGAAGGGATTTAGTTTGTAATGCCCATTTTGTGTAGATTCATTCTTCATGGAGGAAGGGGATGTTGTATAGATGTATGGGCTTCATTTTTCCATTTTTTTTATCTACATATTTGGGGACCATAAGGGTTGTTACTTGTGTATGTAATAGAAAGAATGGTATTTTGGTTATGGCCTTGTGCAGGTAATGGTAGTTTTGGCTATGATCTTGTGAAGGAAATGGTATTTTTGTTATGGCCTTGTTGAATGCATGTTTTCATATTTGTATGGCTTCTCGTACTTGGGTATTTTCCACCTTCACCCCTCTTGTGGGTCCATGGTGACCCATTGTGTAAATCTATGGGAAGGGAATTTTATGTCAAAATTATGTTTGCTGGTTTTTATATGTGTATGTGATGTATGACCATGTTTGTATCCCCATCCATCTTTGTTTCCCCAAGCATGGGGGTGGAAATGTAATGGCCTAGGTTTGGAGGTGAGCCTCTTTGGTCAAAGTGGTTTTCTTTTGTAGATTTATATTTGAAGAGGTTGTTGATTTTGTTGTAGGAAAGAAGATTTTGTCATTATTACTTGTATATTTTTATGTTGTGAAAAGGGCTAAAAGAGTCATGTGTAAAAGATTAGTGAAAAAGGCTATGTAAATGCCTAAAATCATGTTAAATGCTTGTAAAAGTTTGTATTTGTATGTGAAATTTTCAGCCTAATTTTCTATGTATTTCTAAAAGAAGAAAATGTAAAAATGATGATTCCTTATGCCTTGAATGCAAAAAAATAGCTTACTAGTTTGTTTTCCCATATGCAAGAAAAAGTTACATTTTCTTATGATTGTTAATCTCTTCCCCATGTAGTTAAAATTTACTTCAAATATTTAGTTTTAAAAAAAAAGTTAACATAGATTTTCTTTCCTAATTACCTATGTAAGAATATATTTCATTTTGATATCATGTAACTTTAAAAAAAGGTCTTGTATATACACCTATGTATATATACATAGATGTATATACCCTTTTAGAATACATTGCTATGTTGATATTTTTTAAAAAAAGACTTAATTATTCTCTATCTTTCTTCTTGTTGATTTTGGAAGAGTATATATACATAAATATATATATATGTATATACACACCTTTGCTCTGTATATACACACATGTATACTTATGTGTGTACAAAACTTGAAAATCTTCATCTCCTTCTTGCTTTTTGCCAAACCTACAATAACTAGTTGAGAGATTAGGGTTTGGGTAGATGTTTTATTCTTAGCCTAACCTTAATTTTGAATTAGGGTTAGGGCTGGCTTTTTGGAGCCATTTTAAATTTTAAATTTTAATTAAGTTATCATTAAATTCTGTCTAAATTTTAATCTTTATTTTATTATAATTTAATGACTGTTGAGTTTTCATAATCACTTTATTTTGAATTCTGTTTTAATATTATTTTATTAATCATTAAGATTTTAAAAAGATTCTTTTTATAATTTAGTAGGATTGTGTGTAAATTTTAATCCCTGTCTTATTATAATTTAATGACTATTGACTTTTGACAATCACTTTAATTTGAATTCTGAATTATTTATTATTATTATTTTAATTGGGATTATTAAAAGATTCTTTTATTATTTAGTGGGATTCTAATATTTTGCTTTTGGATGCCATTTTTAATTTAATTTAAAATTTTATAATGTTGAGATATTAATAAATGGACCCTTATTCTTTTTAAAACTATTCTTGGAATTTCCTATTTTAAAAAAAATTTAAACAATAATGCATATTTCCAATTAATATTGGTGGTTGATTTTAATATTTAATTTACTAATAATATTTTAACGTATTAATAGATTATTCTAGGGGAAATTATTTAATATCTTAGGATGGGATTTAGATAAATAACTTTATCCTAGCCTAAATGATAAATTTAATATTAAAGTTTTATTATGGTTATTTTAATCTTTTAAATGTTTAATTTAAATTAATTAATTAACTTTGATAACATTATGAAAATATAGTATTTCAAATTAATTATTATTAACATTATAACTTTAAAATGGGTAATAACTTTGTAATCCTGGGTTTCACATAGAAATATTTTTATGATCTTATTTCATCAGTTTAATGTTTTTTTTTAATTTGATATTTTCAGATTTAAAATTTAATATTTATTTCTAATTGAACATTATTATTGTTTTTAATATAACGATGGTGGAAAAATTTAATATTTAATTTATTTATATTATTTTAATAATTAATGGGTTATTTGGGGGAGAGTATTAATGTTTAAGATGGGACTCAGATAAATATTTCTCCCTTAGCATTTATGTTAAATTTTATATTAATGGTTTATATGGCTATTTTAATGCCCTTAAATTATATAATTGATATTAATTAATAAACCTTAGTAACTTTATTTCTTAAGTAAAAATATAATTTTTTGTAATAAAATATTTGAATAGTATTATATAAATGGGAATAATTTTATAACCCTAGTTTTCGCGTAGGGTCGTTATCTTGGTCTTATTTTATCATTTTATTTGTTGATGTTATTTTTGTATTTTATAACCTACATAGTAACCTGGTTCACAATAAGAACCATTAGGGTTAGTAATGTGATTGATTTAATCATTTATTTAATTTAACCCTTTTGGGTGTGTTGAACCAACCTTTGACTTTTTACTATTATCTAAGTTTTAATTTTCACGTTTATTTATCTCTTTTGTTAACCCTTGTTAGAATCCTGCTAGGGTTTCTTAGAGACCTATTTTAGGGCTTTGAGAAAACTAATGTAGTTAACAAACAAGGGATGTTGGGAAGTCAACACATGCCATGATACCTCTTATGAGTAAAATTGTGTTGGGTTATGCATTCATACTTGTTGAAGTCTTCCTTAGTGTGTTAGCTTGTTGTCTTTTGTGTAAAACAAAAAATTTGTTGTGTGTATTTTGCCCTATTTTTTGGGCATCAAATTTTGGTATCAGAGTATAGTTTCAACACTTGGAACCTTAAGCTATTGTGTTTCCCCTTTTGTAATTGTATTTGTAGGATATCTCTTGAGTGCGACAAGCACGTAGACACAGGAAGGTCTTAGATATGCTTCTCAACATGTGAGGAAGTGGAGTGGGGAGTTTGAGGATACTTGAAGGAAATTAAGATTGCCCCCCCTTCTGAAACAACTCCCGATCTAGAAAATAGAATATAGTAACTCCCTCAAAGGTAGTTACTTGACCAAGTCCATGCACTTGCTCGACAATCTCAATGATGAGTGCTCTCGTGGTTAAATTATTGTAAGCTTTTAGTTGACATGTAGCTTGGGTGCCCTATGTTGCAACTTGGGGCTTTTCAGGTGAATTAACCCAAGAAACTTGTGGATTGGGAAGGAAGGCTTCCTCAAATGTTCAAAATACTTTTAGATTGAGCTCTTAGAAACCCTATTGTTTCCCATAGTGTGATAGGTTTGGCGATAGTGGTAGTGATACCACTAGGTGTGTCATGGTGGCTGGTGTATGTTTTTGATTCCTTTGTTTCTCTTGGTAGCCCTATAGCCATTCTCTCACTAGCAAGACCATGTGTGGTTAGAACAAAAGATTGGTGTCCATGCTTGGTATGAGAACCTGTTAACTTTCACCTTGTAGTATGTGGTACATTTGTTGGTTATATCATTATGGCATGAGGAGAATGTGCTGAGTTTGTTATGTTAGGGCCTTGGGGTAATGGATTGAAAGATACTAAGGAAGATCTTCGGTAATGGCTTGTTCATGATTATCTTGATCATTAAGAAAGGCTATATTTTTTTTGTGGAAGTGCAATATCTTATTGACTTATTCCTTTTTGTGGAACCATTATGATCTGGTGAACAATAATTTTACCCCTCCACTTGTTCCACAATGCCTTTTGTGTAGAATAATTTATCTATCATTTGTATAGTGTGGATATTTCTACCACACCTTGAATGATGTCTTATTGCAGAAACATATTATGGGGTTGAAGTGTAAGTTGTGCATACCCTAGCTATGGGAAGAACCTCGAGGGAGATTCAAATATTTTCTTGGGTACATAGAGAACCCCCACAAGAGTTCAAGGTTAATGTTATGATTTTGAGTAGATCTCTCTACATATGTTGAGAGGTGTTTTGTAGGCCTTCATCTAACTACTTTTTAATTCATTATAAAGGTTATTGCAACAAGGTGGAAGAGAAGGTTGTAAGGATAAGTTATTATTAGAGCTACCAGAATTTTAGGAATGTTTGCAACCATCAATCGTATGTGGTGGATATGTTCTCAAAAGTTGTTGTGAAGTGGTGCCCTATGTGTCCTGTGGTGATTTCTCTCTCTTACATGACTGATTTCTATCGCAATATTTTGTGACTAATTCCTTGATTTATTTTTATTCCTTTTGTCTTGTCTGTATTTGTAGAGGAACTCTCCTCATGTTGTCTGGGCTAACATATTTTGGTTACTTCTTATGCATGTAAATAGTCACCAAATCTATCTTTCTATGACTTATGACACATTCTATTTATTGTTGAATTGAGCTCATTTTTTAATTTACGATTGGAATTAATGGATATCCCATTAGGATTTACTTTTATTTTGGTTCTTGGTGACTATTCCAAATGTTCTTCACTTTCTAGCTAGTCTTATGTGTGTGGCTCTTCCTATTTAATTGAGGATCTTTGACAATATGTATAAAGGGGGGATACTAGGAAGGACACACTCTAATGTGCCTTTGTAATAATAAAGATGTGGTGTAGGTTGGTAAAAAAGTGTTTGCATGGAGAGATTAGTTTTTGTCTAGGATCTTAGATTAGAAGTTTTCCTAGCATGGGAGCTTCTACCTACATTGAAATGTTATTGGTTAAACCATACGAAGGAAGTGAGGGCTATTGTTGGTTTGTAGAATTAATCAAATGGATGGAGGTTGAACATACCTCATTTAGGATGATTTGAATCAGTGAAGTGATGCCACATGGATCTAGTCCTTTTTTGGCTTATGTGATGATATATGAACCTTTATTTACTTCCTATGATGGACCTAGCTTGCATGTTTAATGGGAATGCTCCTTCATCCCATGATAAATTTTGGAAACTAGGAGAGTTTCCTTGTCTTAGCATGGTTTGATGGATTTTTAGGGGTGACTTTGACCACTTGAAGTTTTGATACGTGTGGTGGGTCTTGAGGGACCTGAGCTGGTGGTGATTACACCTTTTTTTATTATGTTTTAGTCATTCTATCTTATCAATTAAGTTTTTCCATCTGGGGAAGCCACCATGCAATTAATTGGGGGTTATTAGGGGATGACTTGATTTGAGGTATCGCTAGGCTTGAGATGGAGGTATCAGATTCGTAGGCTTTTTTTTCATCTAAGCTTGGGGTTTGAGGATGAGTGTTTTGAGCTCATCCCTTTTCTAAACTCTTTTTCCTACTTACGGTAGGACTAAAATTATGTGGGGTAAAGACCCTATTCCGCAAGGATGATTAACCACTCACCATTATGGAAACATAATGATCCTTTTCTTGGAATTGTAATACCCCTCTAACCCTAATATAAGTTTTGTGTTTTTGAAAGAATTAAGATCCTTCGATGTTTTCTTACAGCTTAAGTTGTACATGATACTTGTTTGATCTATTCCTATAGTTGTTTATAATAATTTCATAAGCTAGTACTCAATGATTCTAATATCAGACATACTATCTAAAGGTATCATTTTTGTATGTATTTATCTCCATGTATGTATTGAGTACCTACAAGACCTTTATGAACATAGTTAGGATGTTATATGATATGTACTTGATAGATATATATAAGTGGTTATTTATATTTTCTTCTATTAAGGTTACCTTGGATGAATCTTGTATCTCACTTGATGATTTGATTATGTTAATTTATTATTAGTATTGATAAGAGACTAACACAATGCTTGAGATTCTAACCTTCATTATGATGATGCTACATGCTTTGAGTGTATATATATACATGATGTGTTTTCATGATTCAGGACGAAGTCGTAGTTACTCACATAGCTGAGGTCCACACGATGTATCGATCCTGGTCATCTGTCTGCAATGTTTTCTTTTATATGTATATCCATGCATATGTATTTCTTCTTTGTGATGCAGGCTTGCAGGTACCGGGCATCGACTTCACCTGGCTTCACAGGTCTGAGCATGCCCTCAAATCCTTGATGGTTGTTTTTATGGAGATAGTACTAAGGCCCCCACATGAGTCTTCCTTTGTCATTATTCTAATTTGGGAATATTAGGGTTCCTTCTTTGTCAGTCAACCTTTGGGTCAAAAACCCAGATCCAATGCACCCGGTTGGGCATGGTTGTAGTTAGTGCCTTATGACCACTTGAATTCATTTGGTTGTATGATTTGTTTACTCATTTTATTTATTTCTCCTTCTTGGTATGATTCTTAGTTAATCTTTCTATGTTGTGTTTCAGGAGTTTGGCTTGACTTTCCTTGTTGACTTTGGTTGACCTTGTTTGATCTTATGGTTTTCTCGATATGTTTCATAGATGATTTTTATGGCCTCTTTGGATGATTAGATTTATTTTGAGGCATGTGATTTTATTCTACCTCAGTGTTATATCCTATAGCAATTATAAATAGGTAATAATATTGTGATCTATTACTTCATAATCTTATAGATTATAGTGTTTGGTATTTGGCATGTATCTATATATATATATATATATATATATATATATATATATATATATATATATATATATATATATATATATATATATATATATATATATATATATATATATATATATATATATATATATATATATATATATATATATATATATATATATATATATATATATATATGGGTGCACACATATATGTATGTATATATATATAATTTATATGTGATTATATGTTAATTATTGTAGATATTGTTGATGGTGTATATTTTGGGATTAATGTAAAGTATAATATTATTAATAATTAAATATTAAATAATGCGAGGTATATTATTCTCAATTGTTAATTATTAATAATGAGGATAGGTTATATATATATAGATATTGATGTAATTAATGATGGCATATGCATATATGTTAGGATAATATTACATATGTGTATGAATGAATACAAATAATCTTTTATTGTATATTTGAGTAATATAGTTGTATGATATTAAGTTATTTTATAATACCCTTTAGTTAAGAGTTAGTTGGGAGTTGGTTACTTTTCCTCTCAACCTTTGAAAATATATTTATATGCACTACTTTCTCATTTGAAGAGGGGGGAATTTTGGGGCTGAAGCATTGAGGAGAGGACTTAAGTTGTATAAATCTTACATTCAAGTAGTAGAAAATTATTTCTTCTTTTAGAAATATGAAGTGTAATGATGAATATTATTCTAGTTAAAATAAATAAATAAAATAAAATAAAAATTCACTACTTGCATTTTATAGAGGTTTTATGTCTTGTCCTCTTGGGTTGCCTGGCAGGGCGTTACAGAATTCTTTTAAGATTCTCTATTTATCCCTATGAATGGAAGGAGTGCACTATTGGGCCCCTATTCTGGGAGTGCTCTCACTTTCGTGAGGAAATATTTTGAGTTGTATCTATTGGTACATTGGAGCGAGATGTAGCATTTCTCAGAAGAGTGCAACTTTGGTAAGAGTATTTTGTTCCTTGTTCCTGAGTTAAGGAATTGGAAGCTCTTGGTGCTTCAACCTTGTGGATAGCTTGGAGGACAATGTTAGGTTTTGGGTTCCTCATTGTGGTGTAATTGAGGTAGTGTTACACCATTTATGGTGAAGGCATTGTGTAGACATGTTCACCTTTTTAAGTTGGTCCCACAATCATAGGGCTTTGTGAGATTTGTTGATGCTCTCTTTTGCAGAATGAAGCCCTTCTACAGTTGTCAGAATGATTGATCAAAATTATTATATTTAGGGGTCTGGTAAGTATTCTTGTTCCTAGGATAGTTGACCCGTGCACATGTAGCATTTCATTCAACTTGTCTTGTCAGCTTGTAGGAGTAAGCCTAGTCCTTGGGGGGATGATCTAATGTCTCCCTCATTTTCCTCCTTGCACAAACATCTTGATGGTGTGGTTTTGACTTGCACACTCATCAGGAATGATCATGTTGGTCCCATGTGAGGGTGAATCTACCAAGAGGATTTTTTCTAGAGCTTATTTTTTATGCCCTATGTGAACTTGGGGATGTTGGGTCTGGTCTTCGATCATATCCCAGTGACCCTTAGAGATAGGGATGAGTCTGTTGGAAATATAGTTGGGAAATGTGATACTGAGAGGGGGGGTGAATCAGATATTGCCTACTAATCCATTTTAACATTGTATAAAACTTTTTCATAGCATCAACAAAACTTCATCAAAATAAAGTAACTAATATACTAAGTATCATTCACGAAAGTACTCATAACTCAGTAATTTTGGTTACCCAAAAACCCTTGAAAGGTAATGTTATACACTAAGTTTTCACCCTTGTTTCAAGCTCTCTTGGTCTTGATAACTTAGTATAACATGGGAATTATCTCTAGTTTGTGGGACCTATGCTAATTGAGATGAGACCTCTAGGTTCTAGGCTGGTTCCTCTTGGATAATCACCTTAATTTGCTTCTTGACATGAAAAGTAAATCTTTAGGGGAAAAGGGATAGAAGGAATACTTGAAAGGGAAATGACTTGAAAGAAAACTACCTACTAGGTGATACACCGAAATGAAGGGTTTGGATCTTAGTATAGAGGATGAAATTAATGAACAAATCAGGTCTAGGAGATCACAACTCACTAAATAGGCCTGCATAAATATTTCATAGAAGGGTCTGCAATAGAAAGAGGCTATTCAGTGAAAGAGAAAGATCTTTCACAAATAATAGCATTACTAAGTATTTAGACACAATCTACAACCTGCAGACAAACATTCACCTCTGCAACTCGGTATAGGAATGAGATAGATTGTCAGGGGGTTGAGCTATACCCACAAGAGCATTCAAATCAAATCATCCACAAGAATAAACATATATTGTAGAAAGAGAGAGGGATCAGGAACCCTGAGATGTCACTCAAAACATACATATACTTCAATTTAATAAGAGATAATTCAGACAAGGAATCATAGGGACAGAGAAGATGTCACAAAATACCTCTACAATATTTGAATTATCAATGGGAGATTTACAATTGTATAAGCCAGAGGGTAGAAAGAATACCATAGATGACCCTTAAGAAAGGTGAAATTCTTTTACAATTGTCCAACTCTAAGCTCTAAAGCTCTCAAAAAAAATTATATACATCTCCTATTTTGCACGCAGGTAGGAGAAAAACCTAACTAGGGTTATAAAGATTTTTATCAGAATAATATCAACCCTAGTTCTGTCAAATTTAGCCATAAATGCCCATGAAAATATCTTTGATGATCAAATTTCTTCTTTTACGTGTCCATCTTATGCTTGTACCTACAAAAAAATATAGCTGCCATGATCCATCTACCTCTCTGCAACTCAGTCTCGCCATAACTATTAAAATCTGATATTTCTAGATATTTGAATTTAAGAAATGATAAAATGGTCATAGGTGGTGCTAAAATTATTTATCAATGGCTAGCATTTGAATCTAAGATTTAATTTAAAATGTGACTGTTAGATCTTTCCATTTTACTCGGGCACGGCTTTGATTGCAAAATTAACCCGACATCTACCTCAGGTTTCCTTTCCCTTTGTTAGCTGAATCGCCTAAACTTTTAACTGACCCCGGTTAAGTCTAGCGAACATGAAATAACTTTTAACTGACCCTAATTAAAATGAAGATCTCTGGATAGGATATAGCTAGATTTGTATAAGATAGGAAAATTTGGGTAATAGGTAAAACTAGGGTGGGGATGACACCCACAAATCTTCACTAGTGCAGTATAAAGTTTTCCTGTTAGGGCTACAAAATTTGATCAAAATATGATCTACCTTGTGAGGGGTCTACCCGGTTAAGAGCTAAAAGACTTATAAAGTCTACCTTGCTAAAGGATTTGAAACTTACAACAAAGTAAGCAATCAGTTAAGAGATTACAATAGGTCTGTTAAAACCACTTAGTTAAGAGATTTACCCTAATACACTTGTTAGAATGTCTCAGTACCTAATCCTTCAATTTACACTATTTGTTGATTACAGATCTTCTCCTTACAATATTGTTTTGATCTCTTTTATCAAGTTTATCTTTGTTATATCCTTCACTGCTTAACTCGATCACTGAACTCTATCTTAATACTTCACTAATATGAATGTGCTTCTTTTCTCATTCCCTTTGCATCCTCTCATACACTAACTCATTTTAGGGTTCAAATCTTATCCTTATATAGAAAACTAAACATCTTCATGATTCAAGATCTACAATTCAGATTTACTCTTTTTTCCTCTTAAGCTTTACTAATTTATGATTGGCTCTAAGTATTACATAGGGATTAATGATTACAAAATAGGTGTGTAATCACCTCCATGATTTCCTCAACAAACAAAATACAAAACATGAATGTCGCCCAAAATGTTTTACCTTGATCACTGTGCCATAACAAACTTATATGTCAATTCTGGCTAACTCAGAAAATGATGTTCCTAATACTTGACATTCGCTATACTCAGCATATGTTGATATCTGTTAAGTCCTTAGCCTTGGCTAACTCTCATTGAATGGCCTCTAGATGAGGTGTCAAGATTGTTTGCATAGAGAGTAGATGAGCCCTTATCTTATCATCATTAGCCATCAACTTGACTATCCTTCCTTATGTATGCATAATCTTGGCATAATGTTTTGAACTTGTTTCTACATCCAAGCTTAAGGCTTGACTGGTGGACTTTATTTATTTTTGTAGTTTATCTACCAGCCCTTGGTTATCTTCAGTGAATTGTTCTACATTGCATAGTTTGGTAAGCAGAGATTGTGCATTCACAACTACTTCTTTTGACTCTATTACCAAAGTATAAAGTGCTACATGTTTCACTACAATCTCGGCAGATACTTTTTCCATCATCTTGGTCTCAAACTTTCTTTCCGACCATTGCATCAAGTTATCACTAGCTCTGCTTTGTTCATTATTCAATTTTTGAACTATATGGACAAGTTGTTCCAGTATGGGAGCAAAAATATTTACATTAGACAACTCAAAAGCATCATTAAATATTTCTTTTATTTCATACAAGACCTACTTTTGCCGATGTTCTCTTCTTAGTTCTTCCTGTCTAATTTTCCTTTTCAATAGATCTTGCAGTATTTGCATCTACTCATAAGATAAGTTATCAGAATCCTATTTTGGAATAATAATTTCACCAATAGTTACCTCTGGTGAAGAAACTTTCATTTTCTTTTTATGTGCCTTCTTTGGTGTGGTCCCATTCAGCATTTGTACAAGAGCTTGTATTGCCTCTTGTTCCTTAGGCTCTTCTATATCAATAGTTTGATATTTTTCTTCTTTTTCCTTATCCTCCACATGAGGACTAGTATCATTTAATGTAAACTGCTCTCCTTTGTCTTGTTGTGACTCTTAGATAGATGTAGATTGATTTTTTGTTGCCGATTGATCTTGTTCCTCGGTAGTGCTCATACTAGCTAGCATGTCAATTATAACAACTTCAGGTTTGGTGGGGTTAGTGTTAACAAGTTTGTTGTATCATCAAGTCTCAGATAATTGTTTCCTTGTAAGAGTACAGTATTGCTGCCTAGAAAAGATGTGTCCTTTGCTTCCTTGGCCTGTATATCCTCCTTGGTCAATACTTGAGTCTTTAAAGGGGTATCCTCTATTATGTCACCAATACTTACTTCTAATACCTTCTGACATTCCTCCTCCTTAGGAGCTTCTGTCTCCTGAATAGGTAACTCCATTGCATTATGTTCAGTGTCTGGCTTAGCACCCTTAGATGTACTTGCATCTTTATGTGCATCCTTGTCAATTAACAACCTAAAAACTATTTTACAAGTCTTCAGACTTTCCTATACAACATCCTCATCCTTGTGTTGAAGGATAAGATAAGCTCTCAGTTTGGGAATGAATTTATTCCTGTATTGTTCCACAATTTTCCTAATATTTGTAGGGGTGAGATCCAGTGAAACTTGAGCTAATGTTCTCTCTCTTATATGTTTCTCTGTACTGAGAGAATATTCCCATTTCTATGCAACTATTGCTCAACTCTTTAGGAATTCATTTTTCCAATTGTATAGGTAACATCTTGAAGATGCAAAGCATGTCAAGAATAGCTTCTTCAACTTTTTCTTTATTTCCTATGCTTAAGCTCCCAAAATTTAATTCCTTCAGATCTTCAAGTCCAGTAGAGCTTGTGATATTGTGGCATATTTCATCCATATTTGGTGTTACACTTTGTGATGCAATCTAATTCTTCACCTCTTCATCACTTTCCATTTCCTCATCTTCTTCCTTTTCCAAAATAAGTTTCCTTCTAGGCCTTTTGTTTTCCTTATTCAGCACTTCCTTAGGCTTAACAAATTTCCTTTTACTTAATGCAGGGGATTTCTTTGGTGTCTCAGTAGTTGAAGAGACTGCCCTTGTTCTAGGTCTAAGAATAGGTGTCGATGTCACTTTAGGTTTCTGTACTTTTTTGGGTGTAGCCTCGATATGTATAGTCTTCTTGCCTTTCTTATTTTCTACTTGTACCTCTTCTTCTTCCTCACTATCACTATGATCACTTACTTCATCTTCTCTCAGTGCTTGAGTTAATTCAAGTGGTGCATTTTTCTCTATTTCTTCAACCAATTTCTCCAGATTCTTTACAATTGTCTTCCTCTTTCTCTCTACAGTTGCAGCCATCAATCCTATTAGCACCTGCAAAATTTTTCATGGCTTTACCTATTTTCTTCTGGTTTCTACAGTTATTTTCTTGTTCCTGGCTCAAACCCTAGGCAAAATCTCATACTTCTAGTCGTTTGGGTTGAAAAACCCTAAATGTGCCCTAGCGTTGTTCTATTTAAGCGTTACTTTTTGGGCCACTTAAAAATGATAAAAACATGTGCTTAAAAATTTTATTACCCCAATGGCCTTTTTTCTCCTAAGTCTCCAAGCACCTAGCAAAATTAAATTTTCCTAAGTCAGTCAGCTTTAATTTTTCCTAAGTCTAGCATCCTAATATTTTCTAATGTTTCAGCTTAAATCTTTCCTAGGCCCGGCTCTGACAACATTTCGATCTAATGGTTGGCATAATTTCACAAGGGATGTGTTAGAGGCTTGTGATCTTATGCTAGCCATTGATCCTCATTTATGACATGACACTTCAAACAAGGGGGTCCACTACCAACTGTGCTAAAATGGCGTTCTCTTATTAGTTGAGAGAAATGATGATATGGCAGGGTTGTCAGAATGATTTATGAATGAAGAAAAAGTGATATGTCTGCTTGCCAGATTTTGCGACATGGTAGTCTCTCATTAGTTAGGGTATCTAATGCAATAAGGTGGGGTCAGGCTTTTATGACGTTGGTAAAGATTCAAGATTGGCGGCGGGTGCATGATCTCATGGAATCTTCTAGGCCTTTAAGATCATGCGCCGTCCATCTGATTTTCCAGGTGGTGTAATGTTCTTAGTGGGTCCATTGCTAGTTGTGAACAAACGGTGGTCTCTAGTTGGTCCACATAATGATGATTTGGTAGATGTCAGTGGGACCAGGATTTCAAGCATTGCAGAGGGTTCTGACATTTGTAGAAGATCAACGGTTGGTACATAATCTCATGGGTTGTGTTAGAACCATGAGATCTTATGCTGACCATCGATTTTACTTTATCAAGGGCTTGTATGTGGTGGGTCCTGTGTCAGTGGTGACTGGGAAGAAATAGAAAATGGTATGATGACATGTGGAAATTTTTAGGTGTGCCCAAGGTTTTCAAAGGTTTTTTGGCAGCTTGGACAAGTGTTTGGTGGCACTGATAAAGTTTGTAGTGTTCACGCATTCTCATAATTATTTGGAAATGTTCTAAATCTCTCAGTGAATAAGTGAATGGCTTCAATCAATAGTTTGCTAAATAACTAAAAGGTGAAGCTCTAAAAAGATCTGGCAAACTGGAAAATAAGGTGTTTGTCACATTCATAGAATAAAACCTAGGGTTAAGACATGACTCAGTGATTCCGCAAAAAGCTTTATTCGCTAAATCGTTTGACCTAATCATAGTCAAAGGAAGTATTAAGTGACTTGGAGTTTCCCATTGGTCGCGTATTCACCAAATGGGTCAAAGGGTTAGGGTTTAGGCAAGAATAGTGGGACCACATAATGATTCATCACTAATGTGTTGCATTTTGATTAGCTGAGCTAGAAAGGAATGAGGACATGTCAATGGGCCTAGAGGATTCAAAGGATGCCGAGATGGAGGATCTAATGGTTGGTGTATCTTCGCATAGAATCTTTCAGTCCTATGTGATCTTATGCCAACCGTTCGATCTTAAGCTTGTGAAGAGTGGGTCCAGTATGCCAATTCATCACTGATGTGCTCTATTTTCATTGGTTCAAGGGTTTAGTGATGTCAAAAGGACTTTTCAAAGGCTTTTTGACTATTGTGAGGAGTGACATGAGCTGCTCAATCTACTAGGAAATAAATAGATTGACGGTCATGTTTTAAACTTGAATCCTGTAGCTGTTTTATTTTAAATTCAAATATTTTTGCAGGGTTTGAAGCGGTGGTCATATAAAGCAAAAGGAGTGATTTAGAATTGATTTTCCTAGTCGGTTGTAGTTGGAATTTGATGAGTAAGACATAGGTGGATGCGTACATTTGATTTTGCCATCCTGGGTACCATGTTGAGTAATTATAGAAGGACTATGATTTGATTCAGGTGGCTAGGGTTTGAGTATGTCAAAGATTTCCATGACCTGTACACGCAAGATTTTCAAAAGGCTAGCTCTGGCATTAAAGTTTGTTGTATCTGCTACAAGAAATTAGTTCAAATTGTATCTACAATTAACCTTGAGTTTGAAACTAATGTATTTATACATCAGATTTGATCTGATTTTCTAGGGTTTCTTGGGTTTCCTACATTCTTTATTTCTTGTTTTACTAGTTGTTACAGACCTAATTTTTCCCTAAATGATCCTTTTCTTGTTGCATCCTTGTTCCTATAAAAGGATTTTCAAGATCATTTAGGAGGGTTCAAGTTTTCTTCTGAGAGCTGGTTCCATGAATGTTTTTCCTTGTAAATATTGCCTTCTTCTCTGCATTTAGGGTGTTCCCTCTTTCCTTTCTAGTTTTGAGAATAGAATACAAATTGTAATAGCTTGTCTTATGTATGATATTTAATATATTTTTACTATTATCAGACTATCTCCATTTGAATCTTGAATTTGTTGATTACAACATCAAGGTGTTTGATCTTTCTATTTGCATTTCCTATGTGTTTGCAATAGAGTTATCTTCACAGAGATAACTGATTTCATGATTAGTTTTCAAATGTATATGAGTTGGGATATCAAGGGTGTCTCATGCTTGTCTTCCAGTAGATGTTGGTTAATGTATTACTTGTTTATAGGTCTCTTCTAAGGGGAGGGTTAAAATCCTTTGAATAGGTGATAGCATATCTGGGTACGTAGGTGGATTATTGAAGTGAGGTTTGGTTAATGGTGTACGATTGATGTCAGACATCAACATACTTGAATGTATTATCTTCTTGTTTCATAGCTCTCTATTGTAGTGAAGTATTTGACTCTATTGCCCATTGGATAAGGCACTAGTCTATGAGAGACTAAGGGTATTTCAGGGATCTATTCAACCCAATATCAATCATTCAAATCAAATACCTTTCCCTTTTATGTTGGTAGTAGTAGTAGGAGGTCCTCTCTACTCTTCAGATTCATTCTATGCAAATAGGGCTATTGCATAAGAATTGGCTTCATTGGGGTACAGGATACCTAAAAGGGTTTGAAGACTATTCCATAATAATCTATTTGCAGGCCTATTGTTTGTCATAAGGTGTTTTGAGTGTGAAGATAAGGAAATACCTTCCTGAGTGATGTGGAGCTCAAAGTAGAAGGAGGATGTTCTCTATCCTCATCAATTGGACTATTTTCTTGTCAAACTTCATTGCCTAACTTGAGATTCTAGCCCATCTATTGATTCAAGTTTGGTCCTGCAAGGAAAAGCTCCAACAAATCCCATAGTTATTTTGGATTTGGCTTTTTTATATGTTCCAAAATAAGGTACCCTATTATCAATTTCTTCATCTAGAAGGGTTGTTATAGTAGTTATAGTCTCATCAATGTTTACCTCATAAGCTAATGGCATTAGCCATGAAACCCTTGGTAAAACTGCTTGTACATAGGTGAAATCTGTGTCAACTAGAAATCATATATCTTGGGTATACTTCTCAACTAAAGACATAGGGACTCTACTCCTCTTCCTCATTTTCTTTTTAAACTCAATAAAATAGATGTTCATTACACCATTAAAACTTTCTCCAATTTGACTTATGAACTCATTGATTTGAACTATAATGGGTTTCTTCTTATCCTATATCACACCTCCAATAGTAGGAAAACACTTATGTATGTAAAAGAATAGATAGACTAGCAAAGAACCAAACTTACACATAGAATTCTTTGTAGTCCAAATTGATTTTAGGTTCTCAGCAAGCTGAGTCAGCTAGAGCTCGACAAGATCATAGGTGTGTCCCTTCTTGATAATTTTCCATGCCTGGTCCACTACCATACATGGGATGTTGTCCAACCAACTAGATTGGTAGAATTTTTGTGAGATAACCCTAACTAAAAAGTCAATCTCCAGATCAGTGATGGAGGAGATCATCATTCCATGCTTGTTCCAAGCTGCCTATGTGTTCACCAGAATTTCCTCCTTACTTGAACACTTCATTGTTCTTTTTCCCTAAATTGTAGGGTATCCAGTTACCCAGTGGATCATTTCTTTCATTATCTTTACTGATCCATCTTCTAGCTACAATTTCATATCATGCACTTGACTCAATACAATTTTTATCTATTCAACTTTGAAATTTTGTGGGAAATCTAGGGCATGCACTAACCCTTGCTCGGCAACCGATTTATATTCTGGCTTCAACACATCATTATCACACAATTTGCCATATGCCTCCCTGATCTCATAGTCTTCAGTCTCTCTAATTTTACACATATAACAAGACCTAATGTCATTCATTATCAACAAATTCTCCATTATCGAGGATAGAGCGCCAGTAAGATCTCCTTTAATCACACTCTCTGGAATTGTCTTAAACTTCTGCGGCTTGCAAACTTCATTCCTTACCAACTATGGGTTGAAAACCTCCATCCCTTGTTTCTTCATTGTAGCAGATGATAATGATGCCATTTTTAACTATAAAAAATTTCCAAAAAGAAATATTGCTCGATAGGGTACCTTTCTCATAAGTGTTCTACAGATGATTTGCCAACGGCACACTGAAAAGATTTGGAATCACCCTTGATAAATTGGTTACTCTCTCTTTGAATCGCTCGAAGAAATCTCAATTCACTTGGTGAAATGAAATGAAAGAAAGCTTTCCACTTTATAGATTCCAAAAAGTCAAATTAGGGCCTCATAAATACTCTATACAAAACTTTAAGTGGAATACTATTGGCTCAGAAAACTTATGTTAACCTCAGCTAACACAAGCTCGGTCAATATAACTATTTAGACATAGCTCGGTGAACATCACATCTGGGCTACCATAGGTACTCGACATACATTGATAAATCATTCAAAACACTAACGCTTGGCATTAAAAAAAATGAAATACTCTACTTTGCTCATATATGTCCTAATGCATCTTTATCTATGCAGATATGGACTTTTACTCAACTCATGTTAGGAACTGATGTATGATAAAGCATTGTAAGACTTGTTGATCTTTCCATAGTGATGGCATGTGGACTTGTTGTTCTTTTGTTTTGCATTCTTTTTCTCTCCATTCTTTGATGATTCTCCTTCTTCAGTGGATGATGAATGCTCATTTAGTCCAAGTCCATATCTATCACCAAATCTTCTAGGTGACCTTAATAACTCTTCAGATTATTTTGCATCTTCATTAGGTTTGTTCATCCTTTCATTGATTTCCTTTTCAGATCTCAATTCATTCATTAGTTGATCATTTTCAGATCTTAGATTGTTGATTTCCATATCTTTCCTTCCCAACTCTTGATTAACTAGCAGTAGTTGATTTATCATGTCTAGTAAATTATTGGTCAACCTTTGCATGTCACTTGTCATTTCATCTAATCTCATTGATATTTGTCTTTTGTCTTCTTCAGCTATAGTCTTATCTTCTTCAACTTTCTTTTTCTGTTCAACTACTTCACAGAGTCTGACAAATTGAATTTCTTGTTCTCTTTTTATATTTCTGATGTCATCATTTAGTATGGTATTTTTCTCCAGTAGGTCTTTAATGGCTTTATCACTTTCTACAGAGTTCCCATAATCAAATAGTCTAGTGATATCTTCTTCTTGATATTGTGAATCATTTTGTTGAAAAGCAATTTCTCTCCTCCCGCTCAAGGATTTCTTCAGTTCAACTCTGGCTATTTCAAGTTGTTGTAATGCCAGCTATACATCAATCTTTTGATTCTCTATAACCTTTCCCAGCTTATAAACTTCCATCTCAAGATCTTTTTCTTCAAGTGGTTAGACTTTTTATGAGAAACCTTGATGCTCTGATACCAATTATTATAAATATAGTTGGGAAATGTGATACTGAGAAAGGGGTGAATCATATATCACCTACTAATCCATTTTAACATTGTATAAAACTTTTGCATAGCATCAACAAAACTTCATCAAAACAAAGTAACTAATATACTAAGCATCATTCAAGAAAGTACTCATAGCTCAGTAATTTTGCTGACCCAAAAACCCTTGAAAGGTAAAACTGGGGTGGGGATGACACCCAGAAATCTTCATTACTATAGTATAAATTTTTCCTATTAGGGCTACAAAATTTGATCAAAATATGATCTACCCTATGAGGGGTCTACCCTGTTAAGAGATAAAAGACTTATACAGTCTACCTTGCCAAAGGATTTGAAACTTACAACAAAGTAAGCACTTGGTTAAGAGATTATAATAGGTCTCTTAAAACCACTCAGGTAAGAGATTTACCTTGATACACTTGTTAGAATGTCTTAGTACTTGATCCTTCAATTTGCATTGTATGCTGATTATAGATCTTCTCCTTACAGTTTTGTTTTGATCTCTTTTACCAAGTTTATCTCTATTTTGTCCTTCACCGCTTAACTCAGTCACTGAACTCTGTCTGAAAGCTTCACTGATCTAAATGTGCTTCTTTTCTCATTCCTTCATTCCCTTCATATCGTATCATACACTAACTCATTTTAGGGTTCAAATCTTATCCTTATATAGACAACTAAACATCTTCATGATTCAAGATCTACGGTTCAGATTTACTCTTTTTTCCACTTAAGTTTTACTAATTTCTGATTGGCTCTAAGTATTATATAGGGATCAATGATTACAAAATAGGTGCATAATCATCTCTATGATTTCCTCAACAAACAAAATACAAAACATGAATGTCGGCCAAAATGTTTTACCTTGATCACTGTCCCATAATGAACTTATATGTCAATTCTGGCTAACTCAGCAAATGATGTTCCTGATACTCAGCATTCACTATACTCAGCATATGTTGATATCTCTATCACTTGGTAATCATTACCTACATAGCTCAGCAAAAACTTAACTCGGCTAATAGAAAAATACATATTGACCATTTATTTACTCGACAGTACTACTGCTCGGTAAGTATACATTACATAACTCAGCCTATACATAATAACTTGGTCGTAGTGATGACCGATGATCATTGCCTAGATAATGACTAAGTGTGAGTCACTAATGGTCAACAAAACTATAGAGATCTACAAAGTCTATCCTGAGTATGCAATGATCATCATCCACATTATTTTTTATGATAGCATCATGAGATGCACCTTGTTTAGCTGTGTCTTACGTTAATCAAGAGGTTATTATTGGGGATCGTGACAGGTGTATTAAGGGACCCTAATCTGATCCTATCATTGTATTTCTTTTTTTTTATGCATACTAGACTCTGTAATTAGAAAATCTATGTTGATGCCTTATGGATTTATATTCTGATGGATATGACCTCTGATTCATGATGTATGCTTTTTCATGTTGTGTATGTACTCATGTCAATAATTCTAGGATGCTCTTTGTTTGCAATAGGGTTAATTGAATTCAACTAATTTTTATGGTAGTGCAATTGAATGCATATTTTTTGGGAATTAAATTGGAACAAGGAAATTTAAATAATAATAAGGTGTGCTATATATTCTAATGAACTTAAATATTGTTTTTTGTGTGCATGTAATTTCTAGAAGAAATATTGTAGGAAAGGTGTGTTGAGTCAAAAATTGAGTAGGTAGAATGTACCCTTGATGAATATTGAAATGTTACTATTGGATGAAAATGTTTACATTAATGACCATTTGAATTTATATTATGTTGTGACATGTATTAAATGGAATGTTGATTATTAGGCCCTGATGTTAGGAAGGAGATTCCGAGTATTACACCTTGATGTTATATTGATGTGAGAAATGTGAATTAGTTGTTATGTTGTGTGTAAATGATGTATGACTATTTTCCGTGGTCGGAATTTTAGGTGTTGATGTTATGGTATATGAGGAATTATTTAATTTAGAATATTATGCCTTAATTTCATGATTATGCAAGAAGATTTTATGTGAGATGATCATGGTTAATGAATTAGGTTAATTGATATCTTTGTCTTCTGAATTAACTTGATTTGAAATTAAGAAATGTTTTATTGAAATTTTGTGAATTTCTTATGATGTAGTGTGGATGCAGTTGGATTATATAATGTATTTGAGTGTGAATATTTATGATGTATTTTATATGTATATGTGAATTGATCTTTCTTGAGCTATTGATATTTTTATCTAGTGTGCAGGAAATTGACCATGGATTATATAAGGGGAACTTAAAGATGGATGAATGTGAAAATCTTGTAAATCCAAGGCCAACTCCAAAGGGAGAAATAACTTCATTTTTATGTAATAATGTTATTAAGTAATGTTTGGATGTATTATTTAAATTGTGTTTATTTTTTTATTTTACATTTATGTCTACTTGGCATGCCCTGTGTGTAGTGATGTGTTGTAGCTTTATGTGGTGTCAATCAACAAACATGTATGTGGTTTGGCATGGCCAAATAAATAATTTATTGGTTGTCTTCCACCTTTGAGTCACCTTGTAGAATCCCAAGGTTAGGTATCTTGGTTGTTGAGCCTTGGGATAGAGTCTTATTTTAAATTTTTGTGGGTCAACTCTTAGTAGACTTTTGAGAGGTTAAATGTATCCCTAGGGGTTAGTTAGGGTTAAAATGAGATAACCCCATAGGTGCACTTTGGGCTGGGGATCAAATTTTGACCAATAGGATGTTTTTAACCCATTTTTACCTGCCTAAAAATGCCTTTTTAGAATGTGATGAAATAAAGAAGTGTGCCTTGTCTTCCTCTCTTTCAAATTTTGAATTTCCATCTTGTTGGAGAGAGAACCCTTGGATAGTGTGTCCAATCATCTTGGAGGTTAGGTAGGGTTTTTCTTTTTAGTGGGATGGAGAGAAATTTGGTAGGTTGTTTTCCCACTCTCCAATTTTGGGAGACTTCTAGTGGACTAAGCAGGTGTTGGTGGACTTAACAAAGGAAGTCTTGTAGGAAGAGAGCTCTTCTCAAACCCCATTTTCACAGCTTGGAGAAAGGTTGGTGCCCTTTCATGGAAGACTCACTTTATGTACTTGTTGAATATGTAGATTTTTGTGAAGCTTTATGATTTCCTTTCATGGCTTCTTGTCTAAGTTTATCTACTGGTTTTGTTTTTGTGTTCTTGTTTAATTGGGGTGTGCAAGGCTAAACTCACCATTGGGAGGGAAGAGAGCCTTGATGGGTGAAGGGATTTAGTTGGGAATGCACATTTAGTGTAGAGTCCTTCCTCATGGAGGAAGGGGATGAGGCATGGATGTATGGCCTCCATTCTGCCATTTTTGTTATCTACATATTTTGGGGCCATAAGTGTTGTTACTTGTGTATGGAAATGGAAGGAATGGTATTTTGGTTATGGCCTTGTGAAGGAAATGGTATTTTTTGTTATGTCCTTGTGAAGGCAATCATATTTTTGGTTACGGTGCTGTTGAAGGCATGGTTTCATATTTGTATGGTTTCTCCTACTTGGATATTTTCTATTGGCAATTTGGCTGAGTTGGTTACATAGATGTTGTCATTATGGAAACATATGATCTACATGAAGATCACACAAGTTAGAGAGCTAGTATGTCAGAGCACAATGCAAATTGTCTAAGTATGAGACAGTGTGTTTTTGCCAGTGAACTAGCAAACAATTTTGTTTGACCACGTTGATTGCAGTAAGTTCAGTGCTTGCGCACTTGAACATAGACTCTATGGTGACTATTGAAGACTCATCTCAGAGTGCAAGTTAGTATAGAATGTATGGAAAGAGTTATGATAGTTTTACTAAAGATAGTGTCAAGCTGACAGGATAGAATATGAAGATAGAATAGATAAAGAGTTAAGGGATTATTTTGTTTATCAAAATAATGACTTAACAATATAAAGGGATTACATCCTAGATGTTAACCCTTGGGTAAAGTTATTTTGTAATATGGCAGCTGACTAAAAATTTATTAGCCTTAATAACTTGTATAAATGTAATTGTAAATTGTAAGAAGTAAACATATAGAAAAGGAGATATAGCAATATAGTGATATGATGCAAATGTAAGAGCAGCGAAGAACTGTTGATGTAAGCAGTATAAGGTTCTATACTTTGACCTACTTTTGTAATCAATGAACATTGTATATTACTTGTTTGGGCAGTGGGCTCATCTAGTAATCACATTTTGTACTGCCAACTCCTAACAGGGTTGAGGCTTCTAACAAGGCCTATAGTCCCTTAATCAGGATTGAGACACTATATGCTTGTAATAGACTCCTAACAGGGTCAACATCTTTAACAAGATACTTTTGATTAGTGGATCTTTGTGGGTACCATCCCCACTAGGGTTTTCCCTTGGCCAAGGTTTCCTTGAGAACAAATAATGAGTTATGAGTTCTTTTGTTTTATTGCTATGCACATTGTTTAGCTTTCTATGTTATGCATGTATTAAGATTATCTATTATATCTATAATTAGGCAAAAGTAAAAGTTTGTGGAATACTAATTCACCCCCCTATTAGCCCATTTTCCTATAATAGAAAAAATCCTCAGAAAATGGTCTATCCTTGCAAAAAATTTCATGGCTTTCCCCTTTTTCTTCTAGTCTCTCCAATGTTTTTCCTGGTCTCTGGCCTTAAACCCTAGGAAAATATTTATATTCCTAGTTGTTGCATGAAAAAACCTAAGTCCGTCTCTACCTGTTCTAATCCTTTGTTACTTTACCGAACTGACCTTGCTTGGTTATGCCACTTATTTGCTTAGTCCCTGGTGGTCACATATTTTCATTCAGTGAATGAGCGACTATGTTTTCATGGAATCTTTTAATGTCTGGCGGTTATGTCTTAACATCTAGTGAACCGGTGAGTGGCTTATCTATTCTTTAGTCACATATTTGTGAAGTGCTAGGCCCTCTTTATAAATGGTAATACATGTGGACCTGATCGTCAAATAATAATATAGATGGCAGCTTTTTATTGGTTGCCAAGTGATGACTTGTATGCTATCAGCGAGGCCTAGTTTTAAGATTTAGGATCTAACAGTTGGTGGATGTTCTCATGGAATATTATTACCCCATGCAATTTTGTACCCACCATTTGATTAGATGCCGATATATAGGTGGGTCTATTGCTACGCATTAACAAATGGTGGTTCCTCATTGGCTACAAGAATGATGATATGGAAAGGTTGTCAGAGGGACCTGTGAGTGAAGAAAAAGTTACATGTCCACTTTCAGATATTGCAACATGGCAGTCCCTGATTTGATGAAGCAGCTTACATAGCAAGGTGGGGTCAAGGCTTTGGTGACATTGGCAAAGATTCAAGATCAATGATTGGTGCATGATCTCATGGGTTGTGTCAGACCCATGTGATCTTGCACCCGTCATTCGATTTAAAGGCTTATATTAAGTGGGTCCTTTGTCAGTAATGACTAGGTAGTAACAAAAAATAATATGTTGACAGGTCACACAATGCGGGCCCATGTGTGGGTCTAAAGTTTAGCAATTCTGATAAAGGTTTAGCGGCTCTAACAAGTTTCCTCTTGTTCTCTTATTCATGAAGTAAAATGGTGATGCTCTAAATGATCTGGAAAATTGGTGAATAAGGTGGTCACTGACTCACTAAATAAACTGGTGGTGAGATGAAACATTCAGCAAATAGGCAATTGCCTTCAGTCGCTAGTTCACCAAATACGACCGGGGTTAGTTTCTTTCCTTTGTTCATCAAGTCGCTGAGTTAAGGATGAGTTAAGGTTTTCATCTTGCAAATAGGAAAGCCTTTGTCGTGTGTTCACGAAATATAAACCCATGTTTCCTGTTGAGTTAGATTATGAAACCTGAGAAAGTGAAGATCTGACAGTCATGTTTTAAAATTGATCCAAGTTTAAATATTGGCTATTGATATGCTATCGGTGCCATGGATATAGTCATTTCCCTACATATTTGAATATTTTGAGGCTTTCCAGTGATAGAAGGACTGAAATTAAATGCCTGAGTGGATAGATTTGATAAAATTGGTTGTACCGACTACTGCAGTATGGTCTAGAGGGTTTGATGATTAATTGCAGATGTCTGTACCATCAAGAAATGAATGAAGAAGTGCTTGAGGCATGTTCTAGGTGGCTAGGGTTTTGATTTTGTCAGAGATTTCCATGACTGGTACATGCATGTTTTTATGCAGGTTGGCTCTGGCATTTAATTTTTGTCTCCCGCAACAAGAAATCAGTTGAATTTGTATCTGTAGTAGGCCTTGAATGAAACCAATTCATTTGTACATTAGATTTGATTTGATTTTCTAGGGTTTCAAGGTTTACCTACATTCTTTATTTCTTGTTGTACCTAGTTGTTGCAGACCTAACTTTTCCCTAAATGATCCTTTGCTTATAGCAATCCTTGTTCATATAAAAGGATTTTTAAGATCATTTAGGGGTGTTCCAATTTTTTGGTCCCTAGTTCACAATTTTTGGTCCTAAGCTTCTGGTTCCAGAGCTAGTTCCATGAATGTTCTACCTTGTAAATATTTCCTTATTCTCTGCATATAGGATTCCTTCTTTCCTCTCTGGTTTTGGAGAATATAATACAAATTGTAATAGTTTGTCTTATGTATGAGATTCAATATATTTCTGCTATTATCAGATTGTCTCCATTTGAGTTTTAAACTTATTGATTGAAACATCAAGGGTGTTTCATCCTTTCTATTTGCATTTCCTATGTGTCTGCAATAGAGTTGTTCTCACAGAAACAACTAAGTTTAAGACTAGTTTTCAGATGTGTATGAGCTGGGGTATAAAAGGTATTTCATGCTTGTCTTTCAATGGATACTAATCAATGTATCACTTGTTTATAGGTCTCTTCTAAAGAGAGGGTTAAAATCCTTTGGATGAGTGATAGCACATTTGGGTACACAAATGGTTTGATAATGTATGATCTGATCAATGGTGTATGTTGATGTAAGGCATCAACATATTTGAATGTATTGTCTTCTTGTTTCATAGCTCTCTGTTGCAATGAGGTATTTGACTCTGCTGCCCATTGGATAAGGCATTGGTCAATGAGAGACTAAGGGTATTTCAAGGGTCCATTCAACCCAACATCAATCATTCAAATCAAATACCTTTCCCTTTCATGTTGGTAGTAGTAGTAGGAGGTCCACTCTAGTTTTCAGATTCATTCTATGCAAATAGGGCTATTGCATAAGAATTGGCTTCATGGGGGTACATGATACCTAAAAGGGTTTGAAGACTATTCCACAATAATGTATTTTTAGGCCTATTTTTTTTCATGAGGTGTCTTGAGTGTGCAGATAAGACAATACCCACCTGAGTGATGTGGAGCTCAAAGAAGGAGGATTCCTTTCAATCCTCATCAATTGGACTCTTCCTTGTCAAACTTGAGTGCATAATCTGAGAATCAAGTGCATATATTGATTCAAGTTTGGTCCTACAAGGAATAGCTCCAAAAAAAGGTGACTCCGCTAGGGAGAACAACAATGAAACATTACACCTATTGAGAATCTCTGGTTGTGATTATATTGTAAAGTCAAAATCTTATTATCCAGATTGATTTTCCCCATCCAAGCCACCAATAGAATGGTGAATCTGCTGGGGAAGGAGTAAAAGATAGAAAATTTCTTTACTTGGATGGATCATCCCAGAGTCTTGGTTAAAGATCATAGAGTCAAATAAACAAAAAAGCATTTGCAAAATCTTCTCACTACATGTTGAGTGGCGACTCTGAGTTCTCTATTTGATTAGTGTAGTCCTTGATAAACAGTGTAAGATCCTGGTGAAGTTTTGGTTGATTGGAAGGAGATACAAATAGTATAAAATTTTCCTATTCAAGGAGGTGGTGACTCTATATTGCAAAGAACCTGATGGAGCTGCATGGTGAGCTCTAGATCTACCCTGCCTTCCAGTCAACAAGTTTCTACTACAAAACTTCCAGGTATTCTTTTGTTGAAATTGTTTCCCTATCAAGTGTTTAGCACTGTTGTAGAGGGATAAGTAGTAGTGGGCAGTTCCTCATGGAGGAATATAGGCCCTTTTGTTTTGATGGCATTGAAGGTGCCCCTAATGAGTTCTCTTTTGAGGATGGGGAGTGCTTGCCTAGATTCATGGCTGATGGATCAATTTCGACAAGCTAGCATATATATGATGTCATGGGTCTTTTTGGTGAAATAGATGTTGAACATGAAGATGTTGCTATGAGGCTGCTTGTACAGACATTTTTTGATAGTGCAAGGGATTGGTTCATGTCCTTGCCTTCATGTTCAATCCCTTCTTGGGGTGTATTGCAAGCAACATTTATTGAGTACTTTGATGAAGGAGCAGACATGGGTGGGTATGAAGAAAATAGTGAAGATCAGACACCAAAAATTAGTGTCTCTGTTGATCCCATCATGAGTGATACTGACTATGAAAATCTTCTCATCAAGATAGCTACTCTCAAGAGGATGATGGCAAAGAAAAAAGCTGAGATCTAGCAGTTAGAGGACGACAAGAGATTGCAAGGACTAGCTTCTCTTCATGTTGATCATGAAGAGTCTAATTGTTCTGATGTTGAGTCTCATTATGTAGAAAGTATTGACTATGAAGCTGATATTGAGGTTAGTGCATGTGAGGATGTTGAGGATGAATCCGAGGTTGATAATATTAGGGTGAACCCACAATAGTGGGTTACACATTTTTGTCTGAATGGACACTGAACTCTACATTTTGAAAAAAAAAAATTAGATTCGAATGCATATTCTCATTAAACCATTTGGAATCACAAGATGAAGTAAATTAGTCTTTTAAGATTTTGTGTCTAGATTCTAAATATATTTTTTATTTTTATTTTTGAGTTGATTTGATTGGTTTTTTCTTTCTCCCACAAAAACTGGTATGTTGCTGAAAATGTAATTTTCAAAGAGTTATGTTGTTTTCATAGAGCATAACTTTTTTTCTAAAATAGATATCAATGCGATTCTTTCAAATTTCATTTTTTAATGTCCATATGGAGGGTGTGAAATTGGTTTGATGACATTATCTTGGTTATTTCATATTTTATTAATGTGTGAAGTTGACTAAACTGTAATTTTGACATACCTTGACTACATAGCTTATAACTTGTTGTGTATTTGTCCAATTTCATTTTTACTTTTTTAGATAGAAAGAGAAGTTCAATACCTAGGGCATAGATATTTTTTAGATTTTTTTTCTCTCATTTACTATTTTTCCATAAGCGTCAAACATAGAGGTAGACATACGGTGAAATATCTATGTTTAGTAAAACTAAAAATATAAAGTGATAATAAACTTAATATATATTAACATTATAATCAATGGAAATATTTTTCTCAGTAGTACCTTACTATATAGATAAGTTTTTCAAATGGATTCATTTGATATGCCAAAAGATAAAGTTGAAGTGATTTTTTGACTAGTTTTCAGATGTGTATGAGCTGGAGTATAAAGGGTATTTCATGCTTGTCTTTCAGTGGATGCTAATCAATGTATCACTTGTTTATAGGTCTGTTCTAAGGGGAGGGTTAAAATCCTTTGGATGAGTGATAGCACATTTGGGTACACAAATGGTTTGATAATCTATGATCTGATCAATAGTGTATGTTTATGTAAGGCATCAACATATTTGAATGTATTGTCTTCTTGTTTCATAGCTCTTTGTTGCAATGAGGTATTTGACTCTACTACCCATTGGATAAGGCACTGGTCTATGAGAGACTAAGGGTATTTCACGGGTCCGTTCAACCCAACATCAATTATTCAAATCAAATACCTTTCCCTTTCATGTTGGTAGTAGTAGTAGGAGGTCCATTCTAGTTTTTAGATTCATTCTATGCAAATAGGGCTATTGCATAAGAATTGGCTTCATGGGGGTATAGGATACCTAAAAGGGTTTGAAGACTATTCCACAATAATGTATCTGTAGGCCTATTGTTTGTCATGAGGTGTCTTGAGTGTGCAGATAAGGAAATACCTACCTAAGTGATGTGGAGCTCAAAGAAGGAGGATTCCTTTCAATCCTCATCAATTGGACTCTTCCTTGTCAAACTTGAGTGCATAATCTGAGAATCAAGCCCATATATTGACTCAAGTTTGGTCCTAGAAGGAAAAGCTCCAACACCCCCCTCTCATTATTCCCTATTGCTAACAATTGGTATCATAGCTTAGTTACTTCAAAAAGAATCATTCAAGGAAAGCCTAGCAGCTTGAGTAAGATCTCTATGGATATGGATCAACTACAGAAGAATCTTGAAGAAGCTCTTGAATAGATTGATATCCTTACTAATGAAAGAGACACTCTAAAAGGAAAATATGATGATGCAAAGAACCTCATTGAGAAACTAAAAAAAATGTTAGAAGATCTAAAATCTGAAAAGGAATCCGAAGTTCTTATTGAAGATTGTGATGACATTTTAGAAAAAGAAAATAGGATCCTTAAGCATGAATTGAAGATAGAAAATCTGAAGCTAAGTCTGAAAGGTTGAAATGGCAAGAGTGAAGCAAATCTAAAATCTGAGAATGAAAATCTGAAGATTGAAAATGAAGAACTAAAATTTAAACTTGGTAAAGTAACATCTGAACTTGAGAAAGTCAATTTGCAGCATGCAGAACTTGAGAAATACAATACAATTGTGAAAGGTGAACTGACTTAATCCAAACAACAACTTGAAAGGCTATATTCAACTAGTGAGAAGATTGATGAACAAACATCTTTTCAGAAACCATTCTATGACAAAACAGGTCTTGGATTTGATACATTCAAAACAATTGAAGAAAACAAGGAACGGGATCTAAAAATATCTGAAAGTATAGATGAGAAGAAGTCTGATGAGAGTAACAAATCTAAAGATACACCTAAGAAGGAAGAACCACCTAAGCAAGAGGAATTATCTATAGGTATGCAAAGAGAATTCAAAGGAAGATGTTTTACTTGTAATACTGTAAGTCATATGAAGAGAGATTTCACAGATAAGAAAGTCAAACCCCTTAATGGTTATTGTTATAATTGTCATGGATTTGGACATAGAGCTATAGAATGTAGAAAACTTAAATTTGTTGAGAATAACAATAGTAGTAGAATGTTTAGGAATACTAACCATGCAGATAAGAAACCTATTGAAGATATGAACAAAAGAAATGGTGTAATATGTTATAGATGCAACAAAGTTGGACACATTGCTAGAAATTGAAGATCATAGATCAATCCACCTGGACCAAGATATGGAAACAATGGAATTGTTTGTCAGATATGCAACAAGATTGGACATACAACAAGGTTTTGCAGAATGAACAATGGAGTTTTTTATCCTAACCCTAACCCTAGAAGTCATGCAAGAAGAAATGAAGATGCAAGTAATAGATAGAAAGGATTCTAGAGTAATTTAGATGAAGTGAAGTTTGTTAAAAGTATAGATCAAGGAGACATATTCAGCATTGAAGGTAATCAAAAAGGTGAAGTATCATGTTGTAAGAATGAATCCTTACCTAACCTATCTCAAAGCACTTAATTTATGAAAATTACAGTAGATTAGGAACTTAGATTAGTGTAGAAGTAGATTTATGATGAATTGAGTCTTGCACAGTTAATGCATGGTATTATATGATGTTCTAAAGCTATGGTTAAGAGAGAAAAGAAAAATATTATGTTTTGTGAGATCACAAGAAGTTTTAAGTTTTGTAGGTTAACAGAAACAACTTTTTGGAAAGAAGCGGAAAAATAATTGAATGCGATGTCAGATCTAAGTGAGATTGAAGTAATAAAAGGTCATGATTGGTATTATTTGATCATCAAAGAGAATTCAAGTGTTAAGGAGTTTGAAGAGCAATGATTGGAGGCATTTAGCAAGGATTTGGTGAAGGATTTGAGCACTGAATCTATGCAAGCCCTAAAATTGTGAAATCAAGGTATTTTACTTGGTAGATCTTTGAATTTGTAAAAGGAATTAGAGGTAATCATGGATGTTTCTTTGATTCACTATGTCAGAGACATAAATAGACCTAAGATAAAAAGGGAACTAGTAGAACCCTTGGAAGATGATCCTAGGTTAGCTTTATCATCCATACCAGATGGAGTTTTACATTTAGAGAATGTGAGAAGTTATCTTAGATGCAAACTATAGAATATCAGTGATAGTGATTTCACCAAGGAATATCAAAAGATTTACAACCAGGACATGTCATTGAGAGAAGGATTTGAACATTTGAAGGATAATGAGATCATTAAGTATGCATTATAGTATGAATTTGATAATGAAGAATGTACTAAGATAATCCTTAGTAGAATTCATAATGGGAAGTTTTGGTTAGAAGATAGAGTGATATATATCATAGCTGATTTGATTCATGAAGTTACTAGACTATCTAAAACTGGAGCCATTCCTTTAAATGAGAAGAACATGAGGAAAATTGTCATAGACAACACAAAATCATCCTATAATGGTAGAAGAATTGTGATCAATAAGATTCAACAAGATGATGTTAGATACTTGTGTAAGATCCTAACAACTAAGTTTTGTGCTAATTCAAGAGAGGATGACATGGTAGCTAGAATGGTACATGTAGCTTATTTAATGTTTGTTGATGAAGTGCAAGTTGATATATGTGAGATTCTAAGAATTCAACTATTTGAGAATTTGGAGAAGATTAATAATACTAAGTATGCACAATTTAGATTTTCATCTTTAATCACTTATATGTTTTTCATCTATTGAGAAGATTTCCTTACACCATTGGAAATGACTGGAATGATGGCCAAACTATAATGGAAAGGATTAATAAAGTGTATATGAGGCATGTTATTGATAAAGTTAATGAGAGTGCAATGTTGGTAATGAAGACATTTCAGAACTTGGTAACTAATAGATCAAGGATCCCATAGTCTCTTGTGGAGAAGTATAAAAATGAAGTATGTTTCATGGTTGATACTGACTTTACTTACATTGAAGCATTAGAACCTAGAGTAGAGTTCATAGACCCTCTTGGCTATGAAATATCTAAAATTTAGACTGAAGAGTATGTGAGTAGGTTACTTAAATGCAAGATTGATACTCACAGTAACTGGTTTGGAACCTTTGAGGAGAACTTCAACTCTGCAAAGACTTTACTTGAGAAGAAATAGTCTAAGAAAAGAGTTGAGAGTACTATTAAGAGAATTCTGAAAGATACAAGGATGACAAAGAAGGAATTCTTGGTAGCTAAGATCACAGCAACAACAATTAGAGAAATTGGATAGAAAGAAGTTTTGTTTGTACCACCCTTATCATCAATTGCAGTTCAGCAAGGAGGAACACCAGTTAAGGTGAAATTAGAAGAAACAAAGAAGGAACAAGAAGCAAGTAAACCTACTAGATCAACCTCCTCCACACCTAGAAAAAGAATAAAAGAGATTGCTACTGGACCAGGTAAGAGGCAGAAAACATTGGTGCCACTAGTTCTAATGAAAATTGCAGAAATCAAAGATGATAAAACTACTATTAAGAAGAAAACCTGGAAACCTAGAATTGAAAGAGTTAATCAAGAGATTATACAAGATGGATATTTCACAAAGATGAATAAGTATTATGACTTATATGACTATGTAGAAAGATTAAATCTAGAGAATGCACTGTTGAAGCATATGATTCTATTTGACAAGAAGTTTGATACAATTCAGGGTAAGATACCTGATGACTTATACAAGAAACTTGTGAATAGGAAGAAGAGAGCATCTGAGGAAGACACAACTATTAGAGAAAATATTGTGAGGAAACTTTGTGAGGTGATAAATGATGAGCACCTTAAGCTGATCTTGAAGGCTCTAAACACCCATTTGAGGAGAAAAAGAAGAACTATTCAGATTATGGGAGGACAGTATGAAGAAATCAAAGTAGAAACAGAGCAAGCAATCATTAAGGTTATGGGAGAAAATGTTGGAGAACCATCAGTTGTAGCAGAGAAAATAGAAGAAGCAAAAAAAACATTCCCTCTCCACCAGCTATAAACATTAAGGAAGAAGTTATGGATGTCAAAGGAACAAAGATCACCTTGGATACTAATGATAATGTATTCAAGAATCTGGAAAACATTGTTGAGAATTCAGCTCTTGATGAACTAGATACATCTAAAGAAGTAGAGCAAACCCAAACCATTGTTGAAGAACCCAAAGTGATAGAGATTCAAGCACCTATTCCCACTCAAGAAGAAATCAGTCTTACTCCTGAGACTAGAAAGAAGAATCAGATTGGATCTATGATTGAGAATCTAGGAAAGGAAGTAGATGATGATGATCAAATGGAATTGATCACATCCTTGAACAAGATCATTGGAAAGAAAAAGAAAGTTAAAAGTCTTGAAGGATGTTTGAAGGATCTTACTGAGAAGTTACAAGGTGTTGTAACTACACAAATTTTAGAAGCTAACCCTTTGGAGAAAGTAAAGAAAGTAATAAGCACTTTTGACGGTGAGTTCACAACTTTGTCTGATATAGCAAAAGTGAAAGCTCAGGCAGCCTATGAGGCCAAAACACTCTTGAACATCAGTCAGAATATCAGTTATGATATCAATAATCTTGATATTTGTCTAAAGGACTTAAGGAAGAATTTGGAAAGAGGAAAATCTTTGTACATTCAGTGTAAAAAATCAAAGACCTTGGTACCAACAGAAGATCAGAAGTTGAAGATGAAGGAAGCAAAACTTATGAATGAATAAAACCTTCTTTCAAGCCCCAATGTGAAGATATCTGATGTTGAGAAGAAAATCAATAAGATATATGATGAGATCAGAATTTTGCAAGATGAAAAGGATAGGAAAATGAAAAGATTCACTCTTTTAAGAGAGCACACTTCTATGAAGTTAAGCATTATTGAAGGGCAATTGGAAGAATGTCTTTCAACAAAGACATCTTTTCAAAAGTTTAGTTTTGAGAATCTCCAAGCATGTGAGATAGCATCTTATGGATTATGCGCACTACTCAGTGTGGTAGACTCTATTAAGAAATCATGCGAGAGAGAGTTAGAGGCAATAAATATTGACTTTGTAGATTGTGTTGCAAGCCTACCGGCTTTTCAATACTGAATCAAGGTATAAAGCTTTTTGAATACAGTTTTGTAACCCTCCCTACCTTTATTTTGTCATTGTTGTCAAAGGGGGAGAGATATATAGTATAAAATTAATAAGGATTGATACTCTTAGGGGGAGTACTATACAGAGATAAGATTTTTTGGAGTTATAAGGATAGTATATATATGTTTTATACTATGGCCACAATTTTGGAGTTTTTGAGTTTAACACTTAGCCAATTGTCTCATATGTTGCCACCAATGACAAAGGGGGAGATTTTGGCAATTTGGCTGAGCTAGTTACATAGATGTTGTAATTATGGAAACATATGATCTACATGAAGATCACACAGGTCAGAGAGCTAGCATGTCAGAGCGCAATGCAAATTGTCTAAGTATGAGACAATGTGTTTTTGCCAGTGAACCATTAGACAATTTTGTTCGGATACGTTGATTGGAGTAAGTTTAGTGCTTGTACACTTGAACATAGACTCTATGGTGACTATTGAAGACTCATCTCAGAGTGCAAGTTAGTACGGCATGTACAGAAAGAGTTATGACTGTCTTACTGAAGACGGTGTCAAGCTGACAGGATAGAATATGAAGACAAAATTGATAAAGAGTTAAGGGATTATTTTGTTTATCAAAATAATGACTTAAAAATATAAAGGGATTACATCCTAGATGTTAACCCTTGGGTAAAGTTATTTTGTAATATGGCAGCCGACTGAAAAGTTATTAGCCTTAATAACTTGTATAAATGTAATTGTAAATTGTAAGAAGTAAACATATAGAAAAGGAGATATAGCAATATAGTGATATGATGTGAATGTAAGAGCAGAAAAGAACTGTTGATGCAAGCAGTATAAGGTTCTATACTTTGACCTACTTTTGTAATCAGTGAACATTGTATATTACTTGTTTGGGTAGTGGGCTCATCTGGTAATAACATTTTGTACTACCAACTCCTAACAGGGTTGAGGCTTCTAACAAGGCCTATAGTCCCTTAATTAGGACTGAGACACTATATGCTTGTAATAGACTCCTAACAGGGTCAACATCCTTAACAAGATACTTTTGATTAGTGGATCTTTGTGGGTACCATCCCCACTGGGGTTTTCCCTTGGTTAGGGTTTCCTCAAGAAAAAATAATGTGTTATGAGTTCTTTTGTTTTATTGCTATGCACATTGTTTAGCTTTCTATGTTATGCATGTATTAAGATTATCTATTATATCCATAATTAGGCAAAAGTAAAATTTTGTGGAATACTGATTCACCCCCCCCCCCCCCCCCCCCTCTTAGTATTCCCTATTTCTAACATTTTCCACCTTCACATGTCTTATGGGTCCATGGTGACCCATTGTGTAAATCCATGGGAAGGAAATTTTATGTCAAAATTGTGTTTGTTGGCTTTTATGTGTATTTGATGTATGAGCATGTTTGTATCCTCATCCATCTTTGTTTCAACAACCTCGGGGGTGGCCATGTAATGGTCTAGGTTTGGAGGTGAGCCTCCATGGTCAAAGTGATTTTCTTTTGCAAATTTTTATTAGAAGGTTTTGCTAGTTTTGTTCAAGGAAAGAAGATGTTGTCATTATTACTTGTATATTTTTATGTTGTAAAAAGGGATAAAATATCCATGTGTAGAAGAGTAGTGAAAAAGGCCATGTAAATGCCTAAAAGCATGTAAAATTCTTGTAAAAGTTTGTATTTGTATGTGGATTTTTCTTCATAATTTTCTATATATTTCTGAAGAAAGAAAATGTAAAAATGATGATTCCTTATGCCTTGAATGCAAAAAAATAGCTTGTTGGTTTGTTTTCCCATATGAAAGAAAAAGTTTGATTTTCTTATGATTGTTAATCTCTTCCCTATATAGTCAAAATTTACATCAAGTATTTAGTTGAAAAAAAAGTTAATGTAGATTTACTTTCCTAATTACATAGGTAAGAATAGATTTCATTTTGATATCAGGTTAGTTTAAAAAAATGTCTTTTATATAGACCTATGTATATATACTTATATATATACATAGATGTATATAACCTATTGGAATACATTGCTATGTTGATATTTTTTTAAAAAATACTTAGTTCTTCTCTATCTTTCCTCTTGTTGATTTTGGAAGAGTATATATACATAAATATGTATGTATGTATATACACACCCTTGGTGTCTATATACACATATGTATACTTATGTGTATACAAAAATTGAAAATCTTCATCTCTTTCTTGCTCTTTGCCAAACTTGCAATAACCAAATCAGAGATTAGGGTTTTGATAGATATTTTTTTCTCAACCTAACCCTAATTTTGAATTAGGGTTAGGGTTGGCTTTTTGGAGCCATTTTAATTTTTAAATTTTAATTAAGTTATCATTAAATTCTGTCTAAATTTTAATCTCATTTATTATAATTTAATGACTATTGACTTTCCACAGTCATTTTATTTTTAATTCTATTTTAATATTGTTTCATTAATCATTGACATTTTAGAAAGATTCATTTTTATTATTTAGTATGTCTAAATTTTAATCCATGTCTTATTATAATTTAAAGATTATTGACTTTTGATAGTCACTTTAATTTGAATTCTGATTTATTTATTAATTTTTTACTTTCATTGGGATTCTGAAAAGATTCTTTTATTATTTAGTGGGATTCTAATATTTTTCTTTTGGATGCCATTTTTAATTTTATTTAAAATTTGATAATGTTTTTGATAGAAAAAGAAACAAGAGGGTGTTGGCTCATGTACAGAAGACTAGAAGGACATTAACAACATATTAATAGCACTAGTCACATAGTAGTTTAAGAGTAGAAAGTCTACAGAAACAAAAGTATCTAGTCTACCTCTATCAAAAAAAAACATGTAGGTCATTTTCAAAAAAGGTGAACCATAGTAGCATAATGAGAAATTAGATAAAATATTAACAATAACAAGCCACACAGGACTAAACTAGTGTTTTAAGAACTAAACAAGAAAATAGGAAAGCAAAAAATGGGACCTGGGATTATCAAGCCCATGCCAACACAAGAACCTCATGGACACAATGTTAGAATAACTAAGAGGGGGAGAATCAATTATCCACAGTCCCAATTCAAAATTTATAATCCAAAATAATTTACTTAAAATTTTGTAGCTTGGTAACATAAAATACTATATTGTTTGTGCTTTTACCAATTACAAGTTAATAACATATAATGATTACCAACAAAATCCAATATGCAACATGTAAAGTATGAAAAAAACCAATTATCATAATGAACACATAACACGAGATTTAATGTGGAAACCCTGCTAAGGGAAAAACTGCCTGGGACTGGCAACCCAAAAATCTTCACTCTTCTAAAGTGAGGTCGATAAAGACCCAACCCTGTTAAAGGTTACAAACACACTGTAAGGTGTGACCTTGTTAGAGTATTTTAGACCAACATTTATCATCCAACTAGCATTCACTATGGGGTTGACAGGATAACAAATGTAAATTCTATGAATGAAATTACAAGACTTACAAGTCCACTCTGTTAAGAGATTTCTCTATTTACAATGGTTAAAATGTAATAGCAGTTGATCTGATTACAATACAACTTCAATTATAGATGTTTAGATCTATGTTATGCTCAATCACATCCTCTAATCAATATATCATTTCTGTATCAATAATAATCAATGACTTACTATCGCTTGGTAATAGCTTTCTGACGCTTGGTAAACTCTACAGTTCGGTTCTCCTTAACCAGTTTAATCAGGCATACATGAAACTTGTTCATGCAATAATTTTGTAGTCTCTTTCTTCTGGCATGTGTTTCATAATGAAACCCTAGTCTCTTAAATAGACATGTAAACCATTTTCTTCTTCTCCATTAGATTTTGTCGCTTATTCTCCTTCATCCATTTTTTTGCTTAAACCTTCCTCGGCTGATGTGTCAGTAACATGTGTTGATTTCATCCTTTATATCTTCCTTGAATTATGTTATCCGTCCATCTTTGTAACAAACTTTATCTCCAACTCCTATCACGAGGTACTTTACAGCTCATCAATCCTTATTGGCTAAACTAATCATTTAGTTCCTTTCTCTTTATTTGGTTAACAAAGAAATGTGTCGGTGAACACAAGCTCAATTTATACTATGCTCGGTATACACTACATTGATCAGTATATACTATGATGCTTCATCAACCGACCACACTGCCTTGTGTCTTTTAGCTCTTTTCCTCATTATAGATGAATGCAACATAATCAATTCAATAACATAAGGTCATAGACTTATCAACAAGTTACCCAATGTGTTCCTTATCCTCATCTATCATATACATCTTTGTCATGTAGATATTTATGTTCCTCATCTCTTTTTCCTCCTTTCTATAGATGATTAGGTATAGTAACTTACAAGATAAGTGTTGTCGAACTAGTTGACATCAATGACAACATATTACTGATTTAATCATCTAACATATCTAATCAGCAACTCAGTGATCTCTAATCACTGATCTTCAATTAGGTTCTAAATCAGTTGTAGTTCATCAATCTCTCCCTTTGGCATTGATGGCAACTCAAGTAATATGAAATATACCATACACATACCAAACATGTATTCTACAACTCTATGAACAAATGTTGTACAAGCTCTCCCTAGCTTAATATGTTCAATCACTATGTTACTAACTAGCATTACAAAATGCAGAAATGATAATCTATAGATATGATCTTTTCAGCTCTCAGGTTCTTGCTTCTATTCTCAGTAATTGATCTTCAATGCTCTCCCTTTCTTTCAGATTATCTCACCCTTAGATAGATATTTTAGAGTTCTCATCGATGCATATTGTTGCATATTGTTTATCTCTCCCTTTGACAACAATGTCAAAGAAACAAATAAACATACATCTCTATAGTACCCATGTAACTCTCCATTGTCTGGTGCATTCTATGTATCTCAGTATACTAATATGCGAATCTGTTCCAATTCTTCAAACTTTTCACAACCTTAGACATGATCCAAAGTGTGAACTATGTCGCATCAACATGAATGATCTTTTGATAAGATTAGGCTGATGCAACATCTAGATCACATTAGTAATTGTTAGATAGGGGATAGACCCCAAGTCTAGTCCTCAAGTATTCAAATGTATCCTTCAATAGAGGCTTTGTAAATATGTCTGCAAGTTGTTCTTTAGATGTAACAAATTCTAGCTTCACTTGATTCTCCTGTACTTGTTCTCTTAAGTAGTGATACTTAATAGATATATGCTTTATTTTAGAGTACATCACTGGATTCTTTGAAATGTTTATTGCACTAGTGTTGTCACAATATATAATCACTAGCTTAGTGATTACCTCATTCATACCTTCCAACACTTGCTTAATATATGCAATATTTGAATAGTTTGTAGCAGCAGCAACATACTCTGCTTCTGGTGTAGACTGAGAAATGCAAGCCTACTTCTTACTCATCCATGTAACAAGTCTTTCACCAAAGAAAAATCCTCCTTTGGAGTTGCTTTTTCTATCATCCACATTTCCGGCCCAATCAATGTCGGTATAGACTCTGAGTTCAAATTTTCCTTTCTTAGGATACCATAATCCATAATCTTCTATTTTCTTTAGGTATCTTAAGGTTCTCTTTGTAGCAACCATGTGTGACTCCCTAGGATTTGTAAAAAATATTGCAACAATTCCCATAGCTTGTGCTATGTCTAGTCTACTATGAACTACATACATTAACTTACCAATCATAGATAGGTATAGTGTCTGGTTCACCTCTATAGTTTCATCTTCCTTAGTCAATTTACATCTAGTAGCCATCGATGTTCCAACAGGTTTAGCATCTTCCATGCCAAATGTTCTTAGTATTTCCTTGATATATTTGGATTGTGTGATGAATATCCCATCACTCTACTAAATCACTTGTAGTCCAAGAAAGAACTTAATCTCTCTGAACATAGACATTTCAAACTTTTTTCTCATCTTATCAGCAAAGGATTTACATATGTGATCTTGACCTCCAAAGATAATATCATCCACAAACATTTAAGGAATAAGAATAGTATCATCAATATATCCTTTCATATACAAATTGTTGTTCTCACTAGTTCTAAAAAATCCAATACTTAACAAATAAGTATGCAGCCTCTCATACCAGGCTCTAGGTGCTTGCTTCAAACCATATAAAGATTGATGTAATCTACATACCATATCTTTCTTATCTGGATCAACGAACCCTTCTAGTTGTTCTATGTAGACTTCTTCTTCAAGTATCCCATTCAAAAATGCTAACTTAACATCCATTTGATAAACTTTGAACTACTTGTGTGCACCATATGCAAGTAACATTCTATCTCCTTCTAATCTAGCAACAGGTGCAAATGTTTCACCATAATCAATTCTTTCATCATGTGCATATCCCTTGCATACCAATCTAGCTTTATTTCTTGTTACCTCTCCATTTTCATTCAACTTGTTCTTGAATATCCACTTAGTACTGATAACATTCTTATCCTTAGGTCTAGGTACTAAACTCTAGGTTTTGTTCTTCTCTATCTGTTCTATTTCCTCTTTCATTGCATTAACCCATTCATCATTTTCTAATGCAACTTTAACATTCTTCGGTTCATATTCACAAATTAGACATGTACCTTGTCTTGCTTTACTCCTTGTTTGAATGCCAACTTGTCTGTCTCCAATTATTTGTGTCTCAAGATGGCGTCTTCTAAAAAATATTGCCAATATTTGATCTCTTCTTTCTTGTTCATCCTATACATGTTCATTTTCTTGCTCAGTAGGTCCTTCCTACTCGTCAGTTTCTCTTTCTTATTCCTCAGTATTGTTTTCCTACTGACCAGTTGTCATAGTCTTTGGCTTAGGTAGATACTTAGGTTGTTCAATGTAAGTGAATCTACTATAGTCTTCCGGTTCCTTTCTGCTTTCCTTTACATTCTTATCATCAAACTCATCAAATCAAACATTAGTACTTTCAATCATTTTATTTGTTACTATGTTTAGACACTTGTATGCTTTACTTTTACTAGAATATCCTAGAAATATCCCTTCATCACCTTTTGAGTCAAACTTTCTATTTCTTTCATCTTTCAGAATAAACATTTTCTTTCAAAAATCCTGAAATAACTTACAGTGGGTTTGTGTCCAAACCATAACTCATAGGGTGTCTTGTTAGTGTCCTTCTTCAGTTGTACTCAGTTTAGAACATAAATAGCTATGCTGATAGCATCTCTCTAGTATGTCTGAGCAACATTCTTTTCTATCATTAATGTCCTAGCACAGTCAATGATTAACCTATTCCTCCTTTCAGCAATGCCATTCTGCTGAGGTGTCCTCGGTGCAGAGACCTATCTTTTAATACCATGCTCATTACAAAATTTAGTAAATTCATCAGCACTAAACTCACCTCCTCTATTAGATCTTAAGCATTTCAATTCTTTACCAGTCTCTTTTTCTACTTTTTTTTTATACCCCTTGAACATTTGGAATGCCTCAGATTTTTCTTTCAAGAACATGATAGTCATCAACCTAGTATAATCATCAACAAAAAAAATAAATTATCTATCTCCATAATAACTCTGAGCTCTCATAGGACCACATAGGTCGGAATGAACCAACTCAATTATCTTATTTGTTGAATAATCTTTTCTTTTGAAACTAGATTTAGTCATTTTACCTTTCTAACATTCATGACACATAACATGATCATGATTTGACAAGTTAGGCAAACCTCTAACTCTTTTCTTTTACTGATCTTAATCATGTTATCAAAATTCAAATGGCATAACCTCTTATGCCACAACCAAGCATCTTCATTTTTCATCATCAAGCAAGAAGACTCATCATTATCAAGATAAAATAGATTACCTCTCGATTGAGCTCTAGTTTCAACTAGTCTGCCTCTATCATCAAATATTTTCACTTTCTTGCTCTCAAAAGCAACTTGGTGACCTAAATTGTTCAGCTGTGCCACACTTAGAAAATTATAGTTTAGTCCTTCTACCCAATAAGCATTTTCACATTTTATTCTATCATTTATCATCAGGGATCCTTTACCTCTTACCATATAGGGTGTGTCATTACCCATCTTAACAGATCCTCTATTGTATCACTCAAGATGATCAAATGTATCATCATCACTAGTCATGTGATGTATACAACCACTATCTATGATCCATGTATCATTTTTATTAACTTTTGAAATCATTGTTATTTCTACGTGTTTTTCTTCTTCCTCAGAATCATCTTTCATAGCAACAAATACAACTTCTACATCATCATCTGAGTCAGATTCATATTCATTTTCTTTTGCTATGTAACATGCCATTTTTCCTCTATCATTATTGTCTCATTTGTCTTTGTTGTAGTGTTGGTAGCTCCTATTGTTTCTTCTCCCATAGCTTCCTTCAGATTGGTCTTTGGTTCTATCTTCATCTTTCTTGTGTGGACATCTAGCAGCAATGTGACCAACTTCTTTATAGTTAAAGCATGCTAAAGGTAACTTACCTCTATATCTTCCTTTTCCTTTAGGTAACCTTCTAGCCATAAGAGCTTCAAGTTCATCAAGCTCATCATCAGTATTGCTATCACTATCATCCTTATTATTTCTGCTACTAGACTTACCAATCTTTAGAGAACTCATGAAAGTGGATTCAACAGTTGGTACAACACTATTATCATGATTGTTCAGTTCAAATGTTGTAAGCTTTCCAATCAGATTATCAAGAGTGAGTGTACTGTTAGGTGCTAACCTATTTTCATGAATTGCAGATATTATAATGGCATAAATAGGCAATAAGGTCCTTAGAATTTTACTTACCACAGTGTCTTCATCAATAACTCCATCTGATGCTCTAATAGCATGAACTACCTCTTTTATTTTGTTTGTGTATTGCACAATGTTTTAACCTTCTTTCATCTTCACGTCATCAAATCTTCCTCTTAAGCTTTTGGCTCTTGCTCTCTTGACATTCACATCTCCACTATAAACTTGAGCAAGTTTATCCCACATCTGCTTAGCAGTAGTACAGTCCTTGATGTCCTTAAATTTGACATTTGAATAGGCAATAGCAATCTCCATCATAGTAACATTATGTTCATGCATGTCTCCTAGTTGATCAAGGGTCAGGGAACAAATGGGTGGAGCAAGGTATCCATTCTCCATTAGTGTGAGGGAAGAATTCCCAATTCTAGATACATGAAGCTTCATTTGACTTTTCCATATTCTAAAGTTATCCTCATTTAGCTTTGGTACTTCCCTCTTAAGCATTTTGAGACCTTTGTGCTGAATTCTTTAATGTTAATATGATTTAGAACAACAGAGAGGGGGGTGAATTAGTTGTTCTCAGGTCCAGATGTATAAAACAAACTTTACAACTCTTCAACAATTTAGATCTAACAATCAATAGCTACTCGGTCATTACTGATTACATAATAGAAACATATAACATTGCAGTCCACTACCTAGTTGTATCTAACTTGTAAAACATAACAATGTTTAAACTAAAATATTCACACAAGTATTTGGTGTTGCACAAATTTTGAGATAAATTTTAATACCTAAAAGCATTCAGGGAAGTATTTTAATACATTTTATTTTTCCTAAAATTTAATATTTTTCTCATTATTTTAATATTATTATTTTCTATATCATTTAAAATACACATGGTAAAAATTTCAGTTTATTACCTATAATAGTTTAAAAGTTATTTAATTTTTTTTTAAAATTACTTAGGGTTTGCAAAAAATTTGAATTTAAATATTTACCATTCTAATGTTTTGAGCGGGTTAAAATTTTGTCATTTAATATCTTTTATCCTAGCGCAGAAATTCTAACGGGACCCATGTTAAAGAAGATCTACGGTCACCATAAGTTCGCATAGGTTTCAAAAGACCTATGCGAACTTACGTGATGGTGCCGTGTGTCCTTGTCCCCACATTGACTCACATCTCTGCAGGCCCAGGTGAAAATAATCCCAGTTGGCATTTTATGATTGGATAGCAGGATGACGTGCACGCGCGGCCTGTTCTTTATAAAAGTTTTGTTACCTTTTGATCAGACAATAAGTGTTCATTCACATACTCTGACATAAGTCTATGCGACAACATGAGATTGATACATGTGTCCCTGGACCCACTGCCGACACCAAAAGGAAAATCCTACAGTTATCGCTAATTCGCGAGGGCTCGGGAGATGTTATACAAAAATAGGAGATTGAGACACGTGTCCTTGGACCCATAGCCTCAGAGCTCTTAAATCTAGTTGGCGGCCTTTGAGTGGATGGCGAGAGATGACTTGTACATGCGGGCCCAGTTTTCATAGGGCAGAGTAAACTTTTAGATCAAAGGGCTATCGCTATTTCGCAAGCTCTGACATAATGCTTTGAGAAATAGCGAGATCACGATGCGTGTCCTAAGAGTGATGGTTTTTAACGATAAACAGGGAAGTAAATATTATATTTTAAAAAACATTATTTCATTTCGCAATCGCATTGGACTTAGATGATATTTAATATAAGTATTATTGTTAACTTAGCATTTTTATTTTTGATTATCTAATATTTCGATGTTATTTTACAAGGTGATGAACTATATATATATGAGTGGTCATGTCTGGTCAATGACCGAGGACAACTTAAAGGATTTACTTGACATACAAAATAATAAATTTTTAATAAATCATAGTCAAATAACTATATGATTTAATTTATTTGCACATATTATCATTATTATTTAAATTCTGTTAACTGAGAATTTATAAGAAACTGACATTTTTAACTTGTTTTGGCAGGATAATATCAAGAAGATTTATCAACCGAGATTTGAAACATAAAGACATGAAGATTTTGGCATGTTGTGAATTTGCAAATATGCAGAAATAATTATATTATATTTGCTGGCACCAATTTAATTTTTCTAGATTATAAACTATTGTTTAGGAATGATTAAATCATTCTTATTTGTAATTTTTAATGGTTCAGTTGCTGGTCTAGGATTGGATTATGAAACGTTGCATCAACCCTTCGCTTGTTGTACCCGTTGAATAAAATATTATATAAAGGGTATCAAGGTTGATGTAAAGGATGGAGGAACGGAGTTTTTTTTTTTACCATCATTATTTAGATAATTTTTGATCAGCATTGCAACCCAAACTTTTTGTAATTGTTTTCTTTTATCAATACATGAGTAGACATGTTCTCTTATTGGAAGTAGATTCCTATCATTCGCAATCAGTCCCTTAGATAAATCATTTAGAACTTCCTCAGTATGATCATTTAATATATATATTTCTGAGTCAGATTCTTTGCAATTATTTTCAGTTTGTCTGCTCATCTTGCATGGTTAAATCCTTTTGATTGATGCATAAATCAATTGGTCTGTCATTTGAGAGAATTCTGGAATAGCTTAGAGTTTTTCCTAAGTTGTATATCCATTTTACTGATTATTTGAGGTGATTGATTCCTTGTGAATCAGTCTCTAAGGTTGAACATTAAGGTTGGATGATTTTGACTCTATTGCCCAAAAGGAAGCGAGGCACTAGTCTATTTTTGCATACAGGATTTCAGTCATCTGGTTTTGATTTGCATTGCTGTGAAGACTTATCCATTAAATTCATTTATATATTCAATAAAATTTCAATAATTTATTACAGTTTCATATTTATGATCTATTGTTATCAGTTCTAATAACTTTCAAGTTCTCTTTTGCCAAACTTTGAGAGGATTAGTAACTGGAAGATCTTATTATCTGCTATAAAATACCTTGGAAGTTGAAGACAAAATTCAAGGGAAAGGTTTACCAACCTAGGTCTTGCAGAGGTTTTTAGTCACTTCCCAAGGGCTGAAACCTATTAGTTGGCTGGAGCAATTGGTTTTCTTAGCATTGGGTAGGCAAACTCATAGGAATTCCAATCTGTAGTTTCGAGCACCAACAGTATTGACACTAGGATTTATAGTGGAAACCCAATTTGGGAAAAACCACTTTGTAACATGCTACTATTATTTTCACTCTTCTGAAGTGAGCTCAGTTAAAATCCAACCCTATCAAAGGTTACAAACACACTATCAGGTGTGACCCAGTTAAAGGATTTAAACCAATCTGTTAAAAGTGTGCCTTATTATAGGACTTACATACACTCCATTAGAATGCAACCTTGTTCAAAGGATTTAACATATGACTGTTAGGTCAACCTTTTTTAAAAGGATTTTGACTAGTACAATGATTAGAAAGTAGCAGTAGTAATGATCTAAAAACATACAACTCACTTTTCAAATATCAAATCTAATTTTGTACATATATACTGGTTTACTGACTGTGAATCTTTTCCATCACCATCACTGATCTTCTCAGTATTCTCCTCAAGAAATCATAACTCTTCTCCTTCAGCATTCTTTTCTTATATAGTCAATAACACCACCAGTATCCTCTACACCACTGTATCTTCTAGCCTTCTGCTTAGATTCCCTAAATACAACTCTATTTAGGTCATTACATCTTTTGCTACTTGATCTCCTCCATAAATCTTAGGGTTAGGTTAGATTCATTGAATCTACCCGCTTTATGTTCTTCACCTTATTTTTTCTACAAACATCTCAAATCTCTTAAATATTTACAATAAAACATTTTATAGTGCATTAAATGCTTCCATACAATCAATAAATAAAGTCAACATGTTTTACATAATCCAAGAATTCAACGATGTTGGTTGGAAATCTGAATTTCCTTTAAATATAAAGATACTGACGCTCAGTCAATACTATGTTCAACTTCTTAGTATATACTAGAAAGCTCGATCAATACTAAAACTGTTTCCTCGGCTAATACTATCTTCCTCGGCAATTAACTGATGTTTGGTCAACACTAGATTTTCTTGGCATACACTAATTCGGTCGACACTAACATCACTTGGCTTAAACAAGATTTCTCCTCTTTTTCTTGGTTAAGCCTATCAGTTTAGTCTTCATTCTTACTAAGATAAACAATACATTATCTTATCATTTTGCAACATAATCAAGTACTCATTGTAGTATCAAGATAACTCAGCCTTTCCTTAGGTGATATTGTTACCAACCTTGCATGTCCCCATATCATCAATCAAATAGATATAGTACTTTCCTAAGTAGCAATAGTCTTACCAATTAAGGTTTGACATCAATGACAAAACAACAATTGCTTCTATTGCAGTTTCCAACAATCTCCCTCTTTGGAATTGATGGCAACACCATATGATATCACATGAATAACACATGGATTACCAACCAATCCAAAACTCATTTGTCAATTAGAAATGTTTGTAATATCCTTAGCTTCATTCTAATTCAGATTCTATTAGCCATGCTTCTATGACCATCCATAAAATCCAATTCTCCCTCTATCTTGATCCTTCATCTTTGTACATCTTCCACGGGTTACTTTCATCTTTGTCATGTGATTGTCATATCTATTCATATCTATTCATTTCCCTCTTTGACAAAAATACCAAAGCATACATCCTTTAGATGTAGATATTATCTTTGTAGTTTAGTGTTTCTCCCTCTATCATCTTGCTTATGATTGAGTCTTGGCTTTTCTCTTTGTTTCACAACTCTAGGCTAGTCTTAAAGTGTGACCTTCTTCTGCATCAACTTGTTAGATATTCTTTGCAACTCATTTGATGTAGTGCTCCTAGCTTGACTAGGCAGCCTCAATTAGGGGAAGGAAGCCTAATTGGCTTCTCAGATATTCATGCAATTCTTTAGGTAAAGCCTTAGTAACTATGTCTACTAATTGTTCCTTTATATTCACAAATTCCATTTAGACCTCTTTATCCTCTACCAGCTCTCTCAAGTAGTGATACTTGATTGCAATGTGTTTGGTCTTTGTGTGCATCACTAGATTTTTAGAGATGTTGATAGCACTTGTGTTGTCATAGAAAATGACAACTGGTTCAGTGATTTCTTCTTTTATACCCATCAACAATTGTTTTATCCATATCAGATTTGAACAGTTAATAGCAGTAGCAATATACTCAGCTTTAGTAGTAGATTGGGAAATGCAATTTTGTTTCTTTCTTGTCTAGGAAACTAATCTCTATCCAAGAAAGAAAGCTCCACCACTAGTACTCATTCTATCATCTACATTTCCTGCCCAATCAACATTTTTATAAACTCTCAGTTCAAATCTATCATCCTTCATGTAATATAACCCATAATCAGCAATTCCTCTCAAGTATCTCATTATTCTCTTTACAACCATCATGTGTGTTTCCTTGTGATTGTCATATCTATTCATCTCCCTCTTTGACAAAAATGCCAAAGCATACATCCTTCAGATGTAGAAATTATCTTTTTAGTTTAGTGTTTCTCCCTCTATCATCTTTCTTATGATTGATTATTGGCTTTGCTCTTTATTTCACAACTCTAGGCTAGTCCTAAAGTGTGACCTTCTTCTGCATCAACTTGTCAGATATTCTTTGTTGCTTATTTGATGCAGTGCTCCTAGCTTGACTAGGTAGCTTCAGTTAGGGGAAGGACCCCTAATTGGCTTCTCAGATATTCATGTTCTTCTTTAGGTAAATCTTTAGTGAATATGTCTACTAATTGTTCCTTTGTATTCACATATTCCATTCAGACCTCTTTATCTTATACCAGCTCTCTCAAGTAGTGATACTTGATTGCAATGTGTTTGGTCTTTGTGTGCATCACTAGATTTTTAGAGATGTTGATAGCACTTGTGTTGTCACAAAAAATGACAACTAGTTCGGTGATTTCTTCTTTTATATCCATCAACAATTTCTTTATCCAGATCATATTTGAATAGTTAATAGCAGCAGCAACATACTGGGCTTTAACAGTAGATTGGGAAATGGAATTTTGTTTCTTGCTTGTCCAGGAAACTAATCTCTATCCAAGAAAGAAAGCTCCACTACTAGTACTCTTTCTATCAATATATATTTCTTTCCCAATCAGCATCTATATAACCTCTCAGTTCAAATCTATCATCCTTCTTGTAATATAACCCATAATTAGTAGTTCCTCTCAAGTATCTCATTATTCTCTTTACAACCATCATTTGTGTTTCCTTTTGATTGTCATATCTATTCATATCTATTCATCTCCCTCTTTGACAAAAATGCCAAAGCATACATCCTTCAGATGTAGATATTATCATTGTAGTTCAGTGTTTCTCCCTCTATCATCTTGCTTATGACTAATTCTTGGATTTTCTCTTTGTTTGACAACTCTAGGCCAATCCTAAAGTGTGACCTTCTTCTACATCAACTTGTCAGATATTCTTTGCAGCTCATTTGATGTAGTGCTCCTAGTTTGACTAGGCAGCCTTAGTTAGGGGGAGGACCCCTAATTGGCTTCTCAGATATTCATGCACTTCTTGAGGTAAAGCCTTAGTGAATATGTCTACTAATTGTTCCTTTGTATTCACATATTCCATTCAGACCTCTTTATCCTATACCAACTCTCTCAAGTAGTGATACTTGATTGCAATGTGTTTGGTCTTTGTGTGCATCACTGCATTTTTAGAGATGTTGATAGCACTTGTGTTGTGACAGAAAATGACAACTAGTTCAGTGATTTCTTCTTTTATACCCATAAACAATTGCTTTATCCATATCAGATTTGAACAGTTAATAGCAGTAGCAACATACTCAGCTTCAACAGTAGATTGGGAAATGCAATTTTGTTTCTTGCTTATCTAGGAAACTAATCTATGTCTAAGAAAGAAAGCTCCACCACTAGTACTCTTTCTATCATCTATATTTCCTGCCCAATCAGCATCTGTATAAACTCTTAGTTCAAATCTATCATCCTTCTTGTAATATAACCCATAATTAGTAGTTCCTCTCAAGTATCTCATTATTGTCTTTACTGCCATCATGTGTGTTTCCTTAGGATTGGCAGAAAATCTTGCCACAATCCCAATAGCTAATGCAATATCTGGTCTACTATGTACAACATACTATAGTTTTCCAATCATAGATCTATACAAAGTCTGGTTCACTTCTGTAGCTTCATCATTCTTAGATAACTTTTGTCTAGTAGCCATAGCAATACTCACTGGTCTGGATTCTTCCATTCCAAAAGTTCTTAGTATCTCATGAATATATTTAGACTGTGTAATGAAAATTCCTTTCTCCATCTAATATACTTGTAAACCAACAAAAAAGTTGATCTCAAAAAACATGCTCATTTCAAATTCTATTTTCATTTCATGTGAAAATTTCTTACACAAGGAATCTTGTCAACTGAAAATAATATCATCAACAAAAATCTTTTCCAACAAGATTCCTTTACCTTCATCATTTTTCATGTACATATTGCTTGTATCATTTGTTCTTGAGAATCCAATCTATATTAAGTAGTTATGCAATCTCTCATACCATGCTTTGGGAGCTTGCTTTAATCCATATAGTGCTTTGTTTAGTTTGCATACCATATGTCTTTTGTTTGGATCAACAAAACCTTTTGGCTTTTCAATGTACACTTCTTCTTCTAATATACCATTTAAAAATGTAGACTTAACATCCATTTGGTATACCTTGAAATATTTATAAGCAGCATATGCAAGAAGAGTCCTTACTCCTTCCAATCTAGCTACAGGGGCAAATGTCTCCCCATAATCTATTCCTTCTTCTTGTGTGTAGTCTTTGCATACCAGCCTAGCTTTGTTTCTTGTGATTTCACCATGCTCATTCAATTTATTTCAGAATACCAACTTTGTCCCTATGACATTTTTATTTTTAGGTCTCAGTACCAGAGTCCAGGTATCATTCTTCTCTATCTGGTCTATCTCTTCATTCATTTCTTGTATCTAGTCTTCATTCTCTAATGCATCCTTTGTTGTTTTAGGATCAAATTCACATAGTAAACATGTTGGATCCTTTGTCTTGCTTCTGGTCAAAACTCTAGTATCTCTATCTCTAATTATCTGTTCAAGCTTGTGATGTCTCCTTACATATTTTGCCAAAATAGGTTCAGCTCTCCTTTCCTCTAATTCATCAGGTTCCCCAATAAGATTGTCAGATTCAGCTTCTGAATGCTCGACAACCTCTTCCTGATACTCGACAGCATCTTCCTATTTCTTGGTAGGTTCTCTTTCTTTATCGACACTTTTTTCCTGATCCTCGGCAATATGTTTCTGATGGTCGGCATTGCTTACTCAAGACTTGGCATTAGGTGCAAGTTTGTCACTTGCCTCTTCTTCTTCTACATACACAAAAGATTTGTAATCTTCTAGTTCTCTTTTACTGTCAACTTCATTTCTTTCTGCATACTCATCAATCTTGACATTCACACTTTCCATAATTTTGTTAGTGTTAGAGTTCAAACACTTATAAGATTTACTTTTTGTGGAATAGCCTAGGAATATACCTTCATCACTTTTAGCATCAAATTTTCCATTCCTATTGTCCTTTAGTATGTAACATTTGCTTCCAAAGATTCTAAAGTATTTTACATTTGGTACATACACATGTCATAACTCATAAGGTGTCAAATTTGTACCTTTCTTTATCTAAACTTGGTTAAGAGTGTAAACAATTGTACTTATAGCTTCCTTCCAGTATTTCTATGCCACATTCTTTTGAATCAACAATGTCCTTGCACAATCCAAGATAGATTTATTCCTCCTTTCTCCTATACCATTCTGTGGAGGAGTCCTCAGTGTAGACATCTATCTTTTGATCCCTCTATCATTGAAAAATAGATTAAATTCATTCACTATAAATTCTCCACCTTGGTCAGATCTCAGACACTTCAGGTTTCTTCATGTCTCCTTTTCAACCTTAGCCAAATACCACTTAAAGAATTGAAAAGCATCAAACATTTCTTTTAATAACATTACATGCATCATCTTGGTATGATCATCAAAAAAAATAAATATATATCTAGCACCACAATAACTTTGTATACCCATGGGTCCACAAAGTTCAGTATGAACCGGATCTAAAGTATTCTTAGAAGTAAAGGTTTTTCTCTTGAAACTTGACTTTGTCATCTTTCCTAACTGATATTCTTTACACATCACATTCTTAGGTTTCTTCAATCTAGGTAGACCTATCACTTTCATTTTCTTGCTAATCTCTACCATATTATCAAATTTAACATGACATAGCCTCTTATGCCATAACCAAATATCATCAAGTTGTGCAATCATACAAGTTTCTTCAGATAGGTCAAGATAGAACAAATTACCTCTAGTCTATTCTCCACTTCTGATCAGTTCACCAGTGGCATTAAATATTTTAGCCTATTTGTGACAAAATTCCACTTGGTAACCAGTACTATTAAGTTGTGCAACACTCAGCAGATTATAGTTAAGACCCTCTACCCAATATGCATTTTCACAAGAGATCTTATCAGTTAGCTTAATCAATCCTTTTCCTCTAACAAGACATGGTGCATCATTACCAAATTTTACACTTTTATCTTTATAATGATGTAAAGTATCAAACTTACTCTTGTCACTAGTCATGTGATGTGAATAGCCACTGTCAATTATCCATTTATCATTCTTGTTCAAATAGGAAATCAATGCAGTTTTCTCATCCTCATCAGACTCATCTTTCATTGCAACATAGACAACCTCAATTTCAAAATTATCACTATCAGTGTCATTTTCTTCTTTAGAAATGTAGCAATATTTCTTACCTTTTCCTTTGTAGTCCTTATACCTTCGGTAGCTTCAGGACATCTAGCATCTATATGACCAACTTTATTACATGAAAAACATATAATAGGGAGTTTACCTTTGTACTTTCCTTTTCCCCTTCTCATTCTTCTAGCCATAAGAGCTTCTAGATCCTCAAGTTCTTCATTAGATGTGTCACTATCACTTTCACTTATGCATTTCTCTTTCTCCTTCTTTAACTTGTTCAGGACCATTTGTGACTTAAAAGAAGATTCAACATAACCAATACTACCAACAATGAAGTTATCATAGTTAGAAAGTTTAAAAGTAGTAAGCTTGCCGACCAAACTTTCCAAAGTCAGATTATTGTTAGGGATACATCTAGATTCCTGAATTGCTGCAATTTTGATAGCATAAATAGGACATAGAGTTCTCAATACTTTTCCAATTATAGTTTCATCATTAATAGTTCCATTTTCTCCTCTAATAGCATTTACAACTTCTTTTATTCTACCACAATATTTTGCAATATTCTCATCTTCTTGCATTTTCATTTAATCAAATTCACCTCTTAGGCTCTCAACTTTTGCTCTCAACGCATTTATGTCACCACCATAGATGGTTGGAAGGGTGTCCCAAATTTGCTTTAGAGTTTTGCAGTCTTTGATGTCTTCAAATTCTAGATAAATTAGGGTAGATGCAATCTCCAACATTTCTTGGTTGTGTTCTTGCTTAGCTTTCATTTCCTTGGCAGTCAAGGGTACAACAGGTATGATATACTCATGCTGAATCTAATATTTTCTAAAATATCTGATGCTGGCCAGATGTAACTTTATCAAACTTTTCCATGTGGGAAAGTTCTCCTTATTCAGCTTTGGTAGCTCCTTCTTATACATCTTGATCATTTGCTTCAAGTACCTTCAAACTTGTTTTCTATAACCACCAATCGTAAGCACCACAATTCTGATACCAATTGTTAATATAATTTAGAACAACAGAGAGGGGGGTGAATCAGTTGTTCTTAGGTCCAGATGTATACAATAAACTTTGCAATTCTTCAACAATTCAGATCTAACAATCAATAGCTACTCGGTGTATACACCTAAAAATGGTCACCTAGACTATTAGCCCCTTTTGCTAAATCATCAATTACTTGTTCTTGATCAAATCCTAGCTCTATCATTTATTTGATTATTTTCTATGGGCTAACCATCTTATCCTAAGTCTTTATTTAATTAAAAGGAATATATCCTCCCCTTTTATTAAATATAAAGCCCCCACTTTTCCTCCTATCCTAAGTTGCACAAATAAAGCATTATTCTTATTTTATAAAAAGGGAAAAGCACTTTTTGTCTCATATGGACACAAAAGTCAACTTTTATTTTCCTATTGGAGGATACTTGTGCACATGGATTGCTCCTCTTTTAAGTGCCACCATTGATTAAATCTTTTGCCTCTTAATCTCCATGGTCCATTTCTCCTCATTTCCTATAAAAGAAGAGCTCTCTTCTTCATTCTAGATCCCCAACTTTTTATGCTAACTTTATGCTGTAGGTTTTCTAGGTCACTTTGGAGCTTTTGAAGATTTGGAGCATTCTTACCATCTACATCTCATTCTTGCATTCTTATCTTAGCTTCATATTTATGCTTTCTTAGATTAGCTTCATTTCTATGCTCTAGATTAGCTCACATAGATTAATTAGCTTGGGTTGTAACACTTTCATATTTCCTTTCATAGCTTAGCTTGCATTTCCATTTCTAGTATAGCATTGCATTGCATTTTCATTCTTGATTCTTGAGGATATTGGCATTCTTGCCCTTGTCTTCATTGAATCTTCCATTGCATGGTTTACTAGCAAGGTTATAGGCTAAATAGCTCTAGCTAAGAGCATTCTTAAAAGCCCTTGCACTCCATGCCTAGGGAGCTATGGATCGATTTGTGAGGGCTCATTCTTGAGTTTCCTTGCATGTAATGATCCATAGAAGTGTGACACATTTATACCACACATTTTTGGCGCCCACCATGGGGCAGAGTAGATAGACTTTGTCCTTCTTTTTTTGCATTTCTGTCATTTTCTGTCAATTTTTCGGCAAGTTTTCAGCTTAATTTTTCATCTCTATTTTTTTGTCTCAGATTGTCGTGCGATACTTTTTAGAAGTATCATGCGATATACCTCTGTATGTGCGTGTGATACTTCACCTGTCATAAGAAGTATCGCGTGATATACCTCTGTATGCGCGTGCGATACTTCACTCTGGAAAATGGGTGCCCATTTTTTTTTTGAAATTTTGCAAATGGTATCAAAAGTTTAAGTGTGATATATCGTTGCAAAGGTCTTTCCGAGCCTAATCTAACCATGATGGTTTCATTTTCAGATTCTATCATTTGATCAATTATTTTTGCACATTATCTGATTTTTTTCATGTACTAATCATTGTTAGATTTTGGATTTTGATTCTCCTAACTCTTGTTGGTCTAACAAGTTGTGGTTGTAGGTGCTTCTTGCTTGAAATTTGCTAAAATCGCATGTCAAAGAGGGCTACTAATGGTTTTTGTAGGGCTGCCCTAAGCATAAAAACCAAATCAAGTGCTTGTTTAATTTCTTTCTTTATTAAGTGTGGCATATACTAGTTGTTTCATTACGCACTTAATACTTTGTGAAAGGAATCTTGGGGTGGTAGGAGAAGTATGCTCTTCACCTTTAGGTGAATCAAAAAATCTTGACCCATCTTGAGGTTTTGGAAGCAAAGGGGTAATTGAATCTTTTCTTGGCGTGTTTGGGAGAGATTCTTGAGATAGGGGAGTATGCTCTTCACCCTTGTGGTGAACCAAAAACCTTGAACCTTAAGAATTAATCCACTCTTTGTTTAGCTTAGGATCCTTTAGTGGGCCTGCTCTTGAGCAATCAAGAGGAACGACCCAAGTGGGGACAACCTTGTCATCATTTTCCTTGGTGGCAAGTGATTCCAATTCACTATAATCTCAAGGCTATCGAGGACACAAAACCTTGGTAGACATAGTACTTATCTTCACTTGATGTGAGTAACTTGTGGGATTGTGACCATGAGGAAAGCATTAAGCAAGAATGCTTAAGGTACTCTTGAGGCCGCGAGGTCCTAGTCCTTTATGAGGAGCAAGAGGGGTGCTATGAACGGAAACCCTTACTACAAACCATTAGATAGAGGCCACCTTATTTTAGCCGCTTAGCTTCTTGGTGCAAGGATTGATCCAAGTGGACTTACCCGGATCACCCCAAGACACTCACCATATGTGTTCCTTTGGTTGTGTTTTTGACACTTCCATGACAATGCCAATATCTCTTGTGGGAAACCACTTGGTGTGAGGCAAGGGAGCATCAAGTTGTGGGCCATGTTGCTAAGTAATGAGCCTTGTCCTTCTAGGTAGTAATTGCTTGAATTGTCTTCGATTGTGCTATGCCCGTGTAAATGTTCTCAACATTCAAACACACGGTAGCGTTCATAAGGTTTTCTATTTTGATATCACAAGTGCTTGTCTTGGCAAGGTTGCTTTTGCCCTTGTTTCAAGTGTTCTATGACATGTTTGATCACCTACTGTTTGCAAACCTATCTTTTATCTACTGTTACTTCTTGTCAAACTAAGAAATTGCACTATCCAACCTTTGAACTTGATCAAAATGCTTTAAAACTGAGAATTTTATGTTCACTGGTCAAAAATTCATATGAATTTGCAACAGTATCACATGCCTTATTGAGAAATATCGCGTGATAGTTCGTGCCCTGCTATTTTATTGCACGCTTTGCTGAGATATATTGCACGATAGTTCACTCCTACTAGACTATCACCTAGCTAGCCTGGAGTCTATCACCCAACCATGCTATAGTCTATCACTTGGCTTGGGGTGAAGTATCACCCAAACTGAGAAGTATCGCCCTGTCTGCCTGGAAAGTATCACCCAAAATCTTTTTGCTGTCCTGTCATTGCTGCAATTCGGAGTTGCTAAACTTGCACTTTAACCTGGTGTAGAGTGTCTTTTTCTGTTCTTACCTAAAACTGGTCTGTTATCTACATGTTTAGATTTGTTCCAGACTGAGATAAATGAGCTAAAACTATTGGGTTTGAGTTTAACGAATGCTACTCTTGATCACTTGTCGCATCACGGTTACCTCTCTAGCTACTTGCTTATTGAGCTTCTTGCTCGTTGCTCGGCTTTAGTCAATTGATTGTTGTAAGTGCTTGAGCACTTTTGACAAGCCATCTCTCTATTGTTCTACTTTGACAAGTGATCTTTATTATCTTTTTCTTATCTCAATATCTGAGAAACTTTGTCTCATTCTATTAGTCAACCAACATCTCTTTTCATGCCGGTTACAACTCGGTCTCAATTTGAGCAGGAGAGTCATCCTCCATTCAATTATACACAGTTACCTTCTCCAACTAGACATTCAAAAGCACCCATTAGCAACAACAGTTCTAGTTTTGACCAATCTAAGAATTCTAAGGCTACACCGTGGTATAAAGGAGGTTTCCTCTTTTCCGCATTCAAGACCCCCAAAAACACAGACAGTGTCTCACTCACTTTGACTGAACAAGAAAAGTTTCAACTCTTGCAAGAACACTTTGAGCATAAGGATAATCAAGCGCGCTTAGACAAAGAACACAATCAACAAAGGATGGATGCTACTAGGCACATGGCTTATAGCGGGACATTTCATGAGCAACCTGAGACTAGTAATCATGAGCATAGACCTCTTTTTAACAATGGCAACAATGACAACAACACACCACCAAGATCTCCTCCAAGGCCAACTTTTGCTATGCCTTCTTCACCACCTACACCTCCTCCCTCTCAACATGAGGCAGAGGCTAATGATGAGATTTCTAGTGAGGATCTTATGAGATGTGAACAAGATGTGGATTTCCAACGAATGATGCATAAGCTTTTAGAGCGTAATGGCGATCAATATTTTCAATATATGACTTCTAGAGGATACAAGCTTCCTCCCGACTATGATGTCAGAAAAATTGTCCAACAAAGAGTACCAACCAAATTGGAAGTCCTTCAAGAAGAATTACGTCAGACAAATCAACACCTTACCCAAATGGCATTAGAAAGAGAGCCTCCAAAGGTCTCTTTTGTAGAATCAATTTGTGCTCTTCCTTTTGATAAAGATCTATACATGGTCCCATTTCCTAAGGATATTGAGGTTCCTAAATATGACAAGTATGATGGAAATGGTGACCCTCATGACCATGTGCATCATTTTTATGCTCTTAGTATGGACTTTCTTCATGAAGACACATATCTCCTATGCTTATTCCCTCGAAGCTTAAGAGGCCAAGCTTTAGAATGGTTTGCAAAATTGACACCACCTCTTAAGACTTTTGATGAGTTGGCTCAGCGATTTACCCAATAGTACTCTTACAATATCCAACAACCTGTCACTGTGATAGATCTTGGTAATCTAAGACAACATCAAGGTGAGCCATTTGCAACTTACTTACAACGTTGGAGGTCATTGTATTCTCGATATCCTTGTCAGCTACCTGAAAGAGAAAAGATTGACATTTTCGTCAACACACTTGTGCCTGAGCTATTTTATGATCTAAGGAAGCAACTGTTCTCCTCCTTCCATGACATGGTTGAAAGTGCATATCGGATTGAGGATGTAGCTATAAGAAAAGGGGATATTGTTATTAATAAAGATGCTAAAGGAAATGGTAAAGACAAGAACAAACCTTGGAATAAGAACAAGTATGTTGTTAATGATGGGGTTGTTGACACTCCTAAAGTTAAAGAGCATGCTTTCAATCTTTCCAATGCTATCTATGCAGAAAAACAACAAGAAGCTGCCAATGCTCACAGTGCTCCTAAACCTCAATATGCAGATAAACCTAAGAAGTCATTTTGAAAGTGAGTCTATACCAAGTTGGCAGAACCTTACGATGTGATCCTTAAGACTTTGGTTGACAATGGATATCTTACGCTTCCTAATAAACCTGGTAACTAGGATCTGATAAATAAGCCCGATTGGTGGAGAGAGGATCATTACTACCATTATCACAGAAACAAGGGACATCCAACAGATAATTGTTTTAGGCTTAAGCATGATATTCAGGATCTTATTGAGAATGGCACAATCTCCACTACTAGCTTAACTAAAAATTCTGATCACACAGCTTTCAAAGATCCTCTACCTAAGCATGATAAGGGGGAAACCTCTCAAACACATAAGAAGAATCATGATGCAAAGATCAATTACATGTATCCTTCTAATATGCTTGTGATTAACATGGTAGAGCCCATTGAGAGAGTTCTAATGATGAGGTCTCAAGATGATAATAACACCAATCATGGTAAGCCAAAGTTAGTCTTGCAAACACGTGGTAGTTCATCTTCCCAAAGTGAGACACTGAATGCTGTTACTAGGGGGCAAGCCAAGATTGTCCTTAAAACTACCCAAGATCCCAAGCAAGCTTTTCCTTCCAAACAAGTGGCTCCTTCAGCCACCCCTAGCTATGATCTTGTCCAACATTTGCAAAAGACACCAGCACAGATATCTATCCTTGAGTTGCTTCGGTTATCCTCTTCGCATAGAGAGATTCTTGATGAGGCTCTACGTACAACACGTGTTCCCAATGACATTGATCCAGATCAATTTCAGGCTATGGTCAACCACATTTCATCTCCGCTATCTCTCTCCTTTTCTGCAGAAGATGACATATCTATTGCTCACCCGCATAATTTAGCTTTACACATTGAAGTTCCAGTCTACAATACTCGAGTCCACCAAGTCCTGATAGACAATGGTGCAGGGTTAAATATTATTTCTTTCAATGTCATACAACAATTGGGTTTGTCAGAATTGGTTGTGGATTCCAAGAAGAAGATTACTATAAAAGCTTATGATGAAGTGGAAAGATCTTCCAAAGGTCTTGTCATGCTGCCTGTTCGAGTGGGCCCTATCACGAAAGATATTAGCTTCCAAGTATTGGACATCCCACTTGCATATAACATTCTTTTGGGTCATCCTTGGATCCATGACATGCAGGCTATTCCTTCCACTTATCATCAGTGCATCAAATTTCCATACAATGGAACTGAGGTTGTGATTCCTAGAGACCATACTATTGCTATTAATGCTCTTGCTGCTACTGAAAAATTTGTTCCTCATAATGAACCTTTTGTTGATCCTAGTACGTCTCTAGCTACTACTGAGAAATCACTTAAGATGATGAGCATTGGTATGGGTGAATATATGCTAGATTCCTTTTCTTCTATACCTATTTCTCCTAGGTCATATGGGAGACCTTCTGATCAGATGAAGCCTTCCACTTCTGCTATGGTGATCTTTGATACTTTTGTTCCTCCATCCATTCCTTTAGAGGTAGAACAAGAAGAAAAAGTTGTCCAAGAGTGGATCTATAGAGATGATTCAAGAAATAATCCCATGCTCAGTAATTCAGACACAGATACAGATGAGTCACCACTGCACACTATGGTTCAAATGGGAGATGATCTTCCCTCTACTTCACTTCTTTGGGCAGAAAAATGTATATCTACTGATGATATGGATGTTGATATGGTTCATTCTTGTAGTAACCATCCCGACATGGTTGATGGGTCTTGTGTGGGGTCTGATGAGTTTTTTCCTCGTATTGCCTTAGTGGACCACGCTGGTTCTTCTATGACAAGTCTAGATCTAGCTACTTTTGGAGCTTACCCTATAAGCTCAACCTCTCTTGTTACCAAAGATGACACCCCTCGCATAAATGCTATTGAACCAGTCACTTCATTTCATCTTTCATCAACACCTGTTACTTCTTCCACCAGTGAACTAGCAACAAAAAAGATTGAATCAGCAATCAAGTATCATAGTCATCACATCAAAAGAAAAGAGCAATGGTCAGATGGAAAAAACCACATTGTGGTAGTATCCGCACCTAAGAAAAGTAAAAATAAAAATCTGCTCAAAAATAATGAGTCTCAAATAAAAGATGACAAGCTGATTCTCTACAAAAAAATGGTGCACTACTTCAAGCATGATCTCATATCTATTATACTTCAACCCATTCCTAGAGCTGAGAACCAAGTTGCTAATGCCTTGGTTGCTTCGACATCCATCTTACAAATGAAAAAGCATAAATTTCACTTCAAGTTCCTGGTGGATGAATTATGCTATCCTACTCACAAATCTTACAATCCTACCATATTTTCATATCTTCCACCTCATATTCCTCTTGCAAATCCACCACGCCATTCCTTTTGCCATCCCTTACACTTTGCCTTTTTCTCTGGTGACTTGTATAGGAAGGGTCTAGACGGAACTCTCCTTAAGTGTCTAGAAATAGAGGAGTCAGAAAAAGTGCTAGCTAAAATCCACGATGGTATATGTGGATCACATTCTAATGATCCTCCGCTAGCTCAGACATTGCTTAGGGCTGGTTATTATTGGTCGAACTGGTTGAGACCTCTATCGTCACAACTGTAGTATTTGGGCCTAGGGCCTATCAGTTCTCTACATCAGAGGAAGCAAATTCTTGATGCTCATTTCTGTCTGGGGCATTATTTGTACATACTTTATGATCCTGAAAAAATTCCAAAAAAATTCATATATGATGCTGAAAAAATCCTAAAAAGCATATAAAGTCCTGAAAAAATACAAAAAAATCAAAAAAAAAAAAAATTCAAAAAAAATAAAAATTGAAAAAGTGCCTTGGTGAAAACCTGGAAACAGGCGCCTTGGTAGCAAAAATACAAAAAAATTATAAAAAGTCCTGAAAAAAATTGCAATAAATCTATCAAGTGGTGAAAACCTGGAAACAGGTGCTACTTGAGACCCTCTGCACCTATGTCTATCAGTCTTGCGTGGCGCTCCTTCACTCCACTTCTCGCTTTGCCTCTCCTAGCCTGGAATTGATTTTTAGTCTAGGGGGCATACGTTGTTTTAAGCTTATCTTGGGTCTCTTTGTGCGTCTGGCTTTCTTAGACATCTCACAAATGGTGTTTTTTAGCACCACCCCAATTTTGTTTTTCAACACTATCCTAGCGTCGAGTGTTTCTCAACACTTATCAGATGTCCTACCCACAGTCTAGATGATGCAATATTTCTCACTGGCAGATGCGATACTCAAAGTTTGACTCTATGACCTACACACACACACTTGACTCACTGAGATTTGTTTGACTTTATTTCTTTTTGTGCTGTCTATGATGCTTTCTTTGCTGAGTGTTCTCCCCCTATGATCATTTTCAATGATGCATAGCTAGAAGACTGAGGGAATGAGAACATGTTTTATTTCTTTATGTGCTTGTGGGTATATTTTTGTTGGTCCTCACTATCATGAGCATTTATGCTGGTATTACTTGCCACTATGGACCTACAAGGTATTATCCTTGACTATTTCATGAATGCATGCTTCTAGTTATCCTGACTTTCATGTGTCTTGATACAAGCATAATCTCGCCATATCAAAATTTAGGTGATCTCACTGCATTAGCCATCTTGACCTCCATGTCTTTGATGCCTAGGTGGGATTTCCACATTCCTATCTAATAAAGATCATATTTAGATCCACATAGTTATGCTAATGTGTATTGTATGATCTTGTGACGCTACCAATAATGCTCAATGATGAATATTAGATGTCTATTGGCTTTGTAACCTTGCAAGTAAACCACTTTTCATGTAGCTTGCATTCTTAAGTTCATGTTAGTTTAGTTTTGCATCTTGCATATGGAGAGAGCTCTCCTTTATCTTTCATGGACTTGTTAATCAACTGCATTCACCTTTCGCTTCTTCCTGATCATGTCTTTCACTTCTTGTCTTTCATATCCCATCATTTTCTATTCATTTCAGGATCGAAACTGAAATCCAAGATCACCTTGATCATCCAAATCACCTTTTCCCCCTCTTACACACAGTTGGCTAACCCTTTTGAGGCCTGATCCTTCCATCTTCACTGGGGCATTCTTCACCTCTTCATCCCCATCTCTTTCAAACTTCTAGTCTTTCATTCACTTTCAAATCCCAAGTTCAAATTCTTCCCCTCCATGGTGTTTTCGGGTTGAGGGACCGCTTGGTTCGTGCCTCAGGTCCCATGTGTGGGGCATATCTTCACTACTTGATGGTTGTTCTGTTCTCTTTCTTCGATTATGATTTCTGGTGATTTGATCATGCTGCTCTTGCTTCTGCTTTCCCTCTACCTAGATTTCACTTTTGATCCCGAGGGGGCAAACACATCATATCTTATTGGCTATCTCTTTCCTAAGTGTTCAGTACTATCACTACCAAGCTGATCATGTAGGATTTGCTATCTCTCTGCACTTCATTCTTTGGAGTCAGATCGCTATTTTCTTGCCTTCTTGGCTATCTCTTGCTTTCTTGGCTGATCTGAGTTTCTTTGTGATCCCAAATCGATCTCACATTTCAACATCATTCTTTCACTGCATGTGTTCCTAGATTGATCACACATTAGTCAAATAGGGGCAAATGTATACACCTAAAAATGGTCACCTAGACTATTAGCCCCTTTTGCTAAATCATCAATTGCTTGTTCTTGATCAAATCCTAGCTCTATCATTTATTTGATTATTTTCTATGGGCTAACCATCTTATCCTAAGTCTTTATTTAATTAAAAGGAATATTTCCTCCCCTTTTATTAAATATAAAGTCCCCACTTTTCCTCTTATCCTAAGTTGCACAAATAAAGCATTATTCTTATTTTATAAAAAGGGAAAAGCACTTTTTGTCTCATATGGACACAAAAGTCAACTCTTATTTTCCTATTGGAGGATACTTGTGCACATGGATTGCTCCTCTTTGAAGCTCCACCGTTGATTAAATCTTTTGCCTCTTAATCTCCATGGTCCATTTCTCCTCATTTCCTATAAAAGAAGAGCTCTCTTCTTCATTCTAGATCCCAAACTTTTTATGCTAACTTTATGCTTTAGGTTTTCTAGGTCACTTTGGAGCTTTTGAAGATTTGGAGCATTCTTAGCATCTACATCTCATTCTTGCATTCTACATCTCATTCTTGCATTCTTAGCTTAGCTTCATATTTATGCTTTCTTAGATTAGCTTCATTTCTATGCTCTAGATTAGCTCACATAGATTAATTAGCTTGGGTTGTAAAACTTTCATATTTCCTTTCATAGCTTAGCTTGCATTTCCATTTCTAGTATAGCATTGCATTGCATTTTCATTCTTGATTCTTGAGGATATTGGCATTCTTGCCCTTGTCTTCATTGAATCTTCCATTGCATGGTTTACTAGCAAGGTTATAGGCTAAATAGCTCTAGCTAAGAGCATTCTTAAAAGCCCTTGCACTCCATGCCTAGGGAGCTATGGATCGATTTGTGAGGGCTCATTCTTGAGTTTCCTTGCATGTAATGATCCATATAAGTGTGACACATTTATACCACACACTCGATCATTATTGATTACAAAATAGAAACATATAACATTGTAGTCCACTACCCAACTGTATCTAACTTGTAAAACACATAAATTTTTAAACCAAAACATTCACACAAGTATTGACACTAGGATTTATAGTGGAAACCCAATTTGGGAAAAACCACTTTGTAACATGCTACTATTATTTTCACTCTTCTGAAGTGAGCTCGGTTAAAAGACAACCCTATCAAAGGTTACAAACACACCATCATGTGTGACCCGGTTAAATGATTTAAACCACTCTATTAAAAGTGTACCTTGTTATAGGACTTACATACACTCCATTAGAATGAAACCTTGTTGAAAGGATTTAACATATGATTGTTAGGTCAACCTCCATTAAAATGATTTTGACTATTACAATGATTAGAAAGTAGTAGTAGTAATGATCTGAAAACATACAACTCACTTTGTAAATATTAGATCCAATTCTATACACATATACTAGTTTCCTACTGGGAATCTTTTCCATCACCATCACTGATCTACTTGGTATTCTCCTCAAGCAATCATAACTCTTCGCCTTTAGCATTGTTTTCTTATATAGTCAATAACACCACCAGTATCCTCTACACCACTGTATCTTCTAGCCTTCTTCTTAGATTCCCTAAATACAATTGTATTTAGGTCATTACATATTTTTCCACTTGATCTCATTTGTAGATCTTAGGGTTAGGTTAGATTCATTAAATCTACCCACTTTATGTTCTTCATCTTCTTTTTCTAGGAACATCTCAAATCTCTTAAAGATTTACAATAAAACATTTTACAGTGCATTAAATGCTTCCATACAATCAATAAATAAAGTCAACACATTTTACATAATCCAAGAATTCAACGATGTCGGCTGGAAATTTGAATTCCCTTCAAATATAAAGATACTGATGCTCGGTCAATAATGTGTTCAACTTTTCAGTCTATACTAGAAACCTCAGTCAATACTAGAATTATTTCCTCAACTAACACTATCTTCCTAGGCAATTAACTGATGTTCGGTCAACACTGGATTTTCTTGGCATAGACTAACTCGGTCGACTCTAACATCACTTGGCTTAAACAAGATTTCTCCTCTTTTTCTTGGTTAAGCCTATCAGTTTAGTCTTCATTCTTACTAAGATAAACAATACATTATCTTATCATTGTGCAACATAATCAAGTACTCATTATAGTATCAAGATAACTCAACCTTTCCTTAGGTGATATTGTTACCAACCTTGCCTATCCACATCTAATCAATCAAATAGATATAGTACTTTCCTAAGTAGCAACAATCTTACTAGTTAAGGTTTGACATCAATGACAAAACAACAATTTCTTCTATTGTAGTTTCCAATACTTAAAACTCTATTCGAAGCAACCATAGCTCTGATACCAATTGTTAGAATAAATGAGAGGGGGGGGGGGGGAATCAACTATCCATAGTTCCAATTCAAATTGTATAATCCAAAACAATTTACTTAAACTTCTATAGCTTGGTAACATAAAATACTATATTGTCTGTGCTTTTACTGATTACCAGTCAATAACATATAATGATTAGCAACCAAATCCAATATGCAACATGTAAAGTATGACAACAAACAATCATCACAATGAACACATAACACAAGAGATTTAACTTGGAAACCCTGCTAATGGAAAAACCACCTTGGACTGGCAACCCAAAAATATTCACTCTTCTAAAGTGAGGTCGGTGAAGACCCAACCCTGTTAAAGGTTACAAATACACTATAAGGTGTGACCTTGTTAGATGATTTTAGACCAGTAGTTATCAGCCAACCAACATTCACTATGGGGTTGACAGGATAACAAATGTACATTCTATGAATGTCATTACAAGACTTACAAGTCCACTCTATTAAGATATTTCTCTATTTACAATGGTTAAAATGTAACAACAGTTGATTTGATTACAATACAATTTCAATTGTAGATGTTCAGATCTATGTTATGCTCAATCAAATCCTCTGATCAATATATCAATTATGTATCAATAATAATCAATGACTTACTATCACTCAGTAATAGCTTTCTGACACTTGGTAAACTTTGTAGTTTGGTTCTCCTTAACCAGTTTAATCAGGCATACATGAAACTTGTTCATGCGATAATTCTGCAGTCTCTTTCTTCTAGCATGTGTTTCATAATGAAACCCTAGTCTCCTAAATAGACATGTAAACCATTTTCTTCTTCTCCATTAGAATTTTTCTCTTATTCTCCTTCGTCCATTTTGTCACTTAAACCTTCCTTGGCTAATGTGTCAGTAACACATTTTGATTCCATCCTTTAGATCTTCCTCAAATTATGTTAGCTATCGATCTTCTAACAAACTTTATCTCCAACTCCTATCACGAGGTACTTTACAAATCATCAATCCTTATCAGCTAAACTAACCATTTAGTTCCTTTCTCTCTATTTGGTTAACAAAGAAATGTGTTAGTGAACAAAAGCTTGGTTTATACTGTGCTTGGTATACACTACACTACTTAGTGTATACTGTGATGCTTCATCAACCGACCACACTACCTTGTGTCTTTCAACTCTTTTCCTCATCATAGATGAATGCAACATAATCAAGTCAATAACATAAGGTCATAGACTCATCAACAAGCTACCCAATATATTCTTTATCCTCATCTTTCATATACATCTTCCTCATGTAGATATTTATGTTCTTCATCTCTTTTTCCTCCTTTCTACATATGTTTAGGTATAGTACCTTACAAGATAAGTGTTGTCAAACTAGTTGACATCAATGACAACATATTACTAATTTAATCATCTTACATATCTAATTAGAAACTTGATAATCTCTAATCATTGATCTTCAATTAGGTTCTAAATTAGTTGTAGCTCATCACATAATAGCATCTAGGATCTCCCACCTAGACATTTAGACATCAGGGTCATGGCCCACTCTTCCTACAGGAACAAGAAGAGTTCTATGCGCAAAGATTTTCCACCCATATTGACTAGACCAATTTCCACCACTAGAGCCCTCTGAAAGTTGCAGAGCCAAGCTTCGCACACCAGGGCAAAAAATAGGACTTTTTGAAATAAACATTTTATGATAATTTCCTTCATAAGAGGAAAGGGTTGGGTGATTTTTGGGTAATCGAGCTCTATACGGTGAAATCTAGTGGATCTCCAAGTGTTATAATTAGAAATTAAGCCAAATTTTCCCTTACTAATCAAGATTACCTGGTGATGCAGATAGCTATCCTTCCACATGTACTTATGCAAAAGGCAATTATGAACTTTTATGGAGTTTTGCGCATACATAGTCATCACTATATTAATCATCAAATTAAGCCAGTACAAAATCAAGATGGGGCCCTCATCAATATTGCCAATAGCTTGGCTCATTTCCAACATTGTTGATGATGTGTCTTTCCAGCCCAATTACCCACTGGGTCTCCTTTAGTGGCTCACTGACCTCTTCCTAATTAACTAGTCTAGCTTGCTTAAGCCTAATGATAACCATAGAATCCACCACTACGTTACCTTCCCTATAGGTATGGGATATAGTCATGCTTTGGAGATTGTTAAGAAGCTCCCAAATTTCCACTATTATGGTGTTCACCTACCATCCTATACTCCACCCTCTTTTGATAGCCTCAACAATCACTTCGGAGTCCCCCTCAATCATCAACAGTCTAATATTCATGGAGATGGAAAATTTTAAACCCCAAAGGAGTGTCGTGCCTTCATATTGATTGACAATATTGCTTTTGAGTGGCCCAGCATACGCCAATAGGAAATCAATATTGTGGTCTCTTAGCACTCCACCCCCACTCTGGGTAAGGTTATTAACCACACCATCAAAATTTAATTTGGTCCATCCCATGGGCGGGACAACCCATTGAGTCGCATTTTGAGCCATCAACCTAGAGTTGTCAAATCTAGTAAAGCTAGTCAATAAGTTCCATGTATGAACCATTTTTATTTACCAAGATGAGGGGGATGCTGAGGGGAGTTTCTAGTTAGCCAAGCTAGCATTCTCACATAGGATCTTGGTACCCAGATGGAGAGAGGCCTCGGGCTGGGAATCAGTCTCCCTGAAGATCCTGTTGTTTCTTTCTTTCCAAATAGTCCAGCAGATGTATAGAGGAAGAAGCCACCATAGGAGCTATAGGAGAGGGTGATTGGAGGGGGATCATCAACCAATAAATTAGTGGACATCCTTCCCCAGAACCTAGGGGAACCCCAACTTTTTAATAATTCCTTACCAAATAGTAGTTGAGTATTCATAGTGTATGAATAGGTGGTTCATAGTTTCCTCTTCCTTTATGCAGAGGACACATTTGCTAGCTAGAGAGAATCCTCTTCTTATGAGGTTTTCATAAGTTAAAACTTTTTCATGCATAAGCATCTACCAAAATAAATTGATTTTTAGAGTAAGGTGTGGGATCCACACCTTACTCTAATCTCCTAGATTATTCTCCTCCTTCAAAAGAAGGTTGTAAGAAGTCTTGACTGAGAATGTTTTCACTTGGGTGGATGCCTAGATGATGGAGTCCTGACAAGTAACTCCAGGAATCTTGACATTCCCCAAGATTTCCATAATCTTATAAGCCACTTGATTTAATTTAGGTCTATCCCTGACTAGAAGAGCTAGATCCTTCCATCTCCCTTCAGACATGTAGTTGGAGACTCTATTACCAAGGGTAGGTCTAATGTAGTTCATTAGGGGGCTGAACCTTCCACCTATGGTGGTACAATTTTGTATCCATGATTCATGCCATAATCTGATGGATCTCTCATCCCTAAGTTGCCAGAAGACCATCTTAGAAAGTATGGTTTTGCATTTACAAATGTTAGCCCAGAGTTTGGGACCATTGGGAAGCTCACTATCCTAGAACATCATCCCATAAGGGTTCCCTTGAAGTTTCTTAGCTTCCATTATCTTGCACCAATCCACTTTCCTTTCAATTAGCTTCCAAGCCACTTTCGTGGTGAGGGCTATGTTCAGCAAGCTAATTTGTCTAAGGCCTAGACTGTCCAACTGTTTAGGAAGGCAAACCATTTCCCAATTGACCAGGGACATCCTCTTTTTCTCTTCTGAGCCATCCCATATAAAATTTCTTTGTATCTTTTCAAGCCTATCTACCATGTTGATTTTGATCTTGAAGAGGGATAGAAAGTAAATAGGAATCCCTTGAAGAGTAGAAGTAACTAGCTGAAGTTTACTAGCATTGTTGAGGATCTTCCCCTTCCATCCAACAAGTTTTTTCTAAGTTCTTTCCAAGATGGAATTCTAAAAATCTTGGGAGACCTCTTTGATAGTGAGAGGGAGGCCTAGGTAGGTAGAGGGGAGCAAAGCCGATTGACAACTAAAAATTTGAAGCACTCTGGTTTGGGTCTCGATGGGGGTGTTGAAGAAAAAAAGTCTAATTTTCTACTAGTTTATGCACTACCCCAAGGCCAAGGAATAATTCTCCAAAAGATACTTCCACTATCTAGCTTCAATGACCGATGAGTACCCAAAGAGGAAAGTATCATCCACAAATTGCTCCAGAACAACTTGCTGCAGAGTGGAAGTAGGTTTGATTCCATTTATTCTTCCCATGGAAGAGAGCATAGTACAATTCCTTTTGAGGGCCTCAACCACCATGATAAATAAATACGGGGAGAGAGGGTCACCCTGGCGAGGACCTTTTCAGGTTGGAAGAAGCTGCCTAGGGAGCCATTTCCCAAAATAGAGAAGCTAATAGTTTGCGTACATTCTTGAATAATGTGGATAACTTTCTCATTAAAGCCCATTCTACTAAGGATTTTATGGAGGAAGGACCAATTAACATTATCATAAGCCTTAGACATATCAAGTTTGAAGGTCATACTTGGTGCTTTGCTCCTATCCATGGAGTGGATGATTTTGTGAGTGGATATGGCTACATCTAGGATCTGCCTTTCTGGAACAAAACCTTTCTGAGTAGGACTAATCAATTTTTCTAGGAGGGGCTTCATTCTATTGACCATGATCTTAGTGAGGATTTTTTAAAAAGTGTTACATGGGCTGATGGGTCTGAAGTCCAGCATAAAGGTGGTGTTGTCATTCTTAGGGACCAACACAATATAGGTCTTGTTATGGTGCTTTAGCAATCAGCCCATTCTAAAGACTTCTCTGGCAGCATGAGAAACATCTAATCCAACAATGTCCCAATATTCTTGAAAAAAATCCATGGGGAAACCATCAGGCCTCAGAGCTTTATAAGCACCCATAGCAAAGACAGATGCTTTGACTTCCTCATCATAAAAATGTCTAGTGAGGCCATCATTATCACTGTGAGTAACAACACATTGGATGTGTTCAACGAGCTGATTTTGCACATTAACTGGGAAAAAAGGACCATTATTAGAGGGTAAAAGTACAAAGTTGTGTCACACTTTATGAAGGAAAAGCTCAACAACACAAATTTTTTAACTTTAACGACATAAAAATGGCATTTATGTTAAGAATTTGGAGACGATGTAAACTAAGGAAATGTGTAAAAGTGGATGAAGTTTGTGCCTTAATTTTTTTTTAAAAAATTGAACAAGAATTCAAATAGTTTTTTAATTTTTAAAGTCCATTTTTTACGTGCTAAAAAATGAGGGTCTTGTTCCCACAAAAAAGGTATATCCAAATAATCTTTTTTTCCTTTGATTTCAAAATATGTTATAGATGAAATGTATAGCTAGTGCGAAAAACAAGAAAAAATAGTTTTTAATGTATATTTTCTCCGTTATAACTACTCAAATTTGAACATACCTAAAATTGACATTTTTCATCTCCCACAAAATTTCCACTATCAAATTAAAACCATTCAGAAAAAAAAAATACACATTCTTGAAGAGAACTCTCTCCTCTAGTGTGAAATATAAAATTTCAAATTTTTTTATAAGCTTTACTATTTTTTCTATTTTTGAAGTAGCTTGTTCTCAAATGTTAAAATACCTACTTGTAGTATTTTTAAATTATAATATATTAGATCTAATTAAAATACTATAAAAATTATATAATGATAATCTTGACTCCAGGCTCTAAAAAAGGGTATTTTTATATTTGTAAAAAAATATCATTAAAAAGAGGAGTTATTCAAACATCACTTTTTGAAAATAATTTTATTCATTTAGTAATTGGTATAAAACATGCATTTAATAGATATTGCCAATTGGAAAATTTGAAGCACTTATCTAACTTAGCTAGAATGAATCTAGTTAGTGGTGCAGGAGCACACCTACGCTAACCTCCATGGTTTAGAAGTTTTGGCTTGTACTTGACTCTAGCCAAGTCAGGGATGTTGAGCTTGTTTTAAAACCTTAGAAGGTAATTTTGATGTTGGCTAGGTGAGTTAGTCATTAGGACTAAGGTCACACAAATAGCCATTGTTAGTAGTTTTAAATTCTTAGTGTTAGTAGTTTGAGTTAGAGTCTTTAATGTGTTCTAAGCACATAATGATGTTGTAAAGATGCCATAAGGACATTAAATGAGTTGGTTCCTTGGAATATAGAAAGGATAGAGGTCCTAAGAAATAGGATGAAGGCATAGAGAAAAGATGCCAAAATGTTGTTAAGAAGTTGTCATGACAACATTTGCAATTATTGCAAATGTTGCATGCAACTCGGTTACCTTGGATCCCCTAAACAATAGGAAGTGGGAGATCAGCCAATAGGCCCTATAAACATTGAAATTAAATCTTATGTTAAGGAAGGCTCAAATATTGAGGCTAATGATGCATTGTAATAGTTTGTGAATATTGAATAGAGCTCTGCAACTCTGTTTCAAGGAAGATCCTGACTTTTGTTGTGACAGTGCCATGTGATGGATTGAAAGTCTTGATTTGGTGATTGTTTAGTGTTATTTAGGTTATTCTAAGACTTTTTAATTCAGGAATATAGTTTATTAGAGAAGATTTATTGTGTTGAATAAATTGTTTTTGGTTTAGAGTCTTCACTGGTCCTGTCCTGACCAGTCGGTACATTCATGGCTCCCCCATGAAATCTAACCATGGGAAACTCCTAAGGATGGATGGAAATGTTAGGGGAGTCATTAACCTATACATATTTATGATTAGGATTCATAGAAAGATGGAGAGCTATTTTTACTACTAAGCCCTAGGCGAGCAGACAATGACCGGTTAGAGGTTTAGGAATGAAGAATTGAAGATTTCTTGCAGGGTAGAGAGGTACTATATGGAACAAGTATAGTTTCAGGTAGGATTTTATCATATCCTAAGATGATATGAGGAATGACCTTATAAAAATCCATTAGACCAAGTTTTGAGCAAGATTCATACTAGGATACAGTCAGTCCTAGAAAATAGGTCTTTTATCCCTATTTGTCCTAGTTTGTAGGAAGCCAGTGTACAGAGGTTACCAAGACCTAAAACTTGTAGAATATTTGGTAAAATATGAAAGGGTATCCAAATCCCTAATTAGTTTTTCAGGTTTTTTGAATAATTTTAGAAAGAAGTGACAAAAACCTCTGCAAAAGGCTACAAGGAAATAGGCCTAATTAGGCCATTTCAAGGTGGAACCTTGAACTCAATGGAAAAGGGCTTGAAGACCCAATAAAATGGATTCAAATACAAACATTGAGAATTTTTTCATGATGATGGACACTCCTACAATGAAGATTGAAGTTTGTGAGAAGATAGCACTTAGAGCTTTCTAAGTGAGGGAGAAGAATTGTACTAACTAAAGGGTGTTAGTCTTTCAAGGTGAAGGACAAGAGTTAGAACTCTTAGAGAAGAGTTGGAATTGGAATTAGTTAATCATATAAGCTAATAATGACCTATAGGGGATTAGGTTCCTTGAAGAGACAAGCTAGGTCTCTTGGTTGATGTGCAAGAAAGCCTTGGAACTTTCTTATCATATTGGTATCAGAGCTTGAATTAATCAAGATTTTGGTGGATGTTTCAACCTACTGAATCAGTGGAAGAGAATACTTATTTTGTGTCATAAGAAGCCAAATAAATGGTGACTAACATTGAGTTAGCCAAGACGGTTGAGGAACAAGAAGAAGATAATAAGCTACTAAGGGAAAGACTAGCTCAAATGGAGAAGCTCTTGGGTGAAGTCCAAGACAAAGCCAATAAGGTCAAAGACAAAATTAACCAAAAGGAAGAAGCTGAAGAAAGGGAAAAGGAATTAGATTTGGAGGAGGAAGCACCAAAACCTAACCCTATTCTTCCTGAAGAGCCATTCTCAAAGGTACTAAAGGCATTGAGTGGCAAGGATTTGGAAGGTGTGCCACTATTCAGTGGACAAATGGATCCAGATTCAGTTGTGGATTGGATAGACAACATTGAGAACCATTTTGAATGTGATGGTATCTCTGAGGAACAAAAATGTGTTGTGGCCAAGTCTAGGCTAAGAGGTTCAGCACTAACATGGTGGAATTTTGTGCAGACTGAGAGAGAGAAGGACGAAAAAGGTCCTATAGTTACATGGAAGGGAATGGTAACCAAAGTGAAGTAGAACTACCTTCCTGATGATTATTAAGTGCAACTAAATAGGAGGAGACACAATCTCAGACAAAAATAACTAGATGTCCAAGCATACACTTAGGAGTTTCAAAAGCTACGCTTGAGATCAAAGGTAGTTGAAGATGAAAGTATCAATCTTGCAAGGTACTTGAATGGCCTCAAATGGTCTATTCAAGAGGAAATGAGTCTTGTGAATTTAAAAACCATTTTCCAATGCTATCAAATGGCCTTGAAGATATAAGAGAAAAGAAAAAGGAAACAAGAAACCTCCAAAGGTAAAGGTAAAGGCAAGGATAGTAGAGGAGAAAGAGGTGGCTATGGTGGGAGAAGTTTTGAATCAAGGACTCAAGGAGACATAAAATTTAGTGAGTAGCAAGAGGGAAGTTTTAGTAGAGGTGGTAGAGGAAGAAGCTCTAACTCTAGAGGAAGGAATTGTGGATAAGGAGGAAGAGGAAACTACTTTCCAATATGAAATGCTACCATTGCAATCAAATGGGGCACCCTACCTATTGATGTCTAGAGAAGGGTAGTTCTTCACAAGGAGGTGACAAGAGAACTAATCTAGTTCAAGATGAGTCTAATATAGCAAAGAAGCATGCTAAAGTACCATTGAATTTAGAGGAAGGAGAGAACCTCATGATGAGGAGAACTTCAATCAAGGAGTTGGTGAAGGAAGAGCCAAGCCAAAGGAGATCTTTGTTTAGGATAAAGTGCAAGATGATGGGGAAATTATGTAGAGTCATCATTGATTTAGGGTCTACTAACAATATAGTGTCAGAAGAAGTAGTCAGCAAGCTAAAGTTGATAAGGATACCCCACACCAATCCTTACAAGGTCACTTGGCTCAATAAAGGCCAACATGTGTTAGTGAATGAACAAGCATGGGTGGAGTTCTCAATTGGAAGGTACAAAGACAAAGTTTTGTGTGATGTGTTACCTATGTATGCATGTCATTTTCTCCTAGGTAGACCATGGAAATTTGACTATGAAGCCATACATGATGTAGGAAATAATTCTTATTCTTAAGAAGGACAATGTGACCTTCAAACTTAAGTCACTATTGGAGGATGTTGAGGTGAAGACAACAGGTCCAAATGTACTTATGGTGGGTGAAAAATAGTTCTTACAAGCCATGGAAGAGAGTGAAGGAGTAAGCTATGCATTGGTGCTAAGACCAAGAGACGGAGATGAAGGAAAGGTGACTAAGAAGACAAAGTTACCAAAGGAGATTCAAAGCATGCTGCAGACCTACCAAGGTATAGTGAGTGATGGACAACCATCAGCCTTACCCCCTAAAAGAGCCATAAGTTATAGGATAGACCTTATCCCAAGAGCTACCCTACCTAATAAGGTAGCTTACAAAATGACCCCTCAAAAAAATGAGGAAATTGCTAGGAAAATACAAGAGCTCCTAAACCAAGGTTTCATTAGAAAGAGGATTAGTCCATGTGTTGTACCCACTATCCTTGCACCTAAGAAAGGAGGAACTTGGAGGCTTTGTATAGATTCAAGGGCTATCAATCAGATAACCATAAGGTATAGGTTCCCTATCCCTAGGATTGAAGACTTAATGGATTGTCTTGGTGAAGCTAAGTACTATAGCAAGATAGAATTGAAGAGTGGCTATCACCAAATAAGAATATATGAAGGAGATGAGTGGAAAACAGCCTTCAAGACCAATGAAGGTTTATAAGAATGGATTTTCATGCCATTTGGATTATCCACTGCCCCCTCCACATTCATGAGGCTCATGAATGAAGTCCTCAAAGACTAAATAGGAAAGTTTGTAGTAGTATATCTAGATGATATACTGATTTATAGCAAGACAAGGAGTGAGCACCTAGAACATCTTGATATTGTTTTCAAGAAGCTACATGATGAGAAGTTGATGATCAACTTGGAGAAATGTGAGTTCATCAAAATAGAGCTAGTGTACCTTGGATTTGTCCTATCACATGGTAATCTGAAAATGGACAAGAGAAAAGTGGAGGCTATCATGAATTGGCCTACTCCAAGGACAACAACAGAGGTAAGAATTTTTCATGGCCTTTCTCAATACTATAGGAAATTCATAAGGCAATTTAGTGCTATTTGTGCTCCTGTGTTAGACACAATCAATGGAGGAATGAAAACCAAGTTTATATGGAATGGGCATGCTAACAAAAGATTTGAGTTGTTGAAGGAAAATATAGCTACCCAACCTATTTTAGTTTTACCAAGGTTTGAGAATCTTTTCACCATTGAGTGTGATGCTACCAATGTGGCTATTGGGGCTATTCTAAGACAAGAGGGTAGACCAGTAACTTTCCATTCAAAAAAGTTAAGTGAAGCCAAGAAGAAGTACTCCTCTTATGACCTTGAGATGTATGCATTGGTCCAAGCACTAAGAAAATGGAGACACTATTTTCTTACCAAGGAATTCATTGTGTATTCAGACAATCAAGCACTTAGTTTTCTGAATTCACAAGAGAAGTTGAGTCACAAGCACATGAAGTGGGTTGAATACCTACAAGCTTGTACCTTTAATATCAAGCATAAGAAAGGTGTCCTCAATAAAGTGGTAGATGCATTGTTTAGAAGAGCTCTCACAATCCAAGAAATTCAGTTGAAGATCATGGGGATAGATCACTTCAAGGATCTATATGCTGATGTTGAAGACTTTGCAAACATTTATAAGGTATGTGCTGAATATAAGAATCATTTTCATAGTAGATATGTTGAGTATACTTTGCAAAGTGATCTCTTGTTTAAGGGTAATCAATTATGTGTTCCTAGACGCTCTATTAGAGAGGATTTGATACAAGAAAAACATAATGGTGCCTTGAGTGGTCACTTTGGGATCACTAAGACACAAGAACTTGTTCAAAGGTTCTATTATTGGCCAAGGATGAATCTTGATGTTAGGAGGTATGTGGAAAGTTGTGTAGTATGTCAAAAGTCCAAGGGCACTTCTTCAAATGCAGGCCTTTATCAACCACTACCTATTCCTACTAGGCCATTGGAATGCTTGAGTATGGAATTTGCAGTTGGGTTACCCAAGACAAGACAAGGTATGGATAGTGTTTATGTGGTTATGGATAGATTCAGAAAAATGGCTCACTTTGTTCCATGCAAGACCACTAATGATGCTAGTCACATAGCCTCTCTCTTCTTCAAAGAGATTGTAAGAATCCATGGGTTACCTATCAACATTGTGTCAGATAGAGACACTAAATTCATGAGTCACTTTTGGAAGACTCTTTGGCAAAGGCTAGGCACTAATTTATCTTTTGGATTGGCCTACCATCCCCAAACTGATGGTCAAACTAAGGTTTTCAATAGAATCCTTGGAAATCTACTAAGGTGCTTGACCAAGAAGTATGGTCAACAATGGGATCAGTTGATTGGGAAAGTTGAATATGCCTACAATGACACTATAAATAGATCCACAGGGAAGAGTCCCTTTGAAATAGTCTATGGACTACATCCTAGAGGAGTCTATGAGTTAAGAGATTTGAAGAATGGAGTGAAGGGAAGTGGATATGCTAATGACTTTGCATATGCTATGCATGAGATACATGACATAGTGAGGAAGTCCTTGATAGAGAACACCATAAAACATAAAACCAACATGGATGAGAGTAGAAGAATAGTTCAATTCAATGTGGGAGACTTTGTTATGGTACATCTTAACAAGTCTAGACTTCAAAAGGGAGTCCCTCACAAGTTGTAGATGAGGAGGATAGGTCCCTGTCCTATCTCGGCTAAGTATGGTGATAATGCATTCAGTGTGGAGCTAGTGAAAGATAGTGGACTGTCCCCTATCTTCAACATTGTAGACTTAGTCCATTACAAAGGACCACAACAAGACATGGATCAAAGTCTTCATGAAGTGATCAGAGATGTGGAAGATCTCCAATTACCCACTGCTACAGTCACAGGAGCTGACAGTAACTTAGATACCAGGGTCTATAAAAAGACTAGGACCAAGGAGTACAAAGAACATCTCATAAAGAAGCATGGTCAAACTAATGCTGATGCAATATGGGTCAAGGAATCAAAGTTCAAGAAGATGGGAACTGATTCAAGCATCCTCAATCCAAGGGTGGTTTTAACTTTTTTATTTTGGGGAGGATGGTGCAGGAGCACACCTACGCTAACCTCCATCTCTTAGAAGTTTTGGCTTGTACTTGACTCTAGCCAAGTCAAGGATGTTGAGTTGGTTTTAAGACCTTAGAAGGTCATTGCAATGTGGGCTAGGTGAGTTAGTCATTAGGACTAAGGTCACACAAATAGCCATTGTTAGTAGTTTTAAATTCTTAGTGTTAGTAGTTTGAGTTAGAGTCTTTAATGTGTTCTAAGAACATAATGATGTTGTAAAGATTTCATAAGGCCATTAAATGAGTTGGTTCCTTGGAATATAGAAAGGATAGAGGTCCTATGAAATAGGATGAAGGTATAGAGAAAAGATGCCAAAATGTTGTTAAGAAGTTGTCATGACAACATTTGCAATTATTGCAAATGTTTCACGCAACTCGGTTATGTTGGATCCCCTAAACAATAGGAAGTGGGAGATTGGTCAATAGGCCCTAGAAACATGGAAATGACATCTTAGGTTAAGGAAGGCTCAAATCTCAAGGCTAATGATGCATTGTAATAGTTTGTGAATATTGAATAGAACTTTGCAACTCCATTTCAAGGAATATCCCAAGCTTTTATTGTGATAGTGCCATATGATGGATTGAAAGTCTTGATCTAGTGATTGTTTAGTGTTCTTTAGGTTATTCTAAGACTTTTTCATTTAAGAATCTAGTTGATTAGAGTAGATTTATTGTGTTGAATAAATTGTTTTTACTTTAGAGTCTTCACTAGTCCTGTCCTAACCAGTCAGTGCATTCATGGCTCCCCCATGAAATCTAACCATGGTAAACCAGTAAGGATGGATGGAAATGTTAGGCGAGTTATTAACCTATTCATATTTAGGATTAGGTTTCATAGGAAGATGGAGAGCTATTTTTACTACTAAGCCCTAGGTGAGAAGTGTTGGAAATTTGACTGAGTTGGTTACATAGATGTTGTCTTTATGGAAACATATGATCTACATGATGATCACATAGGTCAGAGAGCTAGTATGACAGAGTGCAATGTAAATTGTCTAAGTATGAGACTATGTGTTTTTGCCGGTGAACTAGCTGATAGTTTTGTTTAGAGATTTTGATTGGAGTAATTTTAGTGCTTTTGCACTTGAACATAGACTCTATGGTGACTATTGAAGACTCATCTCAGAGTGCAAGTCAGTACGACATGTACGGAAGAAGTTATGATAGTTTTTCTAAAGATAGTATCAAGCTGACAAGACAAAATATGAAGACTAAATTGATAAAGAGTTAAGGGTTTATTTTGTTTATCAAAATAATGACTTAACAATATAAAGGGACAACATCCTAGATTTTAACCCTTGGGTAAAGCTATTTTGTGATATGGTAGCTAACTGGAGAAGTTATTAGCCTTAATAACTTGTATAAATGTAATTGTAAATTGTAAAAAAGATATAGGGATATGATGCAAATGTAATAGCAGTAGTGAGAGAGAAGCAAAGAGATATTGATGCAAGCAGTATAAGGTTATGTACCTTGACCTACTTTTGTAATTAGTGAACATTGTATATTACTTGTTTGGGCAGTGGGCTCATCTGGTAATCACATTTTGTACTACCAACTCCTAAAAGGGTTGAGGCTTCTAACAAGGCCTATAGTCCCTTAATCAGGACTGAGACACTATATGCTTGTAATAGACTCCTAACAGGGTCAACATCCTTAATAGGATACTTTTTATTAGTGGATCTTTTTGGATACCATCCCCACTGGGGTTTTTCCTTGGCCAGGGTTTCCTCAAGAACAAATAATGTGTTACATGAGTTCTTTTGTTTTATTGCTATGCATGTTATTTAGCTTTCTATGTTAGGCAAGCATTAAGATAATCTTTATATCCATAATTGGGAAAAAGTAAAAGTTTGTAGAATACTGATTCACCCCTCCCTCTTAGTATTCCCTATTCCTAACAATTGGTATTAGAGCTTAGTTACTCAAAAAATAATCATTCAAGGAAAGCCTAGCAGCTTGAGTAAGATCTATATGGATATGGATCAACTACAAAAGAATCTTGAAGAAGCTCTTGAACAGATTGATATGCTTACTGATGAAAGAGACACTCTGAAAAGAAAATATGATGATGCAAAGAACCTCATTTAGAAACTAAAAAACAAGTTGGAAGATCTGAAATCTGAAAAGGAATCTGAAGTTCTTATTGAAGACTGTGATGACAATTTAGAAAAAGAAAAAGAAATCCTTAAGCATGAACTGAAGATAGAAAATCTAAAGCTAAGTCTGAAAGATGGAAATGGCAAGAGTGAAGCAAATCTGAAATTTGAGAATGAAAATCTGAAGATTGAAAATGAAGGACTAAAATCTAAACTTGGTAAAGTAACATCTGAACTTGAGAAAGTCAATTTGTAGCATGCAGGACTTGAGAAATACAATACAATTGTGAAAGGTGAACTGACTCAATCTAAGCAGCAACTTGAAAGACTATATTCAACTAGTGAGAAGATTGATGAACAAATATCTTATCAAAAACCATTCTATGATAAAATTGGTCTTGGATTCAATCCATTCAAAACAAATGAAGAAAGAAAGGAACCAGATCTGAAAATATCTGAAAGTATAGATGAGAAGAAGTCTAATGAGACTAACAAATCTAAAGATATGCCTAAGGAAGAAGAACCACCTAAGCAAGAGGAATCACCTAAAGGTATGCAAAGAGAATTCAAAGGTAGATATTTTCCATGCAATACTATTGGTCATATGAAGAGAGATTGCATAGGTAAGAAATTCAAACCTCTTAATGGTTATTGTTATAATTGTCATGGTTTTGGACATAGAGCTATTGAATGGAAGAAACCTAAATTTATTGAGAATAATAATAGTATTAGAATGTTTAGGAATACTAACAATGCAGATAAGAAACCTACTAAAGATATGAGCAAAAGAAATGGAGTAGTATGTTATAGATGCAACAAGGTTCGATACATTGCTAGAAATTGCAGATCATAGATCAATTACCTTAGACCAAGATATGGAAACAATGGAATTGTTTGTCAGATATGCAACAAGATTGGACATACAATAAGGTTTTGTAGAATGAACAATAGAGTTTTTTATCCTAACCCTAACCCTAGAAATCATGCAAGAAGAAATGAAGATGCAAGTAACAATCAGAAAGGATGTTGTAGTAATTCAGATGAAGTGAAGTTTATCAGAAGCACAAATCAAGGAGTAATATTTAGCATTGAAGGTAATCAAGAAGGTGAAGTATTAAAAAGTAAGAATGAATCTTTACCTGACCCATCTCAAAGTACTTAATTTATGAAAATTACAGTAGAATAGGAACTTAGATTAGTGTAGAAGTAGATATATGATGAATTGAGTCTTGCACAATTAATGCAATGTATTATATGATGTTTTAATGCTATGGTTAAGAGTGCAAAGAAAAATATTATGTTTTGCGAGATCGCAAGAATTTTTAAGTTTTGCAGGTTAACATAATCAGATTTTTGAAAAAGAAGCGGCAAAAGAATTGAATGCGATGTCAGATCTAAGTGAGATTGAAGTAATAAAAGGTCATGATTGGTATTATTTGATAATAAAATAAAATTCAAGTGTTAAGGAGATCGAAGAGAAGTGATTGGAATCATTTAGCAAGGATTTGTGTGTCGAATCTACGTAAGCCGTAAAATTGTGAAATCAAGGTATTTTACTTGGTAGATCTTTGAATCGGTTAAGGAATTAGAAGTAATCATGGATGTTTCTTTGATTCATAATATCAGAGATAATAATAGACCCAAGATGAAAAGGGAACTAGTAGAACCCTTGGAAGATGATCCTAGGTTAGGTTTATCATCTGTACCAAATAGAGTTTTACATCTAGAGAATATTAGAAGTTATCTTGGATGCAAACTAGAGACTAACAATGATAGTGATTTCACCAAGGAATATTAGAAGATTTATAATCTGTAAATGTCATTGAGAGTAGGATTTGAACATTTGAAAGATAATGAAATCATCAAGTATGCATTACAGCATGAATTTGATAATGAAGAATGTACTAAGATAATCCTCAGCAGAATTCATAATAGGAATTTTTGGTTAGAAGATAGAGTGATAGATATCATAGCTGATTTGATTCATGAAGTTACTGGACTATCTAAAACTAGAGCCATTCCTTTAAATGTGAAGAACATGAGGAAAATTGTCATAGACAACACAAATTCATCCTATAATGGTAGAGGAATTGTGATTAGTAAGATTCAACAAGATGATGTTAGATACTTGTGCAAGATCCTAACAACTAAGTTTTGTGCAAACTCAAGAGAGGATGATAGGGCAGCTAGAATGATACATGCGGCTTATCTAATGTGTGTTGATAAAGTACAAGTTGATATGTGTGAGATTATGAGAATTCAACTGTTTGAGAATTTGGAAAAGATAAAGAAGACTAAGTATGCATAGTTTAAATTCTCATCCTTAATCACCTATATGTTTTTTCATTTATTGAGAAGATTTCCTTATACCATTGGAAATGACTAGAATGATGGCCAATCTACAATGGAAAGGATTAAAAAAGTATATCTAAGGCATGTTATTGATAAAGTAGATGAAAGTGTTGTACTGGTAATAAAGACATTTTAGAATTTGGTGACAGAAGATCAAGGATCCCTAAGTCACTTGTGGAGAAATATAAAAATGAGATATGTTTCATGGTTGATACTAACTTTTCTTACATTGAAGCAGTAGAACCTAGAATAGAGTTCATAGACCCTCTTGGCTATGAAATATCTAAGATTGAGACTAAAGAGTATTTGAGCAGGTTACTTAAGTGCAAGATTGTTGTTCACAATAAAAGGTTTGGAACCTTTGAGGAGAACTTCAACTCTGCAAAGACCCTACTTGAAAAGAAACAATCAAAGAAAAGAGTTGAGAGCACAATTAAGAAAATTCTAAAAGATTCAGGGATGACAGAGTAGGAATTCTTGGTAGCTAAGAACACAGTAGTAGAAATTAGACAAATTGGATAGAAAGAAGTTTTGTCTATACCACCTTTATCATCAATTGCAGTTCTGCAAGGAGGAACACCGATTAAGGTAAAAGTCGAAGAAACAAAGAAGGAACAAGAAGCAAGAATACCCACTAGGTCAACCTCCTCCACACCTAGCAAAAGAGTAAAAGAGATTGCTACTGGACTGGGTAAGAGGTAGAAAACATTGGTGCCACCAGTTCCAAGGAAAATTGTAGAAATCAAAGATGATGACACTTTTATTAAGAAGAAATCCTGGAAACCTAGAATTGAAAGAGTAAATGAAGAGATTATACAAGATGGATATTTCACTAAGATGAATAAGTATTATGACTTATATGATTATGCTAAAAGATTAAATCTAGAGAATGTACTGGTGAATCATATGATTCTATTTGACAAGAAGTTTGATACAATTCAGGGTAAGATACCTGATGACTTATACAAGAAACTTGTGAACAGGAAGAAGAGAGCATCAGAGGAAGACACAACTATTAGAGAAAATCTTGTGAGGAAAATTTGTGATGTGAGAAATGATGAACACCTTAAGTAGATATTGAAGGCTCTAAACACCCTTTTGAGGAAAAAAAGGAGAACTATTTAGATTATGGGAGGACAATATGAAGATCTCAAAGCAAAAACATAGCAAGCAATCATCAAGGTTATGACAAAGAATGCTGGTGAACCATCAATTGTAGTAGATCAAGTAGGTGAAGTAGAACAAGAGGACATTCCCTCTCCACTAGCCATAAACATTGAGGATGAAGCTATGAATGTTGAAGGAACTAAGATCACCTTGGATACTAATGATAATGTATTCAAGAATCTGAAGAACATTTTTGACAATTCAGCTTTTGAAGAACCGGATAGAACCAAAGGAGAAGACAAGACACAAACCATCATTGAAGAACCCAAAGTAACAGAGATTCAAGCACCTATTCCCACTAAAGAAGAAATTAGTATTACTCCTAAGACTGGAAAGAAGAATCAAATTGGATCTATGTTTGAGAATTTGGGAAAGGAAGTAGATGAAGATGATTAGATGGAATTGATCACATCCTTGAAAAAAATCATTGGAAAGAACAAGAAAGTAAAGAGTCTTGAAGGATGTCTGAAGGAGCTTACTGAGAAGTTACAAGGCATTGTAACTACACAAATTGCTAAAGTAGACCCTATTGAGAAAGCAAGGAAGGTAATGAAGACTTTTGATAGTGAGTTCACAAATTTATCTAATATAGCAAAAGTAAAATCTCAAGCATCCTATGAGGCCAAACACTTCTGAATATTAGCCAAAATATTAGGAATGATATCAATAATCTTGATATCTACATAAAGGACTTGAGGATGAATTTGGAAAGAGGTAAATCCTTGTACATTTAGTGTACAAAATTAGAGACCTTAGTAGCAGAAGAAGATCAGAAGATGAAGTTGAAGGAAGCAAAAATTCTGAATGAATCAAACCTTCTTTCAAGCCCCAATGTGAAGATATATGATGTTGAGAAGAAAATTCGCAAGATATATGATGAGATTAGAATTTTGCAAGATGAAAAGGACAAGAAAATGAAAAGATTCACTCTTTTAAGAGAGCATACTTCTATGAAGGTAAGCAGTACTGAATGGAAATTGGAAGAATGTCTTTTAGCTAAGACATCTTTTCAAAAGTTTAGTTTTGAGAATCTCCAAGCATGTGAGATAGTGTCTTATGGATTATGCGCACTACTTAGTGTGGTAGATTCTATTAAGAAATCATGGGAGAAAGAGTTAGAGGAAATAAATATTGATTTTGCAGATTGTGTTGCAAGCCTACCGGCTTTGCAATATTGAATCAAGGTATAAATCTTTTTTGAACATAATTTTGTAACCCCTCCTTACCTTTATTTTGTCATTGTTGTCAAAGGGGGAGAGAGATATAGTTGAAAATTGATAAGGATTGATACTCTTAGGGGGAGTAATATATAAGAGATAATATTTTTGGAGCCATAAGGATGGTATATATATATGTTATACTATGGCCAAATTTTTGAAGCTTTAGAGTCTAGGACTTAGCCAATTTTCTCATATGTTGCCACTAATGACAAAGGTGGAGATTGTTGGCAATTTGGATGAGTTGGTTACATAGATGTTGTCATTATGGCCACATATGATCTACATGAGGATCTCACAGGTCAGAGAGCTAGTATGATAGAGCGCAATGTAAATTGTTTAAGTATGAGATAGTGTGTTTTTGCCAGTGAACCAACTGACAATTTTTTTAGAAATGTCGATTGGAGTAATTTTAGTGCTTGCACACTTGAACATAGACTCTATGGTGACTATTGAAGAATCGCCTCAAAGAAAAAGTTAGTATGACATGTACAAAATAATTTATGATAGTTTTTCTAAAGATAGTGTCAAGCCGACATGATAGAATATGAAGACAAAATTGATAAAGAGTTAAGGGATTGTTTTGTTTATCAAAATAATGACTTAAAAATATAAAGGGATGACATCCTAGATGTTAACCCTTGGGTAAAGCTATTTTTTAATATGGTAGCTAACTAGAGAAGTTATTAGCCTTAATAACTTGTATAAATGTAATTGTAAATTGAAAAAAAGATATAGGGATATGATGTGAATGTAATAGCGAGAGTGAAAGAGCAGAAAAGAGATATTGATGCAAGAAGTATAAGGTTATGTACTTTGACCTACTTTTGTAATCAGTGAACATTGTATATTACTTGTTTGGGCAGCGGGCTCATCTGGTAATCACATTTTGTACTACCAACTCCTAATAGGGTTGAGGCTTCTAACAAGGCCTATAGTCCCTTAATTAGGATTGAGACACTATATGGTTGTAATAGACTCCTAACAGGGTCAACATCCATAAAAAGATACTTTTGATTAGTGGATCTTTGTGAGTACCATCCCCACCGAGATTTTCCCTTGGCCAGGGTTTCCTTGAGAACAAATAATGTGTTATGAGTTCTTTTGTTTTATTGCTATGCATGTTATTTAGCTTTCTATGTTATGCAAGCATTAAGATAATCTGTTATATCCATAATTGGGCAAAATTTAAAGTTTGTAGAATACTGATTCACCCCCCCTCTCAGTATTCCCTATTTCTAACAAGAAGACAGTGCCCGGTTAGAGGTTCAGGAATGAAGAATTGAAGATTTATTGCAGGGTAGAGAGGTATTGTACAACACAAGTATAGTTCTAGGTTGGATTTTATCATATCCTGACATGACATGAGGATTGAGCTTATACCAATCCATTAGACCAAGTTTTGAGCAAGATTCATACTAGGATATAGTCAGTCCTAGAAAATAGGTCTTTTAGCCCTATTTGTCCTAGTTTGTAGGAAGGAAGTTTACGGAGGCTACCAAGACCTAAAAATTGTAGAATATTTCATAAAATCCAAAAGGGTATCCAAATGCCTAATTGGTTTTTCAAGTTGTTTGAAGAAGTTTGGAAAGAAGTGACAAAAACCTTTGCAAAAGGCTATAAGGAAATAGGCCTAATTAGGCCATTTCAAGGTGGAACCTTGAACCTGGTGGAAAAGGGCTTGAAGACCCAATCAAATGGATTAAAATGGAAACATTGGGAATGTTTTCATGATGATGAACACCGCTACAATGAAGTTTGAAGTTTGTGAGAAGATAGCACTTAGAGATTTCTAAGTGAGGGAGAAGAATTGTAGTAACTAAAGGGTGTTAGTCTTTCAAGTTGAAGCACAAGAGTTAGAACTCTTAGAGAAGAGTTGGAATTGGACTTAGTTAATCATCTAAGTCAATCAAGACCTAAAGGGGATTAGGGTCCTTTAAGAGACAAGCTAGGTCTCTTGGTTGATGTGCAAGCAAACCTTGGAACTCTCACATCAGTTAGACCATATGTTTGACAAAAAATAATTTTAGTTAGAAATACTCAAATTTAGTTGTGCTGATAAGTTATCCTGAAACGTGACATAGCTTTGTTCCTTTACCCTATAATATAATCACTTAAAGTAGTTGGCTACAACCTGGTGAACTTTTTCCTTTTCAGCAACTTCATTTCCTCTTTCATCCCTAATTGCGTTGACAGTGTTTCTTCTTTTATGGTTGCTAGAGGATCTATGAAAGAAGGCTATATTTATGTCCCCTTCGAAAAGCCACTGGATCCTGAAATGCTGCTTCTAGTAGATTTCTTCTCTTCTCAGAGCTTCCTACCACTTGTGTCTAGCCTTTTCTTCTTCCATCTACAGTTGGGGGTGGATATTCCCAGTGGCTAGCTGGGCTTTGAGGGAGTCCAAAGTCTCTGTAAGCTCCTTCTTCTCCTTAAAGAAATCCCCAAAATTTTCTTTACTCCAACCTTTAAACTTTTTCAAATGACTTTTCAATTTCTGGGTGATCCTAAACGTGGTAATGCCTTTGATAGAAGTGGCCTACCAGGATTTCACTTGGTCCCCAAAGGAGGGGTGGGAGCACCACATAATCTCAAATCTAAAAGGGGTCAAACCAATCCTAGCGGAATCAAACTAGCAAAGGAGGAGGGGGTTATGATCAGAGGTGGTTTTGGGGAGGGAGGAAAAGGTGGAGGTCAAGCACAAGTCCCAAGAGGAGGTGACCAGGGCCCGATCTAGCCACACTTAGATAAGATGGGATCCCTTCTAGTTGTTGGACCAAGTGAAGGGATATCCTTTTAGATCAATGTCCAAGAGACCAGAGTAGGAGGTAAACTCTGCAAGGTCCCCCATACTATCAGAATAGTCCATTAAGCCTCCACATTTTTCCAAGGGGTAGAGAGGGGTGTTGAAGTCACCAACCACCATATACTTAGTAGAAGTATCCTGATCCATACAAAAGATAATATCCTTCCAAAGGGATAACCTACCATTCTGAGTATTAGGGGCATATATATTTATCAAGTGCCAGAGGCTAGCTATTTTTTCCTAAAGGTAATAGCAAGGAAGTTCAAGGAGAAGGCCAATAGTTCACCAACAATAGTGTTAGGATTATAGAGAGTGGAAATGCCCCCAGAAGCACCCGTGGCTTCAAATTACAAAACTCAGTACCCAGCCAGAGACTGCTAGCCAAGGAGGCAAAATTATTGAAAGACATCTTATCTTCTTGGATGAGCAGAATATCCAGCTTATGAGAAAAAATGTATTGTTTAACAACACTTTTCTCGAGGGGGCTATTAAGACCTCTAATATTCCAAGAAAGACAAATCATTTCTTATTTTTAAAACTTGTTTCTAAGGTTTGCTGCCTACCTATTGCAACATCCCTCGTAGTCCCTCTTGACCTTCTGGCATGTTCTGATGGCCTCCCTCTAGTTGTTTCCAGTCCCACATCTGCCTTTTTGGTCTTAGTTTTCTTTTTTTGTGTTTTCCATTCACCACCATCATCCTTCACTCAAGGAATTAGGTGAGGGAGGGTAGTTTCTTTCCTCCAGCTATAGAGGAAATTTTGTAGCAGTCTTAGGGGACTAAATAGTTTAATTGAGACCACAATAGTAGGTTGTTCCACTTCAGCAGGAGTGATCACACTTGTCTCCAAAGTAATCACCAAGGGATTCTCTAGTGAAAAAATGGCCAGAGGAGATTCAAGACCCTTAGGTTTAGTGAGTACCTCGTCATTCTCTAGAGGGGTGACAATATCACCCTCTTCAACCTCTAGGTTTTCTAGCACTTCAGCCACAAAGGGGGTTGGTCCTCTCCTTCTATTCACCTACTACCATGGGTGGCTCCTCAGAGGTTCCCTTATCCTTGTTCTTATTTTTTCCTTCATGTAGAGAGAATTTTCATGCTTCACTAGTGTAGCCCCTGGAGTCACATTTCTAAAAAAAGAGGGTGGCAATCTCATATACCAGGGCCTGAGTCCATCTGCCTAAATTGGATTTCAAAATAACAAAGTTGGGGAGGGTTTTATTTAGGGTAACATTAATGAAGAATCTTGCAAACACCAACCTAGACTTAGAGCGGGCTACTCGATCTATCGTAATAAAAGTGTCAAAGGAGTCACCAATCTACCTGAACACTTGTTCATCCCAATATTCAAGTGCAAGCCTAGGGAGGCACACCCACACTGAAGCCATCCTACTCGGCTCAATCGCTAGATTAAACCCGGGTTTCCATTTCACCAAGGCAAGGAAGTGCTTACCATAGACCCATGAGCCCGACAAAACAAAGGCCAGATCCTCTAGAGTTTTGAACTTGAAGAGGAAGAGTCTGCTAGGCATAGTAGAGACTAAGACAAACCCCTTAATCTTCCACTGGGTAGCCACCCACTTTCTACCCCTTTCGATGGTAGGATGAAAGTTGAAGAAATGACCCACCAACACCAATTGAAAATGGGTCATGGTCCTGTTTACTACCAAATAAGGGAGCGATAGTTTAGTGCCCTCCTTATTCCAAATGAAGTCCACCAGCAGTGATTCTAGAGTATTCTGGACCTCGCCCAAGAGAGAACCTTTCCAGTTTGTCTTTGGTGGGGATGAAAGGGCATCGATAGAAGAGGACGCCCGTTGGGATTCTTCTATTGACTCTTTCATGGCCTGACAGGTGCCAGAGTAAATGCTGTTGGGACCAACATGGGGTCCAGTGTGGGGACCTACAAGGGGGGAAGATTCCCCCCTACGGGAGGCAGGCATGGGAGTAGGTAGTTTGAATTTGAAGGTTTGGCGGGAAGTTGCAGAGTGCTTTTTTATAAGATAGCAATGTTAGTGTATGATCATGTAAAATTTGATAATTTTGAGATATTAATAAATGGACCTTTATTCTTTTTAATACTATTCTTCGAATTTGCTATTTTTTTTAATTTGAAAATTAATGCCTATTTCCAATTGAATATTATTTTTATTTTTATTATAATGACGGTGGTTAATTTTAATATTTAATTTACTAATAATATTTTAATGTATTAATGGATTATTCTAGGGAAAATTATTTAATGTCCTAGGATGGGATTTACATAAATAAGTTTCTCTTAGCCTAAATGATAAGTTTAATATTAAAGCTTTATTATGGTCATTTTAATCTTTTAAATGTTTAATTTATATTAATTAATTAACTTTGATAAAATTATGTTTTGGGTTTAAAATATAGTATTTCAAATTAATTATTATTAACATTATAACTTTAAAATGGGTAATAACTTTGTAATCCTAGGTTTCACATAAGAACGTTTTTATGATCCTATTTCATTAGTTTAATGTTTTCTTTGGATATGATATTTTCATATTCAAAATTTAGTATTCATTTCTAATTGAACATTATTATTGTTTTTAATATAACGTTGATGGTAAAATTTAATATTTAATTAATTTATATTATTTTAATAATTAATGGGTTATTTGGGGGAGATTATTTAATGTCCAAGATGGGACTGAGATAAATATTTCTCCCTTAGCATTAATGTTAAATTTTATACTAATGTTTTATATGGCTATTTTCATGCCCTTAAATTATATAATTGTTATTAATTCATAAACCTTAGTATTAATATTTTGTAATAAAATATTTGAACATTATGATATAAATGGGAATAATTTTATAACCCTAGTTTTCACGTAGGGTTATTATCTTGGTCTTATTTTATCATTTTATTTGTTGATTTTAAATTTTTGTTTTCTAACCTAGATAGTTATAGGTTTACGATAGGAACCATTAGGGTTAGTAATGCGATTGATTTAATCATTTATTTAATTTAACCCTTTTGGGTGTGTTTGTTAGAAATAGGGAATACTGAGAGGGGGGGATGAATTAGTATTCTAGAAATTTTATCTTTTGCCTAATTATGGATATAATAGATTATCTTTACACATGCATAACATAAGAAGCTAAATAACATGCATAGCAATAACATCAAAGAACTCATAACACATGATATGTTCTCGAGGAAACCCTGGCTAAGGGAAAACCCCAGTGGGGATGGTACCCACAAAGATTCACTAATCAAAAGTATCCTATTAGGGATATTGACCCTGTTAGGAGTGTATTACAAGCATATAGTGTATTAGTCCTAGTTAAGGGACTATAGGCCTTGCTAGAAGCCTCAACCATGTTAGGAGTTGTCAATACAAAATTTGATTACCAGATGAGCCCACTGCCCAAACAAATAATATACAATGTATACACAAATAGGTCGAGGTACATAACCTTATTCTAATTGCATCAATTTTCCTTTGCTGCTCTTATCTTTGCATCATCACTATTACATTTGCTTCACAATTCATACATTACTTTTCAATTACATCTCATCTCTCTTTATAATTACAATTACATATATATACAAGTTATTAAGGCTAATAACTTTAGATGGTTGGCTTCCATATATATTTATCGAAGAGTAAACATTTAGGATGTCATCCCTTTATATTGTTAAGTCATTATTTTGATAAACAAAATAATCCGTTAACTCATTGCCAGTTCTGCCTTCATATTCTGTCATGTCAGCTTCACACTGTCTTTGGTAAAACTATCATAACTAATTCCGTACATGCCATACTAACTTGTGATCTAAGATGGGTGATCATTAGTAATCATAGAGTCTATGTTCAATTGTGAACACATTGAACTTACTCCAATTAATGTCACAAAGAAAAACTATGTCCTGGTGCAATGTGAAAAAACTGTCTAACACTTAGACAATTTGCAATGCACTCTGCTATAATTGCTCTCTATCCTGGGTGATCTTCATGAGGATCATATGTTGCCAAAATGATATCTATGTACTCACTTTAGCCAAATTTCCAATAATCTCCCCCTTTGTCATTGGTGGCAACATATGAGAAAATTGGCTAAGTGTACAAGTCAAAATCTCAAAATTGTATCAAAATTATGGCCATAGTATAGAATATGTATACTATCCTTATAACTCCTCAAAATATAATCTCTAATACACTTCTCCCCCTAAGAGTTTCAATCCTTATCAAATATATCAATTTTTTTCTTTAAGACATTCTTCTAACTACTCTTCAATGATACTCAACTTCATAGAAATGTGTTCTCTCAAAAGAATGAGTCTTCTCATCTTTCTGTTCTTCTCATCTTGCAATATAATTATTTCATCATAAAGATTTTGAACTTTCTTTTCAGCATCACATAGCTTCACATTAGGTCTAGATAGAAGGTTACATTCATTTTGAATCTCATCTTCCTTCAATTTGATCTTTTGTACCTCTTCTGCTATCAAAATCTCTAGTTTTGTACACTGTACGTACAAAGATTTTCCTATCTCCAAATGTTTCCTCAAGTTCTTGATACAAATATCAAGAATACTAATATCATTTCTAATATTCTGACTGATGTTCAAAAGTATTTTAGCTTCATAAGCTACTTGAGCTCTCACTTTTGCAATATCAGATAGGTTAGTCAACTCCTTGTCAAAAGTGCTCATTACCTTCTTAGCTTTCTCCAAAGGGTCTGACTCTATGATTTGTGTAGTTACAATGCTTTGTAACTTCTTAGTTAGATCTTTTAGACTACCTTCAAGATTCTTCACTTTCTTGTTCTTGCCAATGATTTTATTCAAAGAAGTGATCAGTTCCAACTGATCATCATCATCAACTTCCTTTCCTAAATCTTCAAAAAAAGATCCAATTTCTTTCTTCTTTCCAGTTTCAGGAGTAAGACTAATGTCTTCTATGGTAGGAGTGGGTGCTTGAATCTCAGTCTCCTTAGGTTCTTCACTAATAGATTTAGTCTGCTCTGCTTCTTTATTACTAATTGGTTCATTAGGAGCTGAATTGTCAACAATGTTTGCTAAGTTCTTGAATACATTGTCATCAATATCCAAGGTGACCTTAGTACCTTCTACATTCATAGTATCATCTTTAATGTTAATAGCTGAAGGAGAGGGAATATCCTCTTCAACTGCTTGCTCTACTGCAACTGATGGCTCTCCAACATTTTCTACCATGATCTTGATTATAGCCTACTCTATATTTGCATTAACTTCTTCATATCTACCTCCCATAATCAAAATGGTTCTCCTTTTGGTTCTCAAATGGGTGCTTAGGGCCTTCAATATCTGCTTCAAGTGATCATCATCTCTCACTTCACAAATTTTCTTCACTAGATTCTTTCTGATATTAGTGTCTTCTTCAATTGCTCTCTGATTCCTATTTACAAGTTTAGTATACAATTCATTAGGTATCTGACCTTGAATAGAATTAAATTTATTGTCTGTCAAAATCATATACTTCACAATAGAATTCTCCAAATTTAGTCTTTCTGAATAATCATAAAGCTTGTAGTACTTGTTCATTTTAGTGAAATTTCCATTTTGTATGATTTCTTCATTCACTCTCTCAACTCTCAGTTTCCATGTCTTCTTCTTAACTATAGTGTCATCATCTTTTACTTCTGTAATTTCTCTTGGTATAGGTTGAACTAAAATCTTCTATCTCTTTCTTGGTCCAGTAGCACTTTCTTTCATTCTCTTTCTAGCTAAGGAGGAAGTGGATCTAGTTGTTACATGCTCCTTTTCTGGTTCCTCTACCTTCACCTTAACTTGTGTAGGTTCTTGTTGTACTACACTTGATGACAAGGGTGGTACAATCAATACGTCTTTCTATCCAATATCCCTGATTGCTACTATTGTCTTCTTTGCAATATCAAACTCATGCTCTATCAATCCAGTGTCCTTCAAAATTTTCTTTATAGTGTTGTCAACTCTCTTCTTAGATTTCTTTCCTTCCATTATAGCTTTTGCCAAGTTGAAGTTCTCTTCAAAAGTTCCAAATCTACTGCACTAAATGTCCAATTTACATTTAAGTAATCTGCCAACATATTCTTCTATTTCAGCCTCAGATATCTCATAGCCAAGAGGGTCTATGAACTCAATTATAGGTTCCACTACTTCAATATAAGTAAAGTTAGTGTCAACCATAAAACATATATCATTTTTATACTTCTTTATAAGTGACTATGGAATTCTTGATCTGCTAGATACCAAGTTTTGAAATGTCTTCATTACTAACATAACACTCTCATTTACTTTGTCAATAACATGTCTCAAATATACTTTATTTATTCTCTCCATAGTAGTTTGTCCATCATTCCAATCATTTCCAATGGTGTAGAAATCTTCTCAATGAGTGGAAAAACATGTATGTGATTAAGGATGAAAATCTAAATTGTGCATACTTAGATTTCTTAATCTTCTCCAAGTTTTCAAACAATTGAATTCTCAAAATTTCACACATATCAACTGGTACCTTGTCAATACACATTAAATAGGCAATATGTACCATACCAGCTACCATATCATCTTCTCTAGAATTTGCTCAAAACTTAGTAGTTAGGATCTTACATAGATATCTCACATCATCTTGTCTGATTTTGCTAATCACAATTCCTCTACCATTATAGGATGAACCTATGTTGTCCATGACTATTTTCCTCATATTTTTCTCATTTAAAAGAATTGCACCAACTTTAGATAAACCTGTGACTTCATGAATCAAGTCAGTTGTAATGTCTATCACTCTATCCTCTAGCCAAAAATTCCCATTATGAATTCTACTCAAAATGATCTTAGTGCATTCTTCATTGTCAAACTCATGCTTCAAAGCATACTTAACAATCTCATTATCTTTCAAATGTTCATATCCTTGTTTCAATGACATATCATGATTGTAAATCTTTTGATATTCATTGGTAAAATCACTGTCACTGATGGTTTCTAACTTGCATCCAAGATAACTCCTTACATTTTCCAAATGTAAAACTTCATCTGGTATGGATGATAAAGCTAACCTAGGGTCATCTTCTTCCAAGGGTTCTACTAGTTCCCTCTTCATTCTAGGTCTATTCTTATCTTTGACATTATGAATTAAGGATACATCCATGATTACTTTAAATTCCTTATACTGATTCAAAGATCTGCCAAGATAAATACCTCAAATTCATGATTTTAGGGCTTCGAAGATTCGGTGCTCAAATCTTTCACCAAATCACTGCAAAATGCTTCCAATCTCTGTTCTTTGATTTCCCAAACACTTCAGTTCACTTTGATAATCAAATAACTTTGATCATAACCTTTTATCACTTGAATCTCACTTAGGTCTGACATCGCATTCAATTCATTTGCCACATCTTTCCAAAAAGTTGTTTCTACTATCTTGCAAAACTTAAAACTTCTTGCGATCTCGCAAAACATAGTATTTTATTTTCCACTCTTAACCATAGCATTAGTACATAATAAACTACCTTACATTAACTACACAAGACTTAATTAATCATAAATCTACTTCTATTCTAATTCTAAGCTCCTAATCTACTGTAATTTACATAAATTAAGTGCTTAAAGATAGGTCAGGTAAGGATTCATTCTTACCACATGATACTTCACCTTTCTGATTACCTTCTATGTTGAATATATCTCCTTGATCTACGCCTTTAACAAACTTCACTTCATCTGCATTACTACAACAACCTTTCTATCTGTTACCTGCATCTTCATTTCTTCTTGCATGATTCCTAGCGTTAGGGTTAGGATGAAAAACTCCATTGTTCATTCTACAAAACCTTACTGTATTTCCAACCTTGTTACATATCTGACAAATAACTCTATTGTTCCCATATCTCATTCCTTGCTGATTGATTTGTGATCTATAGTTCCTAGCAATGTGTCCAATCTTTTTGCATCTATAACATACCACTCCATTCCTTCTATTCATATCTTCAGTAGGTCTCTTATCTACATTTATAGTATTCCTAAACATTCTACTACCATAATTGTTCTCAATAACTTTATGTTTTCTACATTCAATATCTCTATGTCCAAAACTATGACAATTGTAACAATAACCATTAAGAGGTTTAAATTGTTTACCTGTGCAATCTCTCTTCATGTGAACAATAGTATTACAACCAAAACACCTACCTTTGAATTCTCTTTACATACCTTTAGGTGATTCTTCTTGCTTCTGTGATTCTTCCTCTTTAGGTGGTTCTTCTCCTTTAGGTGTGTCTTCAGGTTTGTTGATCTCATCTAACTTCTTCTCATCTAAGCTTTCAGATTCTTTCAGATCTGGTTCCTTGCTTTCATCATTTGTTCTGAATATAATAAATCCAAGTCCAGTCTTATCATAGGATGGTTTTCCATAAGATAATTGTTCATCGATCTTCTCACTATTTGAATATAGACTTTCAAGTTGTTGTTTGGATTGAGTCAATTCACCTTTCACAATCTCATTGTATTTTTCAAGTTCTGCATGCTACAAATTGGCTTTCTCAAATTCAGATGTGACTTTGCCAAGTTTAGATTTCAATTCTTCATTTTCAATCTTCAACCTTTCATTCTCAGATCTCATATTTGCTTCCTTTTTGTCATTTTCATCTTTCATACTGAGCTTTAGATTTGCTATCTTTACTTCATGCTTAAGGATCACATTTTCTTTTTCTAAATTGTCATCACAATCTTCAATAAGAATTTCAAATTCCTTTTCAGATTTAAGATCTTCTAACTTCTTTTTCAGTTTCTCAATGAGGTTCTTTGCATCATCATATTTCATTTTCAGAATGTTTCTTTCATCAGTAAGCATATCAATATGTTCAAGAGCTTCTTCAAGATTTTTCTGTAGTTGATCCATATCCATAGAGATCTTACTCAAGCTACTAGGCTTTCCTTGAATGATTCTTCTCCGAGTAACTAAGCTCTGATACCAATTGTTAGAAATAGGGAATACTAAGAGGGGGGGGGGGTGAATCAGTATTCTACAAATTTTATCTTTTTCCCAATTATGGATATAAAAAATTATCTTTACACATGCATAACATAAGAAGCTAAATAACATTCATAGCAATAACATCAAAGAACTCATAAAGAACTCATAACACATGATATGTTCTCAAGGAAACCCTAGCCAAGGGAAAACCCTAGTGGGGATGGTACCCACAAAGATTCACTAATCAAAAGTATCTTGTTAGGGATATTGACCCTGTTAGGAGTCTATTACAAGCATATAGTGTACCAATCTTGATTAAGGGACTATAGGCCTTGTTAGAAGCCTCAACCTTGTTAGGAGTTGTCAATACAAAATATGATTACCAGATGAGCCCACTGCCCAAACAAGTAATATACAATGTATACACAAATAGGTCAAGGTACATAACCTTATTCTTCTTGCATCAATGTTCATTTGCTGCTCTTATCTTCACATCATCACTATTACATTCACTTCACAATTCATACATTACTTTTCAATTACATCTCATCTGTCTTTATAATTACAATTACATATATATACAAGTTATTAAGGCTAATAAATTTACATGGTCAGCTTCCATATATCTTTATCCAAGAGTAAACATCTATGATGTCATCCCTTTATATTATTAAGTCATTATTTTGATAAAAAAAATAATCCCTTAACTCTTTACCAGTTCTGCCTTCATATTTTGTCTTGTCGGCTTCACATTATCTTCGGTAAAACTGTCATAACTAATTCCATACATGTTGTACTAACTTGCACTCTAAGATGGGTCATCATTATTCATCATAGAGTCTATGTTCAAGTGTGCAAACAATGAACTTACTCTAGTCAACATCACAAACAAAAACTGTGTCCAGGTGCACTGTGAAAACATTGTCTAACACTTAGATAATTTGCAATGCGCTCTACTATACTTTCTCTCTGTCATGTGCGATCTTCATGAGGATCATCTATTGCCAAAATGACAACATCTATGTACTCACTTCAGCCAAATTGCCAACAATGTTGACCCAACCTTTGACTTTTTACTATTATCTAGGTTTTTATTTTCACTTTTGTTTATCTCCTTTGTTATCTCTTGTTAGAACCTTGTTAGGAATTCTTAGAGACCTAGTTAGGGTTGTGTGTGTGAAAATTGTACCTAGCTATAGACACAACACTTCAGTAAAACATTAGAGGTTAGCAAAATCAAAATCTGTAGATAAATGAAACTAAGCTAACCAGGCGATTTACTCCCTTCTAGTAGATGTGAGTATGGTATTATTAGATTAGACCGAGATTAGTGACAATGGAACACCTAAACGAAGGATTTGAATGCAAATGATAGAAATGAGATATGAATGCAGATTAATCTATTTTTTTTAATTTTGTATGCAAGAAGATGAAAAACTGTATGAATGTAATCTGAAATGTAAGAAATTGATATGCAGATTATTCTAACAATGCTATGCTATGATATGAAAAATTGATGCAAAGCTATGAAAAATAATGAAAGATCTCACAAAATCGTCTGCCGCAAGTGCTTGATTCTTTAGATGCGATTTCACTAGAGTAATTGTGCAAATTTGAGAGATATGTAATTGTGAAGAGCTGAGCCTTGATTTTATAGAAATCCAGGGCTTGAGGATGCATTGAAAATCACTCTTCATAAAATCAGGTTGATTTTTTGAGTTAACAAGAAATTAGAATTAATTAACTCATAAAATCATGCAAAATCATGCAAAAACAAATTTTTGACTCAAATCAGAAGTTTAGATTAGTTTTTAACTCAAAATAGATGTTGAGTTTCAAAAAGATAACAACTTGAATTGATTTTCTGATTTAAAGTTTAACTGCTCTTTGAATGTGCATAGATAATCATGAATTAATTTTAAAAAAAGTGATTTATTCTCAACTTAACTGATTTTGAATTAAAATAATTGATTTATGGGTTGATCGATTATTTAATCAAACTTTTATTCAAAACTATATTATTAAATATTGACAACTTATTTTAATCAATTAAATGAGAATTTAATCAATTATTCATAGGATATGTTGATTTATTGTCAAAATTAAATAATATAATTAGGAATAATTAAATCTAATTAAATGATTTAGTGGGAGGATTAAATTAATTAATTAAATATTTCATATATTCAATTAATCAACTTTAGGATAAATGAGATTTATCACCAAATAATATTCAATTAAAGATAATTAGATATGTTGGTTGTGGATTATTCCCTTTGATCTTCAACTTGCAAATTTACACTTTGATGGATAATATAAATAAAATCATGACTCTATCACTCACTCCAAAGTCCACAAGGAAGAGGGCCAACTACCAAGGATCAAAGGATCCTTCTACACTTTGAGCTTCAATGCTCAGGCGAGTGTACCCTTGACTCACTTCTTCAAAGGAGTCTCAAAATGATGCACACAATGCTCAACACAAGTCTATAAAAGGTTTATCAAATGAATGTTTATGTTTGTGTGGTTGTTAACCATGACTTCAAAAGAAAGGACCAGTGTCTTATCCTAGGGCTAAGAGTCACCCAACCGTATACTTCAACTAAATACCTTAAGTCAAACATAATGGAAACTAGAGTAAGTGCTTTGCCTATTACCCCTTTCCCTCAAGCACAAGGACATCAAATTCTATACCTGGCTGCAAACTCACTGAATTCACCTAGAAGGCTTTAATCCTAACTTTGTTAGGAACTCAAAGATAAATTCAAAATACTCTTTGTTTACCATACATTAACACAGTTTGTGACATTAACATATATGGGCTTAGAGACAAGAAAGAAGACATACAAAAGATATAAGATTGGAATTCAAGAATGTTTTCATTAACACAATCAGGATCAGCATACAATTGGCATGACACCAAGATGAGAAAAAGGCACCAAATCAAACCTCTATCAGTATATTACAGTCAAAAACTAGGGACCAAAAGCAACAAGATTTTGGAACCCTTGCAAAATCATAAATTCTACAACTTATACCACTAGCTACCTTGGGATCCTCAAGATCAGATGCAACAAGCTTCAAGCAGCTAGGGTTAGGGTCTCAACCACCCAACCTACTGGAAATGGCCTAAAAAGTTATTATAGGGGTGGGAAACACATCAAAATCAAGAAAGAGGAAACCAAAACTGATCCTCAATCATGAAAGTCTCCTCTGCAGGTACAAGGGATCATAAAACTAGGCTCAAAAGGACACCCTGCAACATGCCTTGAGCATAAAACCACCATGGTAAAAGCTCTGCAAATGATCCAACCACACCCTGGATCACACCGCAAACAACAAACTAGTCATTTCTCACCGAACAGGGTCATTTATGCAATAAAATCCATAAATTTGGTACTTTCTAGCACTGGAAGCTCTCAGAAAAATTTGAATTTGAATACCAACGGCCACCTCTATGGCCCCTGCTGAGAAATGATAGCCCACATTCAAACTAAGACCAGCTTTAAAACATAGCCGTCTGATCAAACCTCCTTCGTGGCTTTATGATTTTCCTCTAAAAGTGGCCCCACGAGACTTAGCGAACTGGTGACAAAGGACCCTCACCAATTCGCTAAACATTTTGTGCCTTCATTAAACACTCAGTGACTTCCTAACTACCATTCACGCAATCACCAGATAAACTAGTGAATCTCCCTTTCTTCTCATGAATGCGCGAACACATTAAATTTGTCGGCACCGTTAACTTCTTTATCCACTCCGCCAAACACTAGACTGCACTTGGGCTCACTAGATGCCACACGTCGCCATTTCATTTGCTGATCCATGCCTAGTCACTAGCACGGGACTCACTTACCATAAGCCTTTGAAATGAATGGCTGGCATAAGATCTCATGGCTCTGACAAATCACATGAGAACTTATGCTGACCATTAGATCTATCTTTGTCATAGACCCTTTTGACAACGGCCCCACTTCTGAGCACATCCATGTCGACCAATAGGAACACAACAACTAAGAACCACATGGTAGATGGTCCCACTAAGCACAAAAGGAAACTTGGAAAAATGGAATAAAATCCAATGGATGATGCATGATCTCAAAGGCTTGGAATATTCCTTGAGATCATACACCGACCATTAGATTAAAAGCTTTCAATGCAGGTACCTTTGACATAAACCAACTCATCATCACGCGGATGAATGAAAACTTGCCAACTCAAATCACCATGGCACATAAGAACTACCTAGAAAATTGGACCCACTACACAAAATGCATACCTCTGCAACAAAAGCCAATGGGCCCCAACACCACGTGGCACCCGATTGCATGATCGCATAGCCAAAAACTAGGCTATGCGACCATGTGATAGCCAATCACAAGCTGCCACATCACCACCCCTGGGACCACTACCAAAGAATCCTTACCCTTTCAGAGGATCAGACAGTTGTCGCAAAAGCACAAAAAATAAACCTTGTGCATCTTCACCCTGCAAACTTGCGCAACCATCGATCTTGTTTGAACTTTAACCATGCTGGAAGCATGAGAAGAGACAAACCGCTAAGCACTTAGTGACTACTTAACTAACCATTTTCCAAGTCATGAGATGTCAGCCGCTAACCACCAAGAATGAAGAGATTGTGCGACTGAAGAGAAATAGACCACCCACTAGGTCACTGAGTGCTAAGGGAATAACTGCCAGAAACCAGTGAATAGGAGATAACCACAAGTCACCAAGTCATGGAATGAAGACATAACCACCAGCCAAGATGAACAACAGGAAGAACCAGACCCACACGGATAGGTGGCAAGTGGTCACATGATTGCATGTCAGAGAATTCTGACATGTGGTCATGTGATAGCCAATCAGGAAGAGCTTGGACCCACCACCCACGTCAGACTTGCGCAGTTGAGGGAATGCTAGCAAAAAGGGAACTAGTGCGAGGTCAAAAACACAATGTTTTTAGTGAAAGAGGATAAAAAACACACAAAGTTTTTGACACGTCAATAGATAAGCGCATAAAGCTGGAAGACAAAGGGTCAAAAATAATGAAGGTTGAAAACACACAAACTAAAAACATCATGGACTTTCAGAAACACTGTGGGTTTTCAACACTATGGAAAATTTTGACAATATTTCCAGCAGACTTTAGAATTTGAAAAACTTTTTGGGTTTTATGAATTAGGAGATGCAGTTTGGATTGAAGCAAGGTGACAACAATAAAGAGCACAAGGAAAGACATTTGACAAACACATTGCATGGAACAGGCCAATTTCACAAGATTTTGCAATGACAGAAAAAAGGCCTAACAAGATAAATTACAAATATTCAAGGAATATTCCCCGATGTAGAATTAAGATAATCAATTAGGGTTTTGATGAGTTAATGTGTAGAGGTTCCTTAGGTTTAGACTTCGATGTTGATTTCATTCAATTTTTCGATGTAGGAGATTAATGAGCCTATAGCCCATTTTTGGGGTATTACATTTTTCCCCTCTTTGAAGTACTGTGCAAAGCGCAGTGGTTCAAAGATTAGTCTGTGTTTGATGTTGAAATTGATTTGAAAGATGAACTGATTCTGAGATAGAAACTGATTGAAATATTGGAAAAGCTAATTCAAGTCCTGGTTGACGAAGAATTGTGATGATGTTAGCTATAGCAAGAATCAACCGATTGTTGTCACTAAGGATTGCACCCTATTTTGCTAAGTATTGAACCTAGCAATCCTATGAAACATGGGACTATTCTTAGGCTATGGGTAACCTATCCAAGAATAGACCTTTGGATTAAGGGCCAACTTCCCTATGGATCACTTGAAACTAATCTAAACTTGGAAGGAAAAGGGATAGAAAATGCTTGAAAGTAAACAACCCCAACTTGAAATTAAAGGAAGGTGATCCAATGAAATTGAAGAGAAACCAAAATTGAGAAATAAGTTCACTTCATTAGCAATTCAAATCTAATTCACAACTCAATCCTAATTTCTCAATCCCTGATGAAACAAGGTACCTAGAATCCAGAAAAGGAAGAAAACTTCACAAATCTAATATTCTTGATTATACACAAATCAAACCACTGAATTAAGAAAAATCCTTGAATACCCACTTGAATCCAAAATGTAGATTAAGGATGTAGAATCATCACAATAATCTCACATATGGCTTCAATAGCAAACCTAGAATTACAGGGCAACAAGAAGGATCAATTTTTATTGCTAAAAAGAAACAGGTACAATTGTGTCTCTCAGAGCTACAACACTCATATCAGAGAGAAAAAGTGAAGAGCTAACCTCAATCACCAATAGTGAGAGGTATAAAAAAAAAGGCCTAGAATCTGCCATCAAACTCCACTACCTCCTAACAATAGAAAAGTCAAAATAGGACCCATGAGGTAACATCATGGTCTGAACGTCAAACTCCTAGATTCCTAGGGGGCGAGGAAAATCAGAGCTAAAAATAGATAGTCAGAGATGACCACTACACCCATTAAGTCATGTTTTTATAACTGTTATCTGACAAGGGCTCATAAAAATACCACTTGCCGACATCTTACAATGGAAAAACAATGACCTTTACATAAAATAACTCCCCCCACTATATCCAATATGAGTGGACTCTGAATGTATATTCAAGACACACTCAAAATGAGGATAATGTCTAAAAATGTCTATATTTTGACCAAATCCATGTCATATACAAGGACACCTAGCATAAAAAATAAGACTATAATATCCTCAACCCAATAGAAAAGGGGAGGAAATAATTAATAGCCTCATTCAAATTAAAATTAAGCCCTTTTAAAATAAATCCTCAACCTAGAAACCCTAGGTCATAGCTCAAATAATAATCTCCACATATTAGCTTTGAAAATATAACATTAAAATGAAGCTAATGTGAACTCAACCCTAAAAAAGGGGAGAAAAAGAAAGATGAATAGATTGCCATTCATTATTTTCAACTCTCAGCTATGGCTATGTGAAGATTAACCTCTGACAAATGGCAAGTTGCCAATTCCATCTTCTGCTACTGAACTCGACTCAAGCTCAAATCAGGAAATAGAAAACCCTCATGACTGATAAAAAGATTGAGGTAGGCATTGTGATCAGTTTCATCTTCCCTCTCTGCATATTTGAAAGGAACTATATTATTGGCATGTTGATATTATGAATTGCATCTCGGCACTGTTACATATTGAATCTTTGTTTATGATTTGTTAGATCATAGCATCTTAGGCACTGTTGATACACTGATCATTGTATTTCTCTATACATAGCCCAAAAGCTAGGGCATTCACTATTGTTTGTCTGTTAATGCCGATTAGGGCATCATGATATGTCAAGCTCATAGCACTCGAGGGCACTATTTACTTGGTATTTATTGTATGTATATCATCTCTATTTTAGCATTGCTGTAAACTTTGCAATATAATACTATGGCATTTCCTCCTTGTGAATGTATATTAGAACATATGAATATGGCATTCATGACAATTAGAGGTTAAGGAAATCCTCTATAATGACTGTACTGTTATGCCAAAAGCACTATTTTTATTCATGTTTCATTCCACTGTAAGAGATGGCATGTATCCTTGTGAATGCATATTCAAGGATATGAATATGGTATTCACAACATTTGCTAACCATATAGCCTGAAAGCTATAAAGCTCGCGCATTGGTGAAGATGTATCACTGTTGTAACATGATCTTTCTGTAACATAGAAACTCGAAAGCTATAAAGCTAGGGCACTATTTGCTCCCATTTTGGTGTATTGAATTTGCAATGTTTCAAAAGCACCATGGCTTAATGTTGTTCCTACATATGTATTGAATGCCCAAAGACCTGATCTCACTGTGTATTTGGGTATTGTATCATTCCATGCTATATACTATGATTGATTTTCATCTACTGTTATGTTGTGGCCGAAAACATGAATGACCACTGTTTCTACCTTGGTTGGAAACTCACTGATATTGCTTCATTTTCTTGAATGTCCTCGTGCTAGTGCTCTATTGTCAGTGCCTCAAAACATGTTATGTTGCATTTCACATTCTGAATTAATGCCCTTCTTGACTTTTCTATATATCAAGGTTGAGATGTCATCTATGACACATGCTTGATGTTTATACAATTGCCACTATTCAATTCTATTCCATGATGTAACATCTTGTCACCTCTTATTGTATGAACTCCATGGTGCCCCATTTCATTGCATGCCTACATATTGAGTGCTATAGTAATGATGATACCATGTAGATTGTACATCCTTTGTATGAAATGAGCCCTTCTATATTTTATGTAGTGAGATATAATATGTGTGCCCTTCTGATATTATATTATATTTGCACCAAGTATGTCTATTATGGCATCATGATATGTTGGGCTTCCTTATTTGGGCCACTGTGCATTACTATTACTTGATGACATGTTATCATAGAAAGAAACATCACTAATTCATAAATGAAACCCATGTATTTGTCCCACAATGTAGATTAACATAATCATGCCATAGCATATGCATAGAATGCAGATTTGAAGTACATTATACTGTAAAATTAATGCATTGGGTTTAGCTTTGAAACACCTTTATGTTGTACTTTTTGAACATATGGAATTTGTGTGCCCTCAATCATGTTGATGATGAATGTCATGTGAACACCTATGTAGCAGAGTGTCCTATCTCTTTCATAGATCTGTGTACTCTATCATTAGCTCTATTCAACTTGATGCCATGTAGCTCTTTGTTATTCTTTTATCATAGCCTGATTGATGATGGATCATCTGAATGTTCCCTATTTGTACACACTATGTGTGTTCTTGGCCCTTAATGGGATAATAGATAGAGAACCAAAGGTTTCTCTATCATTATCTACATCAAGGGCCTAGATCATTCATAGAATCATTATTGGACCAGCTCCCCTATATCTGCACATGAAACAAACACATGAGTGAAAACATGATGCCTCTTTTGGTTCTTTGGATGATTCTAATGCACATGCCCTAACCACATCCTTTGTTAGAGGTTGATGGATGAGTGTATGTATACATTCTATGATGTTGTTATACCATCCATTGCATAGATCCATTGGATCTAACCCATCTCCTCTTCATAACTTCTTGCAGGTTCTTGATCTTAGGAGCTCGCTGGATAGGACCGGATCCAGACCTCAATACCAGGCAATGTCTAGTACCCCCATATCAATTTTTTCTTTATGTATATCTGCACTCATCCATTCAATTCTGGTAAAGGCTATTCTCACAGCTTGTGTGAGCCTAGATAGATGCTTTTCTTTTTAGTTTCTTTCTTCTTTGGATAGTATAAATGCCATAGATAGATGTATGTGTAGATGTAGATGCAATTCATTTCTTTTCCCTTTTCATGTATTTTTCAATGAAATGAACACAAATTTTAAACAAGACCACTAATAACACAAACTAGGGTACAATAGCTCATCTAGTAATTAGGCTTCCAAAATGTGCAAAAATATGACAACATTCTGGTGACTCCTATGGAGTGCTTGCCTACTAAGCATCCTAACCAGCTGCCTTGAAGATCCATTGGGCATAGAATCACTAACAACAACTGTCCAAGCTTCCAACCAAAACTAAATCCTTCTTCAACAACAAAATTGAAACTAACTACCTGAGAACTACTCAGGCTTATTGCTAACCAAACCAACTGAGAATAACTAAAACAACTAAACTAAAAGCAACTTGTGCTAGGCACTTAGGGAAAATAGAAACCCAAAACTTCTAACACTACTAAAGTATAGGGTAGAAAGAACCTCAAAAGAAAGCCTTGAGGTGAATCCCATTCACTGGAATGGGTAGCTCCTCTTCGTCCATGCTAGCTAGCTGAAAAGCATTATGAGCTTTGCATCTAATCACCATAAAAGGCCCAGTCCAGATAGCATCAAACTTGGTATGTTTCCCCAGTTTATGTTTTTCTTCATCCCACTTGAGGACCAGATCTCCTTCCTTAAAGGCTTTAGGTGCTGCCTTCTTGTCAAAACTTCTCTTGACTTGGGTATGATGAGCCTCTAGGCTCTCAAATGCCATCTTTCTTGTTTCTTCAAGTTCAATAAGCTCTTCCATCCTGACCTACATAGCATCTTCCTCCATAAGATCAATTTCTTTAATCAGACTCAGGGTAGGTAGCTTAGGAGATAGGGGAATCCTGGCCTTTTTTCCATATACTAATGTGTAAGGTGAGTTTCCAGTAGCCCTCTTAGGTGTTATTTTGTCTACCCACAAGGCCAATGTTAACTTGCTATTCCAGTCTCTCTAGTTTCCTTCTATAGTCCTTTTGATTATTCTTAGAAAGTTTTTATTTGTTGACTCTACTTGGCCATTACCTTGAGGGTAATAATTAGAAGAGGTACTTAGAAAGATTTTATGCCTGAGTGCCCACTTTGAAATTCTAGTTCCCAAGAAAGCCATGGAATTATATGATATAATTGAATCTGGAGTACCAAACCTGGATACAATATCCTGATAGAAGTTCAAAATAGAGGTCTCATTGGCCTCCTTCAATGCTACAACTTCTATCCACTTGGTGAAGTAATCTATGGTAGTAAGTATCCACTTGTGTCCAACACTAGATGGTGGGTTGATAGGTCCAATAAAGTCTAGTCCCCACCTTGAGAAAGGTTGTTCTACCTTGACAGGATGAAGGGGAAGGCCTGCCAGCTTTTGTTTTCCAGCAAACAGGGCATAGTTCTTGCATCTTCTTACCCAATCAAAAGCATCTTTATACAAGCTAGGCTAGTAGTACCCAACTCTCATCACTTTAAGAGTAGTGGTTCTAGCAATAAAGTGTCTGCCAGAGCCTCCATCATGAAACTCTTCTAATACTTTACTTACCTGATCAGTTTCAACACATCTTAGTAGAACACCAGTATGATCCCTTCTATATAGAACATCATCAATAACAACAAAAGGAATCACCTGGAGTCTAAAGTATCTTCTTTTACTCCTTCCAAGGCCTTGAGGGCACTGGCCAGTAGAGAGGTAACACTTCATGTCTATCATCCAGCTTGTGCTCTATCTAGCATCTTGATTCATTAGAACAACTTCTTCTTTTTGGTCTAGATCTACTATTTTTTCATTAAGCTATTCACATAGTCCTTTCCCTCTAACCAGCTTGGTCACCTTGACCTGAACATCATACTCTATGACCTTGGTGACCTAGCCAGCTCTCTTATGACTTAGGTCTTTATTCAGTAGTAAATCCCTTATGCAAGGGTGAGTAACCATCAAGTGCACTATGTTGCTAGACAACAAGTGCCTAAATTTCTTTAGACTTCTCAAAATTTCCAATACATGCTTCTCTATAGGCAAATAATTTAGCTCATAACCATCTAGACCTTGACTATAGAAAGCTACTGGTTGTTCCTATTTCTCAACATTTTGCTAGACTAGCATTGCAGAGATGCTATCTTTGTCTCCAAAAGCATAAAATATAAAATCTTTAGAAAAGTTAGGATTTACTAGGGTAGGAGCAGATGCAATTGCCTTCTTGACTTCTTCAAAACACTTTTTACCTTCATTGGTCCAATGGAATGCTGAATTCTTTTTTAGCATCTGGGTCATTGGCTTTAGGAGTGCAGCAACATTTGGAATAAACCTCCTCAAAAAATTGATTCTTCCCAAGAAACTCTATAATCCCTTCTTGTGAGCTGGTAGGGGAAGAGCCAGAATGGCCTTCACCCTCTTAGGATTAACGGTTGTTCCTTGTCTAGAAAAAATGTGACCCAGTAGTCTACCTTCATGTACAACAAAGATGCACTTCTTGGGATTTAGTGATACGCCAAACTCTCTGCACCTCTCAAAGATCTACTTTAGATGAGTCAGGTGATCCTTTGTGTCTTTTGAAAAGATAGTTATGTCATCTAGGTAGACCAGAACAAACTTGTTCATCAGGCTAGCAAACACCATCTCCATGGCTTTTTGGAATGTAGCACCAACATTGGATAGCCCAAATGGCATCTTTCTGTATGCCATGGTGCCCCATTTAGTGGTGAATGTAGTTTTATATTGATCTTCCTCCTTAACGAGGACTTGGTAATAACCAGAAAAACCATCTAATGGAGAAAACTTGTCAGACCCTGAGACGTACTACAAAATTTGTTCCATAGATGGCAGTGGGTGATGATCTTTAAGTGAGGCTCTGTTAAGGTCTCTGAAATCCACACATAACCAGATTTCACCATTCTTCTTCCTAATTGGTACTAGATCAGAGACCCAAGAGGTGTGCTTAATGGGAAAAATAATATTGGCCTCAATCATCTTTCTCAACTCTATTTTCATCAGGACTTCTAACTTAGGATTGATAGGTCTTTGTTTTTGTCTCACTAGTTTGGCATGGGGTTCTAGCTCAATGGTGTGCTGGGCCAGGTGAGGGTCAAATCCTTTCAAATCATAGTATTCCCATGCAAATACATCACTATATTCTTGACATAATGAAATAAAGGCTTGTTGTTCTGGCTATGTGCATACCTTTCCAAGCTTAAGATATTTGTCCTTAAGAACTTCCACAAGCTGGTAGTGTTCTTCCTTAACTATCATACTAGCCTTGTCTCCCCTAAGTTGATCATTAGCATTAAATATAGCTCAAGTGTGACCAGTCCTTTAGGTAGTCTATTACTCTTCAACTATAACATCTGGTCACCATACTAATGAGCATGTTTGCTTTGGTTAACTCTAGAGAACTTAGCTTCTTCTATCAGAAAATTGAAAATCTGCTCATCATCTTCAAAAACTTGCTAGCTTACTTGATTTTCTGGTATGGATGGTCTTACCAGAATCTTTACATGTTAAGAATTAGGATTTGGGACCCCCTTTGGAATATCATATTCTGCTCGCATGGCAGCCAGCTTGTTCTAATTTCTTGGGACAACCACCGAATTAAAGGCACAAAAACCTTCTATTAGGTCCCAAACCCTATGCTTGTACATCTTAAGTGTATTATTCTTTGTGAGATTAGTGCCATAGATTTGATTGACCATTAACTCACTATCACCAATCACTTTTAAGCAGTTGATTCCTCTTTGTCTAGCCCATTCTAAACCATGAATCAATGCCTCATACTCTACTGTATTATTAGTAGAGTTGAAAGAAAAATGAACTGCAGAGTAATACCTTTGTCCTTCTGGAGAAATTAGGATAGCTCCTCCTCCCAAACCAACATTACTTTTGGTACCATCAAATAATAGCTACCACAAATCATCATTTTAACAAGAAAAAGGCTTATCTTCCTTTTTCATTAGGTCTAGTATCATAGCACCTTCTTCATGAATGATAAATATTCCAATACCAGAAACCTCAATGTTTCTAAAAGGGTCATCTTCCTCTAAATCTCTTTCAGCCCACTCATCTAAGGCAATATCAAGAATCTTGCCAGCACTGGTCTTAGATTGAGAATCACTTGGATCTTGTTCATGATACATCACATTGGCATTTATAGGGCTTGGGGTATATGGATCAGCATGGGTCTTTGCAAAAGCTTCAAACTTAATTCTAACCTTGGTTCTGTATCTAGTTCTGAAATATAGATGAGACCAATCAGTTGAGAGATATCCACCTAGCCTACCAGTAAATTCTCTGCTTAGACAAATGTTAAAATTAGGAGGTAGATCTATGACATAGACATCTTGGGGAATAGAGAAATTGGGACATTCATGTAAATTGAGGCTAGGGTCCTTTATGACTCCCAAGGTACTAACTAATGACCCATCTAACTGAACAACAGGCTTGTCTATTGGCTCATAAGATAATCCTAGTAGGTCTACTAACTGCTTAGAAATCATAGAGCTACTAGCTCCTGAATCTATCATACAATTATGAACTAGGAAATCCCCAACAATAAGAGTTACATAGAAAGGAGGAGGTTTAACCTATGGGGCAATAATGGGCTGTGAGCTAGTTTCTCCTTTGTGCTACTCCACTTGAGGTGTTTTAGCTACCAGGACCCTAGGCTATTCCAAAACAACCTCTTGATTTGGTGAAATCTTAGCCAATTCATTCAGTATCAACTCCTTTTGTCTAGGAATTGCTAGGGTGTCCATTAAAGTTACATTGATAGAGGTTTTCCTCATTTTCTCCACTATATTAAAACATCTCAAATTCACTTTGGGCTATCCTTTTGGTGCAGCAGTCTCTGTTTGTGTAGATACCAACTATGTAGCTGCCTTGACTAGTTCTTTAGCTTCCTTAGACTGGTTTAGGACTAGAGCTTGAACTATTTTGGGTTGTGGATTCACAATAGGATCTTTTTGACTTGTAGTGGCCACTTGTTCAACCTCCAAAGCCTTCTTCTTAGACCTAGTGTTGGCTACAACTGGGATGTAGTTTGGGTTATCACTTGGTGAGAAATTCACCCCACAAAAATCATCTTTTTGAAAATTCACCAATGCCATCTCAGGAGTCTGCAACTCATTTGGAGTAATAACTAGACCTTACTAAACCTCTAGCTCATGAACTATCTCCTGCGGCATCATCACATTGTTCTACACCATGAGGGCCTAATTATAGCCATTAGGACACATCCCCTAGATATGTTTTTGATTGCATTGATAGCCCCATTGATAATCTTGTGCTATATTATTTTGGGCTATAGGAACCAGCTCCCTAGAAGCACTAGGAATGTTAGGATTATAAGGCTGGCTAGTCTTTTGGTTATAACTTCTTGCTTGACCTCACTAGCCTTGTTGGTATTGGGGTCTGTTCTACTAGTAATGAATTTGATAGGGCTACTGATAAGGTTGCTAATAGGGTTTCTAGTAAGGTTGGGACTGTTGCTTCTTTAGACTAACCAGCTCATTAGTAACTATTTGCAAGGCCTTTTTAATCTTAGTTAGCTCTTGTGATGTATTCACAACTAGGTTAGCAACTTGTTGAGGAGGAGCTGGGAGAGGTGGAATAGATGCCAAGGCTGGAATAACTTCAGGAATAGGATGAAGCTCTAGGAAAATAGGCATTGGAGGCCTTGGGGCTATCTTTCCAGCTTGGATTAGGCTATTTTTAGCTCTTATGGAAAGATCATATGCTACTGGTAGATTATTCCCACCCATTAATTGGATCATAATAGAGATATCACTGTTAAGGGCTCTTAGATAATACAAGAAAGCATGCTGACTTGATGGTCTAATGGTAGCTGGTATTCTATTCCATGTCCTCTAAAATCTGAAATTAAAATGCATCATGTATTCTTGAGGTGCTCTTTTGATAGTAGTTAAATGTTCAACCAATGAGAGATGGTTTGATTTATCTTGAAATTGATTGGTCAAGGCCTGACCCAACCCATCCCAATCAGCTATGGAACCAACTACTAAGCTTCTAAACCATTGTAATGCTTTTCCTTTGAGAGAGGCTACCAGTAACCTCACAGCCACATTATCCTCTATTATATTATGAAGGGATCAAAGGGATGCTACATCTCTTATGTGTTCAATGGTTGAGGTCTGATCCTACCCTATGAAAAAGGGAAAAATCTTAAGGGTTGATATGGGTATGTCATTATGCTACTGCAAATTTAAAGGACTGCCTTGATTGAAAGCTACAAATGGATGCAATCTAGGTTGAGCCATTGGAGGATTTAGGGGAACTTGAATTGCAGGCGCTGCTTGTATGGGTAGTAATATGTGTATTGACTAGGTTGGGGAAGCACTTGTAGGAATGCGAGTAGACTTAGGAGTAGGATTGGGAGTAACATTAGCATATTTTGATACACTAGCTTGGGCTAATTTAGACCTCTTTTTGATAGATGGTAGTTCCGCATAGACAAAAGGATTCTTACTTTGCCTGGTTGGGATCCCACTCATAAGCTTGTATACTGATTTGGAAAAAACACCTTTAGATTCACCAAGTATGATCTCAAAACACCATCACTACTCATACCACACAATAACTTGCATAAAACTTTCTAGGAAACAAACTCACTAAGTCTCTATCCCATCGGGTGTGCCAAAAACTATTGTCACTAAGGATTGCACCCTATTTTGCTAAGTATTGAACCCAGTAATCCTATGAAACATGGGACTATTCTCAGGCTATGGGTAACCTATCTAAGAATAGACCTCTAGATTAAGGGATGACTTCCCTATGGATCACTTGAAACTTATCTAAACTTGGATGGAAAAGGGATAGAAAATGCTAGAAAGTAAACAACTACAACTTGAAATGAAAGGAGGGTGATCCACCAAAATTGAAGAGAAACCACAATTGAGAAATAAGTTCACTTCATTAGCAATTCAAATCTAATTCACAACTCAATCCTACTTTCTCAATCCCTAATGAAACAAGGTACTTAGAATCTAGAAAAGGAAGAAAACTTCACAAATATGATATTCTTGATTATACACAAATCACACCACTAAATTAAGACAAATCCTTGAATACCCACTTGATTCCAAAATGCAGATTAAGGATATAGAATCATAACAATAATCTCACATATGGCTTCAACAACAAACCTAGAATTGTAGGAGAACAAGAAGGATTAATTTTTATTGCTAAAAAGAAATAGGTACTGATGTAGTGCAAGCTAGGAGAATCCCTGATGGAGATGTCCTAGCCCCTAGAAAATAACCACACAATAGAATATAATAAAAATACAGAGATATAGATCCACACAATGTTAATACTCATAATAGAATCATTATATTTTCATCCAACATGCCCGGCTGTAAGGCCTTCCGGGTTATGGCCAAATACAATGCAATTAAAATAGAAACTCCACAAGATCTTGTAAGATCCAAACCAAACCCTAGCTAGCCTAGATCCATGCACTAGTATGAAACCCCAAGGAAGATCTAAACTTGTGCTCGCAAACCCTCCAAGCAATCCCCTTGTTTCCCAAGCCGCAGCCACTAGCTCCTCTCAAAACTCATTCCTCTACCTCTTCCTCTTCTCCAAGATGGATCAATAATGACTAAAGAATTCCCCCGCGACCCCTACTTATACCAATCTAAGCCACAGGTTGGCCCTAAACATAAATTATATACAAATACCGAAATTAAATGCCACAAGTCAGCCAACAACAACAATTAAATGCCCAAAATAGATGTCTTAGTAAAATAATGATATCTCCTAGCTCCAAATGAATTATAACTCTTGCTTTGAACCATAGGTAGTAATATAGGCCCTCTTCAATCCTTGACATTTTCAGCCTCTAACTATTTTTGGAAAATTACTTATACAACCTGTAATAGGAACCAAATTCCTAAGCAAGGCTGAGCTCCTCCTAGGCCATGTGGAGCAACCAAGACCATGCCAAGTTCCATTAAATACATCAAAACCAATTACCCAAGACCCAAGTAGGTTTATCAAACTCTACCAAACCCCTCACATATGAAAATAAGTCCACACAACTCCATCAAATCTCCCAAACATGCAGGATAGCCAACTACCCTGGGATTCTCCTGCATCAGGTACAATTGTGTCTCTCAGAGCTACAACACTCATATTAGAGAGAAAAAGTGAAGTGCTAACCTCAATCACCAATAGTGAGAGGTATAAAAACAAAGGCCTAGAATCTTCCATCAAACTCCACTACCTCCTAACAATAGAAAAGTCAAAATAGGACCCATGAGGCAGCATCATTGTCTGAAAGTTAGACTCTCGAATTCCTAGGGGGTGATGAAAATGGGACCTAAAAATAGATAGTCAGTGATGACCACTACACCCATTAAGTCATGTTTTTATAACTGATATCTGACAAGGGCTCATAAAAATACCAATTGTCGACATCTTACAATGGAAAAACAATGACCTTTACATAAAATAAGTCCCCCCGCTATATCAAATATGAGTGGACTCTGAATGTATATTCAAGACACACTCAAAAAGAGGAGAATGTCTAAAAATATCTATATTTTGACCAAATCCATGTCATATACAAGGACACCTAGCATAAAAAATAAGACTATAATAGCCTCAACCCAATATAAAAGGGGATGAAACAATTAATAGCCTAATTCAAATTAAAATTAAGCCCTTTTAAAATAAATCCTCAACATAGAAACCCTAGGTCATACCTCAAATAATAATCTCCACATATTAGCTTTGAAAATATAACATTAAAATGAAGCTAATGTGAACTCGACCCTGAAAAAGGGGAGAAAAAGAAAGATGAATCGATTGCCATTCATTATTTTCAACTCTTGGCTATGGCTATGTGAAGATTAACCTTTGACAAATGGCAAGTTGCCAATTCCATCTTCAGCTACTAAACTGGACTCAAGCTCGAATCAGGAAATAGCAAACCCTAATGACTAATAAAAAGATCGAGGTAGGCATTGTGATTGGTTTCATCTTCCCTCTCTACATATTCGAAAGGCACTGTATTATTGGCATGTTGATTGTTTTTTCTATTCTTCTTGGCATGATATTATGAATTGCATCTCGACACTGTTACATATTGAATCTATATTTATGATTTGTTAGATCATAGCATCTTAGGCACTATTGATACATTGATCATTGTATTTTTCTATACATAGCCCAAAAGCTAGGGCATTAACTATTGTTTGTTTGTTAATGCCGATTAGGGCATCATGATATGTCGAGCTCATAGCACTTGAGGGCACTATTTACTTGGTATTTACTGTATGTATATGATCTCTATTTTAGCATTGTTGTAAACTTTGCAGTATAATACTATGGCATTGCCTCCTTGTGAATGTATATTCAAACATTTGAATATGGCATTCATGACAATTAGAGGTTAAGGAAACCCTCTATAATGACTGTACTGTTATGCCGAAAGCACTATTTTTATTCATGTTTCATTCCATTGTCAAAGATGGAATGTATCCTCATGAATGCATATTCAAGGATATGAATATGGCATTCATAGCATTTGCTAACCACATAGCCCGAAAGCTATTAAGCTAGGGCATTGGTGAAGATGTATCACTATTGTAACATGATCTTGCTGTAACATAGAAACCCGAAAGCTATAAAGCTAGGGTACTGTTTGCTCCCATTTTGGTGTATTGAATTTGCAATGTTTCAAAAGCACCATGGCTTAATGTTGTTCCTCCATATGTATTGAATGCTTGAAGACCCGAGCTCACCATGTATTTGGGTATTGTATCATGCCATGCTATATACTATGATTGCTTTTCATCTACTATTACGCTGGGGCTGAAAAAATGAATGACCACTATTTCTACCTTGGTTGGAAACTCACTGATATTGCTTCATTTGCTTGAATGTCCCCATGCCAGTGCTCTATTGTCATTGCCTCAAAACATGTTATGTTGCATTTCACATTCTGAATTGATGCCCTTCTTGAATTTTCTATATATCAATGTTGAGATGTCATCTATGACACATGCTTTATGTTTATACAATTGCCACTATTCAATGCTATTCCATGATGTAACATCTTGTCACCTCTTATTGTATGAACTCCATGGTGCCCCGTTTCATTGCATGCCTGCATATTGAGTGCTACAGTAATGATGATACCATGTAGATTGTACATCCTTTGTATGAAATGAGCCCTTCTATATTTTATCCAGTGAGATATAATATGTGTGCCCTTCTGATATTATATTATATTTGCACCAAGTATGTCTATTATGGCATCATGATATGTTGGGCTTTCTTATTTGGGCCACTGTGCATTAGTATTCCTTGATGACATGTTATCATAGAAAGAAACATCACCGATTCATAAATGAAACCCATTTATTTGTTCCACAATGCAGATTAACATAATCATGCCACAGCATATGCATAGAATGCAAATTTGAAGTACATTATACTATAAAATTAATGCATTGGGTTTAGCTGTGAAACACCTTTATATTGTACTTTTTGAACATATGGAATTTGTGTGCCCTCAATCATGTTGATGATGAATGTCATGTGAACACCTATGCAGTGGAGTGTCCTATCTCTTTCATAGATCTGTGTACTCTGTCATTAGCTCTGTTTAGCTTGATGCCATGTAGCTCTTTGTTATTCTTTTATCATAACCTGATTGATGATGGATCATCTGAATGTTCCCTATTTGTACACAGTGTGTGTGTTGTTGGCCCTTGATGGTATAATAGATAGAGAACCAGAGGTTTCTCTATCATTATCTACATCAAGGGCCTAGATCATTCACAGAATCATTATTGGATAAGCTCTCCTATATCTGCACATGAAACAAACACGTCAGTGAAAACATGATGTCTCTTTTGGTTCTTTGGATGATTCTCATGCACATGCCCTAAGCACTACCTTTGTTAGTTCAATACCCCAAAAATGGGCTATAAGTTCATTAATATCCTGCATCTACATATCAAACGAAATCGACATCAAAGTCCTAACCTAAGGCACATCTAAACATCATCGAATCATAATTGATTATCTTAAATTCTGCATCAAGAAATATTCATAGTAATATTCCTAATCATCATAATTATCTTTAATTTTATAATTATTTGGTAATAAGTCACATTTATCCTAAAGTTTGATTAATTGAATATTTTCATATTTAATTAATTAGATTTAATATTTGCCACCTTATTGTATAATTAAATTTAATTCTATCTATTATTAATTATATTATTTAATTTTGACAATAAATCTAATATCATATGAATAATTGATTAAATTCTTATTTAATTAATTAAAGCAAATTGTCATTATTTAATAATATAATTTTTAATAAAAGTTTGATTAAATAATTGATTAACCCATAAATTAATTATTTATTTTCAAAAAGCAGTTAAGTTGAGAATAAATCACTTTATTTATTTATTAAATCATAATTATCTATGTGCACATTCAAGGACCAGTTAAACTCAAAATTGAAAAATCAATGCAAGTTGTTAGCTTTTTGAAACTCAACATCTTTTTGAGTTTTAAAGTGGATCTAAACTTCTAATTCGAGTTGAACTGTGCTTTTGCATGATTTTTGTGACTTAATTATCTGTTATTTAAAAATAACTCAAAAATCAACCTGAGTTATTTGAGTGATTTATGGCTTTCTTTCACAAGCTCCAAAGCCTTGGATTTCTATAAAAACAAGACTCAGCTCTTCATAATTTATCTCTCAAATTTGCATCCAAGCATCTCATATTTTTGCACAATCACGCTGGAGAATTGGAATTGGAAGGATCAAAGCTTCTTACAAATCAACATTGTTGTGAGATCAAGTTTGGTTTTTACATTCATTTAGATTCATTTTCATATCATTGTTAGCTTACTTTACATGTTCATAGATCAATTTCCATATTAGCATAGATTCATATCAGTTTTTATCATTATTATTGCGTAGAAAATACCAAAAAAAAAAAGATTAATTGCATTCAATTTCATATCCATCTTTTGCATTCAAATCCTTCATTTAGGTGTCGTCTAGGTCACTGATCTCGATAACAATCTGAGAACATTAATCTCGCACCTACTAGAAGGCAGTAAATCGCTTGGTTAGATAGCTTTCAATTTTGCATGATTTTGATTATAGCTAACCTTTAATATTTTCCTAAAGTTTTGTGTTTACAGATTAGGTACAATTTTAACACACACATTTCTGGCACCCACCATGGGGCGACCCACCTTTGCATGCTAGTTTTGATTTTTTTGGGAGCTAAAACCTTAAAGTTTCAAAGATTTAATTTTATCTCCCAAACAGCTTGTATTTTTTATCTGAAATTTTTTTTACATGTTTGTGACATATCAAGAAAGTTACAATAAAAAATTTAGAATTTTTTGAGATGTTTTGTATTTTTAATATTTTTTTCTTGAAATTCTGAAAAAAATTAATATTTGACACAAATCAGCATATTTTTCAAAAAAATTTATATTTTCAGAAGGATATTTAAATTCTATAGGGGATCCATTCTTTATTTTTTAAATTTGGACATGATATCATAGCTCAAATAGTCAATTTACAAAAACTAGTCTATTTTGATAAAATGGGTCTCTAGGGCACAAATGAAGAGATTTTTCTAAAATTTTTACATTTTTAGAAAGCTCTCTATTTTCTAGTAGGGGTCTCTATTCTTAATTTCTATTTTTGTGGTCAAAATCATATCAAAAAAATTAGATCTTGTTGACTAGGTCAAATGCAGTGCAAAAAAATTAAAATTTTGTGATGGGTATGCACTTATTTTTCATATGATTCAATGAATGATATGAGTTGTCATTTGGGTTAATTTCTAGTTATTATTGCTGATAATAATTTATTTTTAGAGCTAACCCTATGATTTTCATAAGTTGAATATATTTTGCATATCTTGTTTGCTTGTTGGAGAGTTCGTCACTTGCTTGCATGGAAAAGCTCAACAAGAATTGCTAAAAATCAAGTAAAATCTACCAAGCATGTTGCAAGGATCCCAGGTATTCTCCTTCATCTAATAAAATTTCAATTTGGGACTTAAAATAAATCTCTCGTGTGTCTAGCTTGGGTGATTCTTTTCATGCTTTTGTTTTACACACTTGCATAATTGATACTAGGTTGTGACCCCTTAAGGATTCATTAAGTAGTCTTAGATACTTGTGATTGATCTTGATTGCTATCTTGGGTTATTGGACTCGCTAATCCACTGGACCCTCATTTCTGCCCCGTGCTTGCAATCTCAGCACCATAAAGGGGAGGGGTCAACAGGACAGAAGCGTTAAGTGTTCCACTTGGCAACCCTTTTGTGCTTTTAGGAACTCACTTATTTTCTAAGTTGGGGACTCATTTTCAGCTTGTGTGAGGTGTTAAGTGTTCCACCTTGTGGACTCATCTCATATTCACTTTAAGTATTAAGTGTTCCTCTTTTTGCTTTTTGGGTACTTTTGGTAGCTTTGCTTTTGGAAACATACATCTCTGCTCACATAGTAATTTGGCCCTATGAACACTATTGGTGATTCTTGAGAGATTGGATTCCTAGTGAAATCTTTCTTGATGACAAAATCCTTGTAGGTAGGGAGGATACTTAGTGCGTTTCACATTCAACTTGGTTAGTGTGTCTTCTCTTATTGATCGATACATTCTCTCCCAAGAGAGGTTGATAGATCACGTGGGGTTGACATCATGAGCTTTGGTGAATCAAAATTGGTTAGTGTGCCTTCTCTTATTGATTGATACATTCTCTCTCTGGAGAGGTTGATAGATCATGTAGAGTTGGCATCATAGACTTTGGTGAAGCAAAACTTTGTCTTAGCATGTCGGATTAATCTGCTTGCTTTGTTTGGGTTAAAAGTGAAAAGGTGTCAAAAACCTTGGATCTAGAGCCAAGTCCCCTTGTGGTATACTATTGTGAGTCATCTTTAGAGAGGGTTAACCGTAGTGGACAATCCCTTTACAGGGAAAACTGCGTTGATGGAACCTCAAGTGGTCATAGCCATTTTCACCATGGTAGTGACAACCGTTATATAAATATCCTTATGGAAGAAATCTCCATAGGTATGGTTCATTTTTGGGTTGTTAGATCTCCCTAGCAGCTCCTAAAAATTAAGTTCTCGGACTGTGTCAAAACCCTAATGTGCCAGGATTACAGTTCACCCCTTTGGATCATAAAATTTGCAGAGTCAAACCATTACTAAAAACCCTAGTGAGGCCAAATTTTCATTTTATAGGGTATATGTGCATTATTGCAAAACATTTTTGGAACATACACAATTAGCACTTTTGAGGATTAGAATGAATAAGTCACTTGATTGTTCATGCACAAGGTTTCTTTTTCCCTTGTTCATTGTTTTCAGACATGCTTGAAATCACTTGCTTGCTATTTTGCATGCTTGTTTATCTATCTAGTTACTGAAAATGAACAAATCTATTATAATCTTCAAATCTGGACATTGAAATTTGCAAACAATCCGAATCTGAAAACTCAAAATTTGCAAAATCTGAAGTCAAATTCTTTTCTAGAGTCAAAAGTTATCTCAGGAGGTCAAAAAGTCATATGAGTTTCCATCAAGTGTCATTTCATTGCATACCCACTGTCATTCAAGCTTTTGCAACTGTCGTACGAGTTGTGCAACTATTGTTTCAGAACTCACCCACTATCATACAAGTTTTTCAAAGTGTCATTTGGGACATTTTTAAAAGTTGTTAGAAAATTGTCAGGATTGCCAGATATTTATCTTTTTTAACCTATTTCTAAAATTTGTCGAACAAATCACTATGTTAAGAACAGAGAAATAGCTATTGAGAATTAGTCCACATGTATCAAAGAATCAGTACACAAGAGGAAGAAGCTCTAATCACCGCTATGATGAAGAAGTTGCAAGCTATGCAAGTCCAGCTTGACAAACTTGAGAAAGAAAAGGAACCTAAAGAGTTCTCCATGGAAACTCTATACTCTTTTCCATTTGATAAAGACTTATACATGTCACCATGCCTTCAGACAAAATGTGAGCAACATGACAACCCTTATGATACCTCTTCCATGGAGAGTGACACATCTAGCTTTGGAGACTATGATGACTATGATGATATACAATATAATGATACCTATGACACCTCTATTACTAAGAGTCCTCCTCATCATGTGTTCCTACTTACTAAAAATGGGCCATCACATTGGATAGATCATGATGGTGATCCATATGATTCTGATTTTGAAAGAGACTTTGATGGCTTTTGTGGACAATACCTTGATTATGATCCATCTACTACTGCTGAGGACTATAAAATGCATCGTTCTATCTTGAAATGTCAATATTATAAGAATCCTTCTCCTACGGACTCTCCTACTGAAAATAAAGATTATCTTCTCAAGCAAGGTCATGTTAATGTTGAACCTTTGTCTAGTGATGGTTCCCTTCCATCCCCTACTTCCTCCAATACCAGTACATTTCCTAAAGCTTCTGAGTCTTTCAAATCTTTCACAGACCCTTCATTCAACACAAGCCCTAATACTTTTCATGTGGTTCCCTATAGTTATCCTCTAGGGCTACCTCTTAAAGAAACTCAAGCTAACCTTCATTTGGCTGCAAATACTTTCAATAATGATAAACCTAAAGAGCCTAAGCCTTCATATGCTATAATCCCTACTTTAGCTAGTCCTCCACCATCTCTTCCAAAGTCATCCATACAATCCCAACATGCTTCCTTTTCCTTAGAAGTGGCTCCATGTCAAGAGGACTCTAAAAATGATGAAGAAAAAAATATAAAGAAAGATCAAGATCAAGAACCCTCCATGTCATCCACTCCTTTTCCCGATATCTCTTATCCGCTTCAGGGTTCTTTTGAACCTATAGACCCTTTTTCATGCATTCCACCATGTCTTATGTCTTCTCCTAAGCAAGATCAAGCTACTACTTACACAATTGAGCTTATTGACAATCAAAATAACCTTACTACACTTGCACTTTCCAAAGATGATACTTCCATTAAGGTTGTCAAAAATGGTGTTGTTACTTCCAATGTTAAGCCTATTGAAAATCAAGAGAAAAATTATGTGCTTGTGCTATCCAAAGATCCTTGTCAAGATCAAAGTCTTCCATCTTCTTATTCTACCACTTCATGTTCATTTCCACTTTCTACTCTTCCTAAGTCTTTGGAAGTTTTGAACAATCCTATCAAAGAAGGTGCTCATATTCAAGATATCCATGCTTCTATTGAAAATTCTAATGCTCACTCTAAAGATACTGATGTCCTTGGTTGTCTTATAGATGCTGATGAACTTGTTGATTATCCTTTTATGTCTTCCACTTCCATCCTTGGACCTCTTCCACCACTACTAAGGGCTTCATGCCTTCCTTCCATCTTGGGTCCTTATGTCCCTTCACTTTCCCCTCCTAACTTTCCTAATTCACCATCCATCTTGGGTCCTTACATCTCTCCATCTCCCATCTTTCCTCAAGATCAACATAGATTCATACCCTTGAATCCTTTTCATCCACCCACCCATCTAAACTAGTCATATCCTCCTCCTTCTTCCACAAGTCCCAAGTCTTTTGGAAGTAACTTGAATGTTCAATACAAGAAAAAGAATCAATACAAGAATCCATCAAAAAAAGAAGATCACCATGTCTCCTCTCATAGACATGGAAGCATAAAGTCAAAAGAGATATCTAAGAAAAAAAACTACAAGTATGGGTTCCAAAATCCATCATTAAAGATATTCTCTCTAGATCATTAAAAGGAAATAAAAATCCTATGACTATATGGATTCCAAAGTCTCTCTTGAAAGAGTCTGGTGTTGAACAAAAAATGAAGTTGACATTCAAGCTTCCAAAGGCTTCCACTTCATCTCCCTCCAAAAATATTCTTCCATTCCACATGCCTAAACCACAACCTCTGCTATCCATTCACCATATTCCTTCACATATTCCTTCATTCACAATTCCTCCATCCTCTCACCACCCTTCAAGGTGTGTGTTGATGTTGATCTTGCCTTCCTTTCCATCTACCCTTTCACAATCCTTCCATGCATTATTCTTCTACCTTCTATCATATTTCCTCATTTGCCTATTCCTCCTATCTTCCAACCTCACTCGCTTTACATAAAACCTTATCCTCCATTTTTCTCTTCCCTCTCCCTTTCCCTATCAATGTCTTTGAGCATATCATTTTAATCCTTAGTATATCATGGTTTATCCTTTCAAGGAGCACTATCTAAAAAGCTTACCTTCTTCCAAAAATTCAAAAAGAAATGAAAAATTAAAAAAAAAATTTGAAAATGTGCCTTGGTGAAAACCTAGAAACGGGCACCTTGGTAGCAAAAGTAAAGAGAAATAAATTCATCCTATGGTGAAAACCACTCCCTTGTGGCGCCTTGGATAAGTACCATGATGAAAACCTGTCAATCAAGCATCATGCGTAGTTCTTCTACATATTTCATCCATTCCATCTTCTCTCTTTGATCTTGATAATGTTGATCTATACATGAACATTTGGCTATTTTGTGAGTTGTCTGATGATGATCTTGATTTCATTCCCTTCCTATTTAGCCTTCATATTTATTTTCCTCCATTCATTCTAGTCTTTCGCTATCATTTACCCTTTGGTCTTGATCTAAAAAAAAGAAAAAAAAAGAAAGAGTAAAACACAATGCTATGAAGCCTCTTGACATGTCTACTCCTTTGGAATGCATCATATCCTGCTCTGGCATTACACTTTTGTGACTTATCCTATGCTGGTCTTTCATTGCTTGTCCAAATGCACTTTACTTGACAATTTTTCCCTACCTTGAGTATTCTTGAGGAGTTTTCCCTTGAGGATTTCTTCCCTTCATTCTCCTTCATTCTCTTGTCTTCCATCTCTTCCACTAGCTTGCTAATCCCTCTTATTCTCCACCTTGTTAGACATTGGGACTGTACGATATGATCTTTCTTAGGAGTTTGCAATGGAAAAAGATGCTATCAAGTATCCAAAGTATCAGAACAAGTATCAGAACTAGTATCAAAATTAGTATCAGAACAAGTAATAGAACATGTATCAAAACACCTACTAGGGCTACACCTTTCACTTTAGTTTATGGGTTTGAAGCAGTACTACCTCTTGAGGTTGAAATCTCATCACTCTGAATTAGAATGCATGGTCTAGTAACTGATGATGACTACAGAGTGTCTAGGTTACAAAAAAATGAACTACTAGATGAGCACAGACAAGCAGTGTATGATCATCTCAAAGTATATCAGAAGAGAATGTCTAGAGGCTACAACAAGAAAGTCAGACATAGAGAATTTCAGGTTGGCCATCTAGTCTTGAGAGAAAATCTTAAAAATCAATCCCATCAAGAATGCAAGGGGAAGTTTGAACCCAATTGGCTGGGTCCCTTTGTCATCACTGCTACTTTTGGCTCTGGTGCCTATCAACTCTCAACGTCTGAAGGAGAACAGCTCTGAGAACCAATCAACGTTCTCCATCTGAAGAAATTCTACACCTAAAGCATTTAGTCTATGGTAAAATGTCCTGAAAAAAATTATAAAAATTAGAAAAAGTCCTAAAAAAGTGAACATCTTGGTGAAAACCTAGCAATAGGTGCCTTAATGATTCACAAAAAAATCAAAAAATATCAAAAGTACAAAAAATTGAAAAAAAAAAAAGAAAAGGTGCCTTGGTGAAAACTTGGAAACAGGCGCCTTGGTAGCAAAAATAGAATCTTTGCCAAGATGGTGAAAACCTGGCAAACGGATGCCACTTGTTCAAAATGCTCCATCTATCAGTGCAATCTTGGTCTTTCATAGCTTTTAGTCTTGCTTTAGTTTGTACATATCTCTCGGTTTGTTTCAACATTTCCAGTTTTCAATAAGTCAGTCTATACACCAATCGGCTCAAGCGTGTATATCCTATCAATGTTTAACACTTGGAGGTAATCAATGTCATATCCTATGGTCTCCTATGTATCTTAGATGGATCATATCTAGTCAGAGTCCTTTGAAGCTTCATGTGAGTTAGTCAGTTTGTCTTGTCTCCAGAAAGGATCTTGCATATACAACAACACAATCAAACATCAAAACTTAACTGAAAACAATCTATGCTTTTTATATGCTCTTATCTCCTTGTATGCTTACTAATCCACATTGAGATTTTGGCATATTGTGTCCCTTCGAGCTCTTCGATGATGTCCTTTACAAGATTTAGAGGGTGATGACCAGGGGCATAATCTTTTCTTTGTCTTCTGCTTGTATGTGAAAATCTAACAACTTTGGAAATTCTGGATTGAAATAGTGTCTGACTATAAGAGCCTCTATCTCAAATTGGATGGCCATGCGTACCTCGACCATTGATACCTGGAAAATTCAAGGAAGTTTGATTTAACTATTGTCTTTTTGAGTAAGTTCTTTCTCTTAATGTGGAACTTGATCTCGCCTAAGGATGTGAACGATAAAGGGTCACTACGGGTAATTCACATTGGATTTAGAATGATCTCTTGACTGTTTGATGCGTTTGCAATGAAAGGTGTATTCAGGTCATCATGATGTTCATGTTTTGATGCTTATACAAATTGTTATATCAAAATGGACATGATATTCAGGTCATCCTGGTGTTTATACCTTGGTGCTTATATCTAATCTGACATTCCAGAAATAAAATCAATATTCATATGTCCATGGTTGTTTGACCAGTGGGGGTTGTATTGATTCTTGCACATACAAATCAATATTCATATGTCTATGGTTTTTTTAGCTAGTGGGCATTGTATTGATTTATCCGGTTACCTAAAAGTTCAATGATGATAACAAATCGACATATGATCAGTGACTAGGTCCTAGGTCTTAGGTTGCATTTCATTTTGCATGTCTCATTGCATTTTGCATGTTGCATGATCTCACAATGACTAAACGCACTTCAATGCTTAAATAATTCTTCAATCACATCTTCAAATCTAACAAGAGCCGAATCTCACACAAAGGTTCCTCCAATGAAATAGCAAGTAGAATCCTTTTTCGGGATCAAAATTTAAATCTGAGATCATTCATCTTATTCACTGCTTGCATAATCAACCTTCAATCATAGTAGAAATCTATTTTTTTCAACTTAACTAATTATCTTACATCAAACATTCAAAATTTCAACTTGGTCAACCATGGTCAACTTATGGTCAAACCTAGTCAACCTTGGTCTCCAGGACCTCTAAATGATATAGAATGCGCTCTTGAATGTGTATAACCACTTTTCCCATCAATAAACATGCTTCTGAGCTCTCAACGCTGACTTTTTTTTATCATATTTCAATTTTAATCCCAAATGGGGCATGGTATTGCACATCAATTCAAATTCTGTAAATCAAAATTCTATCAATCAAGTCTATCAATATCTTTCATCAGTGATCAAGACAAACAATCACGTCTAGTTACTGATTCATCAAAAGTCCTCATCACTCGGGGCAAATCTATCATCACTTGGGGCATATCAGATTCATCAAGATCCATATCAATCTTGTATTCTCCTAATCTTGTAAACTATATTAGTTTTTGCAACCATCAGATCATAGTGTTCTTTCCTTTGTTCTTCGATGACTGAAGGGTTTGCATGTGATACCTGCTAGTTCTGCTAAGACAATCGAGTCTAGAATGGGTCACTCACTTCTTTGCAATCCTAAGGTTTGGAATCAGGCGTTTTGACACTTTTTCACAATCATAGGTTCATTTTCTATTATAGTAAACATTATCTTTGGTCACTCAGGACCTATTATCTCCATATCAAATCAATATCAATTAGCTTCTGTCTCATATTAATTATCAATTTCAAACATCAGTTTCATATCTTTATCAAACATAGACTATTTTTGAACCACTGCGCTTCGCATAGTAATTCAAAGAGGGGCAAAATGTAATACCCCAAAAATGGGCTATAAGTTCATTAATATCCTGCATCTACATATCAAATGAAATCGACATCAAAGTCCTAACCTAAGGCACATCTAAACATCATCGAATCATAATTGATTATCTTAAATTCTGCATCAAGGAATATTCCTAGTAATATTCCTAATCATCATAATTATCTTTAATTTTATAATTATTTGACAATAAATCACATTTATCCTAAAGTTTGATTAATTGAATATTTTCATATTTAATTAATTAGATTTAATATTTGCCACTTAATTGTGTAATTAAATTTAATTCTATCTATTATTAATTGTATTATTTAATTTTGACAATAAATCTAATATCATATGAATAATTGATTAAATTCTTATTTAATTAATTAAAGCAAATTGTCATTATTTAATAATATAATTTTTAATAAAAGTTTGATTAAATAATTGATTAACCCATAAATCAATTATTTATTTTCAAAAAGTAGTTAAGTTGAGAATAAATCACTTTATTTATTTATTAAATCATAATTATCCATGTGCACATTCAAGGACCAGTTAAACTCAAAATTGGAAAATCAATGCAAGTTGTTAGCTTTTTGAAACTCAACATCTTTTTGAGTTTTAAAGTGGATCTAAACTTCTAATTCGAGTTGAACTGTGCTTTTGCATGATTTTTGTGACTTAATTATCTGTTATTTAAAAATAACTCAAAAATCAACCTGAGTTATTTGAGTGATTTATGGCTTTCTTTCACAACCTCCAAAGCCTTGGATTTCTATAAAAACAAGGCTCAGCTCTTCATAATTCTTCTCTCAAATTTGCATCCAAGCATCTCATATTTTTGCACAATCACACTGGAGAATTGGAATTGGAAGGATCAAAGCTTCTTGCGAATCAACATTGTTGTGAGATCAAGTTTGGTTTTTACATTCATTTAGATTCATTTTCATATCATTGTTAGCTTACTTTGCATGTTCATAGATCAATTTCCATATTAGCATAGATTCATATCAGTTTTTATCATTATTATTGCATAGAAAATACCAAAAAAAAAAAGATTAATTGCATTCAATTTCATATCCATCTTTTGCATTCAAATCCTTCATTTAGGTGTCGTCTAGGTCCCTGATCTCGATAACAATCTGAGAACATTAATCTCGCACCTACTAGAAGGCAATAAATCACTTGGTTAGATAACTTTCAATTTTTCATGATTTTGATTATAGCTAACCTCTAATATTTTACTGAAGTGTTGTGTCTATAGATCAGGTACAATTTTGGCACACACAATTAGAGGTGCATAGCTAAGTGTATGTATGCATTCTGTGATGTTGTGATACCATCCATTGCATAGATCCATTAGATCTAACCCATCTCCTCTTCTTCACTTCTTGCAGGTTCTGGATCTCAGGAGCTTGCTGGACAAGACCAGATCCGGACCTCAATACCAGAAATTGCTTGGTACCCCCCTATGAATTATTTATTTATGTATATCTACACCCATCCATTCAATTCGAGTAAAGGCTATGCTCATAGGTTGTGTGAGCCTAGATAGATGCTTTTCTTTTTAGTTTCTTTTTTCTTTGAATAGTATAAATACCATAGATAGATGTATGTGTAGATGTAGATGCAATTCATTTCTTTTCTTGTTTCATGTATTTTTCAATGAAATGAATGCAAATATTAAACAAGACCACTAATAACACAAACTAGCATATAGTAGCTCATCTAGTAATTAGGCTTCTAAAATGTGCAAAAATATGACAACACCGATGATTATGAAAAAGTATCAAAACACCTAATTCTAAAACTCATGATTATGAAGAAGTGAGTGAACTGATTCCAGATGTGATTGTCCAAAGGAATCGAAATGGTATCACATCCAAACCCTTCAAATATGAAGAACTAAGGAAATAACACTAATGAACTGATGGTTACAAAAAGTTGATACAGTTTACAAGATTGATTAGGTTACCAAATTGATATGGATCTCGATGAATCTGATATGCCCCAAGTGATGTGGACTTTTGTTGAATCAACAACTAGACATGGTTGTTGTCTTGAACAGTGAGGAAAGAAATTTGATTTACAAATATGATTGATGTGCAATACCATGCCCCCTTCAGGATGAAAATCAAAATCTGACAAGAAAAGTTAGCGTTCAATGGTGTAGAAGCATGTTAATTGATTTGAGAAATGATTATACACATCTAGAAACATGTTCTACATCATTTGAAGGTCTGGAAGACCAAGTTGAAATCTTGATAGTTTGATGTTAGATAATTAGTTAAGTTGAATAATCGATTTCTTTGATGTTTAGAAGGTTGAATATGCAAGCAGTTGACAATATAAACAATCTTAGATTTTGATTTTGATCCTGAAAATGGATTCTACTTGTTGTTTCATTGGAGGGACCTTCATACAATGCTCAGTCCTTGTGTCATGTTTAGCATATTTTTGGAGAATCATTTAACATCAAGAGGATTTTGCAATCATGAGATAAATGCAATCATGCAAAGTGCAAAGTGAAATGCGGAATGAAATACAGACCTAGGACCTAGGACTTAGTCACTGATCATGTGTTGGTCATTTTCATCATTGAATTTTTAGGTAACCAGATAAATCAATATAGTGCCCACTAGTTAGGAAACCATGAACATATGAATATTGATTTTTGCATCAAAGTCAATACAACACCCACTGGGTAGACAACCATGGACATATGAATATTGATTTTGTTTTCGGAATGTCAGATTAGATATAAGCACCAAGGCATAAACCCCAAGATGACCTCAATATCATGTCCATTTTGATATTGCAATTTGTATAAGCATCAGAACATAAATGTTGTGATGACTTGAATACACCTTGTGGTGCAAAAACATCAAGAAGTTAAGAGATCATTCTAAATCTAATGTGAATTACCCGTAGTGACCCTTTATCATTCATGTCCTTAGGTAAGATCGTGTTTCATAGTAGGAGTAATAACTTACTCAAAAAGACAATAGTTAGATCAAATGTCCTTGAATCTTTTGGGTATCAATGGTCGAGGTACTCATGGCCATCCAACATGAAATGGAGGCTCTTACAGAAGGACACCATTTCAATCTAGAATTTCCAAAGTTGTTAGATTTTCACATACAAGCAAAAGACAAAGAAAAGATCATACCCCTAGTCATCACTCTCTAAATCTTGTAAAGGACATCATCGAAGAGCTTGAAAGGACACAATATGCAAAAATCTCAATGCGAATCAATAAGCATACAAAGAGATAAAAGCAAGTGAATAATAGATTGTTTTTAGTTTGTTTGATGTTTGTTTGTGTTTGATTACAATATCCTTTCTAGTAAGGAGACTGACTGACTGACTCGGATGTAGCTTCGAAGGATTATGATAGGATTTGACTCATTTGAAGTATACTGGGGACCATAAGATATGACATTGATTGCCCCCAAATGTTAAACATTGAAAGGATATAGACATTTGAGCTAATTGGTGTACAGACTGAGCTTATTGAAAACATGAATGTAGAAACAAACCAGGAGATATGTACAAACAAAAACAAGACTGAAAGCGGGGAAAGACAAAGATTTCACTGATAGATGGAGCATTTTGAAACAAGTGGCACCTGTTTGCCAGGTTTTCACCATGTTGGCAGAGATTCGATTTTTGCTACCAAGGTGCCTGTTTCCAGGTTTTCAACAAGGCACTTTTTCTTTTTCTCATTTTTAAAATTTTTTTATCTTTTCAATTTTTTTTTGTGAATCATCAAGGCACCTATTGCTACGTTTTCACCAAGATGTTCATTTTCTTAGGACTTTTTCAGATTTTTATGATTTTTTTAAGACATTTTCTGATTTGTATAATTTTTTTCAAGACATTTTTTAATATTGAATGTCTTAGGCATAGAATTTCTTCAGATGGAGAACATTGATTGGTTCTTGGAGCCAAAAGTAGCAGTGATAACAAAGGGACCCAGCCAGTTTGGTTCAAACTTCCCCTTGCACTCTCAATATGATTGGTTTTTTAGGATTCTCTCTCAAGACTAGATCGCCAACCTGAAATTCTCTATGTCTAACTTTCTTGTTGTAGCCTCTAGACATTCTTTTCTGATATACTCTAAGATAATCATATGCTACTTGTCTATGCTCATCTAGTAGTTCAAGTTCTTGTAACCTAAATACTCTGTAGTCATCATTAGTTACTAGACCATGCATTCTGATTCTTAGTGATGGGATTTCAACCTCAATACGTAGTACCACTTTAGACCCATAAACTAAAGCAAATGGTGTAGCCATAGTGGGCATTCTGATACTTGTTTTGTAGGCCCAAAGAGTTAGATTGATCATTAGATGCCAGTATCTTCCTATTTTATTAATTGTTTGATGCAATATTTTCAATATATTTTTGTTATATGCCTCTATTTGTCCATTCCCTTGAGGATAATATATGGATGACCAATGTTGTGTTATCTTGAACTTTGAGCATAAGGAATCTAGGTCCTTGTTCTTGAATTGGCCACTATTATCTATGACTGTTGAATGTGGAATACCATACTGACATATGGTGTAGTTCAAGATGAACATAGAGATTTTCTTGCCGGTTGCTTGAGTCAAAGGAACTACTTCTACCCATTTTGTGAAATAGTCTTTAGTTGTAATGATATGGGTATGTCCATTAGAAGAGTGTGGATAAATGGCTCCTATTAGATCAAATGCCCATTATTGAAAGGGCCATTGTGTAGTAAATGAAATTAGATCTCTCCCTAGTGCATGAATTAAGTTACCATGTACTTGGCACTTTTCACAATTCTTAGCATACTTGATTGCATCATTTTCCATTTCAAGCTAACAGTAATGAGCCCTAACAAGTTTTTGAGCTAGTGTTAAATCATTGGAATGTGATCCACATATATTGTCATGGATTTCCTCTAATGCGCATTGAGATTCCTCACGTTATAAACATCTAAGGAGTGTACCATCTAGACCTCATTTGTATAGATCATTACCAATGATGACATAGCAAGATGCATTTTAGATAAGATAACATTTCTCATGATGGTTGAAGGAATTGGGAATGGTTTGGTATTGAAGGTAGGAGAAAAGGTTTTTGTATCTAGAAGAATCATGAACAACAACAATGCATATCATGCAGGTTTTGGGGGAATCATATGCAGGGAACGATAATGCTTCGACTAGGAACTCATAACGTAGCTCATGTTCGGTCTTCTATAGCAGAGAGAATAGTGTTTTCATAGCATCAGTAGCCTTGTTCTCCATTCTAGGAATCTATTCAAATGTGACTAAGATGAAGTACTTCTTGAGGTCATCAACCATTCTCTTGTATGGAACTAGTTTTTCATCTTTTGTTTGGTACACATCATTGACTTGGTGTATGACTAATTGTGAGTCTCCATGAATGTGTAATTCTGTCATTCACCACTCAATTGCTATCTTCATTTCATTAAGTAGGGCTTCATATTTAGCAATGTTGTTTGTGCAAGGAAACTTGATTCCAAATTTTTTAGGGATGGAATAACCTTGAGGTGTGATAAATAGTATGTCGGCTCCAGATCTATTTTGTGTGTAAGATCCATCAAAGAAAAGTTTCCAAGTCCTAGAAGATATGTGCATGATGGATCAATCAAGAAATTCCATCTATAATGGTGTATCATCAAACATTGGTGCATTAGCTAACTGATCTGCAATGACTTGTCCTTTGATAGCTTTCCTTTCAACATATTCAATGTCAAATTCATTCAATAGCATAACCCATTTAGCTAGTCTACCTGTGAGGGCAGCTTTTCTTAGTAGGTACTTTAGTGGATCAATCTTAGCTATTAACTATGTTGTATGAGCTAACATGTAGTGTCACAGTTTCTGTGATGCAAAGATCATAGCTAGAAAAGCTTTCTCAATAATTGAATAGTTCTTCTCATATGCTACTAATGTTCTATTGATATAATAAATAGCTCTTTCCTTTTTATTTTTATCATGTTGTGCTAATAATGCCCCTAGTGATGTATTTGTGGTAGAGACATATAGGATCATTGGATTCCCTTGAATAGGAGACATGAGAATAGGAGGATTCACCAAATATTGCTTGATATGGTTGAAGTTCTTTTCACACTCCTCGTTCCATGAAAAATTCACACCTTTATGTAATGTCTTTGTGAAAGGTTGTGATATGTTTGCCAATTGAGATATGAAATGTTTGATAGTGTAATGCCCCTCCAACCCTATCAAGTCTTGGTTATATTCACTTGAAATTAGGAAGGACTATATGTGAGAATGATCCTTCTTAAGATGGTTTCTTAAACCGAACCTCTTCCAATGTACCATAACTTCATAATTTTAATGAGGGAAATAATAATATTTACATAAGTATGTTCCTTTATATCTTCATGTGTGTTAGTGATAGGATAACCTGATAGACTTATATGCTTTTATGTGAAATTCTCATTATTAATATTTATGTGTGCATTAGGTTAATTTATTATAATCATTTAAGGGTTAGACTGGTTACCTTCTCTAATAATGTTACTTGAGTTTAGACATGATTAATGCATTTATGGTTATATGATGTGTTTATCTTGATTTGATAATGGGACATTTTGAGTACCTATTTGATGGTTAAATGGTTTGTGAAAGATAATAGATGATTTATATTTACATGATTATGTTATCATTCATTATTGTTATACAAAATAGAAAAAGAGATCATTTTGATACTAACCATACTAATCCAATTATGGTTTGTTGATTTCACTGTCTGATGTGAGTATAGGATGAGGGTAGGCAGTCATAGTTACTCCTCGAGGAGGTCCACATGATGGTGCACTCTCCCTCCTTGTTTGCAATTGTTTGTACATCTGTATATATATATATATATATATATATATATATATATATATATATATATATATATATATATATATATATATATATATATATATATATATATATATATATATATATATATATATATATATATATATATATATATATATATATATATATATATATATTGGTGTACTTGGTTGTGTTAGGAATAAGGTGTCTCAACCTTGGATAATTCCTATTGTTATTATTTGTTTTGTAAAATTTATTTCTTGCAAATAATGTAATTAAGTGTGAGTGTACATGTCTAGTTGGCATGCTGATTTGTCACTCCACGTGATGTGTCAGCATCTTGAATTGTGTGTAAGGAGATCATGGTTGAAATGGTTATGACAGATTCCTATGACATGTAAGAGCTATGTCTAGAAGATTCAATGATGGGTGAAGACATTTGGCAACTGATAAAGTTGAGTACTATACACTCTTCCCCAATCATGGGGTTCAGGTTCCTATTTTCTCAGAGAATGGTAAAACCCTAATACGGCTATCTTTGGAAGTTTCCCTAAAAAGGGAAGCACATGATATAAGCATTTTTTAGGGTTGCAAAGATAGGTGAAGTTTGCGTATTGTTGGAACATTTTTATGCTATCATGATTTGTCTTCAAGAGTTGGAAATCTTCTGAAAGAACTTGCATTGCAAGTGTATTGTAAACTATAATAGTTTTGATTAATACATTGTGTAGGTTTTGGAGTGCTAGGGTTTTTACCAAAAGGTTTTACCCATGGTAAATCATTATATCATTCTCTATCTTCTGTATGCATGATATATGGCAGCAATATCATTTGTTAAAGTAGTTAACGAATCTAAAATTGTAAGGATTTAAAAGATTTTGCACAATACTTTCCTTTAGAGATTAGTGTAGGAAGCTATTTCCACACCTGAGTTTCATTACAAGTGGTATCAGAGCCTGATCAACTTTTGATCCTAGTTGTTGGGTAGGGTTTTTTGAGCTAATCTCAAGTTAAGTGGTTGTTTTGTGCAGAGCATCCTGAATCTTATTTGTAGATTGAGATGGCAAGTTCCTCAATTAGTAGAATGGAGGTGGAGAAATTTAATGGCACTAATTTCAAGTTGTGGAAACTCAAGATGGAAGACATGCTTGAAGACCGCGATCTATGGGAGGCTACTTCACTTGATGTGAAACCTACAATGATATCTCAAGTAGATTCAGAGATCAAGGATTGGAAGGCTAAGGGTCTCATCAGACTCTGTCTAGCAGATGTCATTCTTCTAAATGTTCTTGATGAGGCTACTGCAAATTCTTTGTGGAAATGGCTTGGGTCTATGTATCAGGCCAAATCTCTAGTGAAGAAGTTTTTCTTGAGAAATAATTTTAATTCTTTAAGAATGGAGGAAGGTGGATCCATAATTGATCATCTCAATGCATTCAATTTATTGATTCCATAGTTGGCATCATTCGGTGCCAAGATCAAGGAGGAGGATCATTGTATGACCTTGCTTTGTTCCTTGTCAGATTTGTGGGACCATCTTGTGATGGCTCTTAGAAGTACTATGGTCACATTCCATATGGATGATGTGGTGTCTTGACTGCTATCTGAGGAGATGTGAAGAAATACTTTAGATTCATCTAAGGAAGCCCTTGTTGTTCACGAGAGATCCAATGATAGAGGAAAGTAGAATGACAACAAGTCAAAGAAGGGTAGATCCAAATCCCATGGGAGTTCTAAGACTCCTGGAAAGTCCAAGGTGAAATGTTGGAACTATGATAGAACTGGGTACTTCCAAAGGGACTGTAAAGAACTGAAGAAGAAGAAGAAAGGCTTAGATTCAGCTTCTGAAAAATCTCAAGAAGATGGAGATGCTTTTATTGCAGCTTTGGTAGCCCATGCATCTGATGATGTGTGGTTGGTAGACTCAAGTGCTTCTTTTCACATGACCTCTCATCAAAATTGGTTCTCAAAAGATGAAGAGTTCAATGGTGGAAAGGTGTACTTGGGTGATGATTCTCATCTAAAGATAGTTGGACATGGAAGGGTCACTATCAGATTTCTTGATGGATGAGTAAAGGGAATCAATGGAGTTATGCATATTTTAGGTTTGGCATGAAACCTAGTATCTGTAAGTATGCTAAATGATGTAGGTGTGCAAGTTGTCTTTTCAAAAGATGGATGCAAGATGATGAGAGGTTCTATGGTACTCGATAGAGGTACTAGGAGAGGTACTTTGTTTCAGCTTGATGCATGCATTTCTTAGTGTAATAGTTCTTCTATTTCAAGGAAGAGAGAGTCTATCACTTCATCCCCACCATCTAAACAAGTAGTAAAGAAGACTATGGCAATGGGTTCCAATGGCAGTGCAGTAAGTGTACCTAAGGGTACAAACACTTTGGAAGGCAAGCTTCTTGCACAAAAGACAATGTTGTGGCATACAAGATTTGGCCACATTGGTGAGAAGGGTCTTAGGACCTTGAAAACTAAAAATCTCTTTGAGGGGCTAAATGATTGTAATCTTGATTTTGATTTCTATGAACACTGTGTTTATGGTAAGCAAAATTGTGTTCAATTCTACTCTAGTTCTCACAAGTCTTCTGGACTTTTGGATCTTATTCATTCTGATGTTTTTGGTCCTATACAAGTTCCTTCTATCTCTAGTTCTATATATTTTCTATCTTTTATAGATGATTATAGTAGGACTTGGATATATTTCCTGAAAAGTAAGACACAGGTTTTCAATCGGTTCAAGGAATTTAAGGCTCTCGTGGAGAATTAGACTAGTAAAAGAATCAAGTGCGTGAGAACTGATAATGGTGGTGAGTTTTTTTCCATAGATTTTGAATAGTTCTATAAAGAATGAGGTATTGAGAGGCATAAGACAACTCCTTATACCCTACAGCAAAATGGAGTTGCAAAGAGAATGAACAGGACACTAATGGAGAAGGCTAGGAGTATGCTTAGTGGAGCTGGTTTAGAACAAAGGTTTTGGGCTGAAGCTATGGCCATTGATTGCTATCTAGTTAACAAATCTCCTACATTAGCTCTTGTTGGTAAGGCACCCATGGAGGTGTGGTTTGGTAAGAAGCTTTCAATTAGACATCTTCATGTTTTTGGTTGTGAAGCTTATGCACATGTTCCAAAGGAGAAAAGATCTAAGTTGGAAAACAAAGTTGTTAAATGTATTTTCATTGGATACAGTGCTGGTGTGAAAGGATACAATCTTTGGAATCATGTGACTAGTAAGGTGTTGCATAGTAGAAATGTTATTTTTAGAGAGCTAACACCTTCTCCTATTGTGCTACAACCAGATGAAAAAGAAAAGGAAAAAGATGTTGTTTAGTTTCCTCCTACACCTAAGAAGACTGAACAAAGAGACCATGTTGGGACTAATGATGAGGAGAGCTCTGATAGTTTGGAAGAAGAGGAAGAACAACCTCAACCTTAGCCCTTGAGGAGATCCATGATAGAAAGAAAGCAACCAGAAAGGCTTGGTTATTCCATGTTAGATTCTAGTTGTGCTTTTTCTTTGATTACTAACACTGATGAGCCTAGATCTATGAAAGAGGCTTTTGGCATGGAAGATGCAGGTTCTTGGATTGAGGCTATGGATGATGAGATGGCTTCATTGGAGAAAAAAAAAACTTGGGACCTTGTACCTTTTCCTAAAGGGAGAAAATCTGTTGGCTATAAATGGGTGTTCAAGAAGAAATTATGTGTAGATGGCATTGTTGAAAGGTACAAAGATAGATTGGTTGCAAAGGGGTATTCATAGGTAGAGGGAATATATTATTGGTGAAATATTCTCTCCTGTTGCAAAGTTGACATACATTAGATTTTTGTTATCTCTTGCTACATCATATGATTTAGAGATAGAATAGATGGATGTGAGGATAACTTTCCTTCATGGTGATTTGGAGGAAGAGATTTATATGTCACAACTTGAGCACTACATTGTTAAGGGTAAAGAATCCTTAGTTTGCAGATTAAAGAAATCTCTATATGGTTTGAAGCAATCTCCTAGGATGTGGTACCTTAAGTTTGATGCCTTTGTGTTGTCAATTGGATTTGTAAGATCAAAATTAGATCATTGTGTTTATTTCAGAGTTGAAAATGATCACCTTCTTATTGTTGCATTATATGTTGATGATATGTTGTTGTTTGGGAAGGGTAAGGGTATTATTTTTTATTTTAAATTTTAGTTGTTAGCACAATTTGAGATGAAAGATCTTGGGGTAGAAAGGTACATCTTAGGTATGGAAATCAGTAGAGATAGGTCTAACAGAAAAATTTGGTTGATTCAGAGTAAGTATGTGAAGTCTATGTTGGACAGGTTCAACATGACAGATTGTAGACCACTATGTGTTCCTGTTTCTATGGGAACAAAGTTATCTGTAGATGATTGTCCAAAATCTCCTAGTGAGGTGGAGGACATGAGTAGAGTACCTTATGCTAGTGTAGTTAGCAGTCTTATGTATGCTATGGTCTGTACTAGACTAGACATTTCCCAAGCAGTGGGAGTCCTGAGTTAGTTTATGGCTAACCCTGGATGGGTACATTGGGATGCAGTTAAGCGAGTGTTTAGATATTTGAGGGGTACATCAGATTACTCCATATGTTACCATGGTAACTCTTTTGGATCTCCACAGTCATTTTGTATTCATGGGTTTGTGGATTTAGATTGGGTAGGTGATATTGACAACAGGAGATCCACCAGTGCTTATGTGTTCACTATGTTTGGTGGTGCTATCAATTGGATGAGTAAGCGACAACCTATGGTTGTTTTGTCCACTATAGAAGATGAGTACATGGCTGCTACTCATGCCTATAAGGAAGCCATTTGGCTTAAGATATTATGTTCTGATGTTGGTGTTGATGCATAACAGATTACTATTTGGTGTGACAGTCAAAGCACTATTTTCCTTGCGAAGAATCTAACTTTTCATGCCATAATGAAGCACGTTGATGTGCAATTTCACTTTGTGAGAGCTATGGTGGAAGATGGAAAGGTAAATTTGGAGAAGGTAGATACTATGAAGAATGTTGCAGATGCATTAATGAAACTAGTGGGCACTGAGAAGTTTAGATGGTGTTTGGATTCTATGGGCCTTTTGGCCTATAGTGGTTAGTTCTTGTTGCTCTTACAAGGTGTTCAAAAAGTGGGAGAATGTTAGGAATAAGGTGTGTCAACCTTGGATAATTCCTATTCTTATTATTTGTTTTGTGAAATGTATTTCTTGCAAATAATATAATTAAGTGTGAGTGTACATGTCTATTTGGCATGTTGATGTGTCACTCCACTTGATGTGTCGACATCTTGAATTGTGTGTAAGGAGATCATGGCTGAAATGGTTATGAAGGATTCCTATGACACGTAAGAGCTATGTCTGGAAGATTCAATGATGGGTGAAGACATGTAGCAACTGATAAAGTTGAGTACTATACACTCTTCCCCAATTATGGGGTTTGGGTTCCTATTTTCTTAGAGAATGGTAAAACCCTAATATGACTATCTTTGGAAGTTGCCCTAAAAAGGGAAGCACATGATATAAGCATTTTTTAGGGTTGTGAAGATAGGTGAAGTTTGTGTATGGTTGGAACATTTTTATGCTACCATGATTTGTCTTCAAGAGTTGGAAATATTCTAAAAGAACTTGCATTGCAAGTGTATTGTAAACTGTAATAGTTTTGATTAATACATTGTCCAGGTTTTGGAGTGCTAGGGTTTTTATCGAAAGATTTTCCCTAGGGTAAATCATTGTGTCATTCTCTATCTTCTATATGCATGGTATATGGCTACAAGATCATTTGTTAAAGTAGTTAACGAATCTGAAATTGTAAGGATTTAAAAGATTTTGCTCAATACTTTCCTTTAGAGATTAGTGTAGGAAGTTGTTTCCACACCTGATTTTCCTTACAGGTTGGTGTTGCAAGATGTAGGTACTAGTCATTGACTCCACCTAGCTACATAGGTTTGAGCATGCCTTAAAAATCCTTGAACTATTTTTGTGTGGAGATATTACCAAGATTACTGTCAAGGTTACCCGTGGACTTAGATTTTTGTTTAGGAGGTTACCCTAGTTGGGGAGTTTGAATGCGGTATGTGATGTGGTCTTGTGATTTATGATTTGATGTTGTTTTGTGATTTATGACATGAATTAGATTTATCCTTGTTAGTATATATATATATGTGTGTGTGTGTGTGTGTGTGTGTGTGTTATATTGATTATATGCTATATAGGTGTGTGTATATGTGGGTGCACACGCATATACCCATGCTTATATAAATAATAATATTTGTATTTTTTTATTGATTGTGTAAATGGTATGTATTTAAAATGAATTCAATAAATGTATTAAATAAAAAGTGGAAATAATATTAATAATCATATTTAATAAAAGAAATGCTCTTTGTAGTAAAACTAGCTATCTAGGACGGAGTTGAACTCGAGACCTCCTAGAAGTTAGGCTAGTTGGTTTCCATGTGTGCTATGGTTTTTCTTGAAAGTTATTTGTTGAGTTTTCTTCTTATGGTTTTATTTCGAGACTATTTTAATTAAATTTATTAAAACTTTGATTAAATATTTTATAGGAATGATTTATTGATTATTCAACCAAACTACAGAAGTTGGAGAAGTTGCTTCCCTTAAAGAAACTCCTCCAACCACCTAGTTGGATGATAAATATTTTCTTCTTTTGTGTGAAGGGGGAAGAGAGTTTATAGGAAAATTTGGGGAGGATTTTTGCAGTGATTTCTCTAAAAAAATTTATTAGAGTATTTCTGTGAGTTTGAGAGTTCTTCAATTTGGAAGGGAAGCGTGTGTGGCTTGTTTAAATTTTTAATGCTAGAAGAATATTTTTTAGGAGAATATCTACTCAAGGCTGGAAAGTTTGCAGAGAGTCTCCAACCAAGGGAAGATGAATCTTCGTAGGAGCCAAGGTAGGGTCTAAATTGGGATGAATCTACATTCTTCCCATGTGCATGATTATGTATATGAATGATATGTTAGTTGATGAGAATATGATTGTTCACTTTTGTTTGAAATGACAACTATATATATGTTTTGTTTTTTTATGTATTTGAAATATGTTTCCAGGATGTGATTTTTATGAATGCTTGTATGTTCACTATGGTGAAATCTTCTTGGGAGGGTAGAAGTGGTTTTGATTATGTAGGATAGTGTATTATATTGTTATGGAATGTATTATGAATGTTTCCAGAATTTGGAACTATTATTTCAACCCCACTGGTTCATGACTGTTTTGCACCACCTTTCTTCATCTAGATCTAGGACATATTTGTTGAATTGATAGGATGGTTTGATGGCCATTTCTAAAGGGAAACTAGGTAATCTCAAATGGGTCGTGCCCAGATTAGGTAACCATAGTCCCCATAATGCCCAGTTTTACCCGCAAGTCAGAGTTGACAGTTGTATTTTGTAGTTTCTGGTAGTCGGTTTAGTGTTAACCGAGCAAGGTCGGTTTAGTATTAACTAAGAAAGGTCAGTTTAGTGGCAACCGAACAAGTTTAGTTTAGTGTTGATCGAGCATGTTAGTGTCAACTAACCGAACTAGTGTCAACTGATGAAACAGTGTTAACCAAGCATGTTAGTGTCAACCGACTGAAGCAATGTCAATCGACCAAAGTAGTGTCAACTGACCAAGGTAGTGTCAACCGACAGAGTTAGTGTAAACTAAGGAAAAAAAGATTCAAGATTTATAGAGGTATAACATTTAAGTATAAGTTTAAGTTATAATTGTATAAAGAAATTAGGTACCTTCTGAGATGATTGAGATAGGTTCGAAATTCCTAGGAGTTAAGATGCAACTTCTAGATTTTGAATTTTCAGTTTAAATCAGACTTAGCCAAATTTCAGGCTCATGAGATTTCCATGGATGGATGTTATTTTTGTCCATGTGAAAGTTTGTATCATCCTTGTATGTTCGCTACTTGTTTTCTTAAGGTTATATGGGTTAATTATGATGTGTTTGTACTTGTCATATACTTGAGCCTAGTTTATGAGGCTTGGACTTGTCATGGTGGCCTGCGTGCTCAGGAGGGTTCCTTAGACTTATAAATGAGCCTTGGAAAGTTTTAATTGTGCATGTGAAAGGTTTTATGTTTCTCTTTGAGATTTCTTTTGATAGACATTCTTCCAATGGTTCTTGTTATGTATATGTGATGCAGGAGCATCCTGGGTGTCAGAGCAATCTTGCATCACCCAAAAATATTTCTATTTTTGTATTCGATAAGGGCTATCTTGTGCAGAGTTGCTATTTGTGGAAACTTGCTATTTTTAGTAAGTTGGTCTTATGATCTTGGAATGTTTGATTTTACATATGGAGGTTCATCTCAGTCATATCAGCCTGCCAGCAAAGTTTCATGGCTAGATCAGGCATATTTTTGAAGATATTGAAGATTTTCGGTAATGGCAGCAGGGTACAGAAACTTCAAACTCAGGTTTGAAGGCTTTAGAGGCCCTGGATGAGGTTGAAAATTTGGGTGATGGGTGCTTTGTGCTGTTCAAGCTTGTAGAGCACTTCATGGCATTTCCAGAATGGGGTTATAATAGCCAATCAGGTCAACGGGCGATGACTTATGGTCTTCGGAAGTTGGGTCACTTGAAATGGCGGAAAATAATTTTTCTTCAAAATTTCTGTTTGGGTTTCAAAACTCATTTTGAGCTGACTTTGATGTAATAAATTATAAAATAAAATAATTCTGAGTTTGGTCGGCCCTAAGGGCTAAATTTCTAAAACATTCTCGAGCAGTGGAAATTGCCTATATAAAGAAGGCCCGTAGTGTTGTCTAGGGTAGTTCTGGGTAGTAGTTTTGGGTATTGATTCGAGGCTTTGTCCTACAAAATATTGTAAGGGAATGCCCATGTGGCTTTGCATATTGTAATTCTGAAAGTTTGTAATTCAACATTTGTGGAGATAATAAGAAGCCAATTTTCTAGTTCTTGCATATTATTGTTGTTGTTTCTCTATTTTTGTTATGTGCTTGTGGTATTAAGGGGAGCACCCTTCATCAATATGGCTAAGGTTAGGACTCGCTCTAAGGGCCTGAGTGCATAGGGGAGTTTCCTAAACCTATGAATCAGGACTTGGAAGTGTTATCTTGTATTTGTGGCTTGTGATGGGGTAAGGGAATACGAACCCTAAGTGAGTGGCTCAACATAGGTGTTGGAACCCTAAAGTGGTTGCCAGATGATCTTATGGGTGGGTTTGTAAAAAGTGATAACCTTTAAAATTAACCTAGGAAGGGGGGATTCAAAAGATAATGAAAGAAAATATAATAATGGCCACACAGACCTGATTGGAGTACCAGGACTAGTGATAATTGCCAAGATGAATCCCTATTCATAAAAGGGGGACCAGGGTTACATGGTTGCCAGGAAGGATCCCAATATATAGGTTGTGTGATGACACTCACTTAGGTGGTCTCCTAGAACCTTAACCTTGGTGTTATAGTATGATGATATTTTATGTGCTTTATTCTTGTTCTTTTGAGCTTTGGTTTATTGGTATTTGAGACTTAGATTGCCTTAAGATATTGAGAGTACCTTGATTCTATCTCCTAGCATGGGGGGTGGGACTTTATTAGTTTCACATGGTTGGGTGGCAAATCTCTTTTGAGGTATTGTTCATGGTTCATGTCATGGCTTGGATTCTAAGTTGTTCAGTGTTGAAGATTCTATTCTTGTATCATGTATCTCTATCTATTGTTATCAAGATGTAAAGATGTATTGTGAGCTTTGGGAAAACTTGATGTAATTATCTTTCTATATGCCTTTGGGCAATGTGCAATAACTGTAATTATGTTTGTAAAAGGGAATTGTAAGAAATAAGTTATGTATAAGGGAAGGGTAGAATTATGAATCAGAAAAGGGGATTGAATATGGTTAAATCAATGAGTAATTCCTACCTTATCTATTGTGAATCTTAAATGAAAATTGGAAGTAATGGTTCTATGAAAACCTTTGTAATGCAAGTACTTATGGATGTAAACCTCTTTAAAAGGAAACTTGTTTTGATATATCGAATAGTGAAAAGATATGCTAAGAGTTGAAGGGTATCTCCAGGTGAAATAATAAGGGAAAGGAAACATGTATGTTATGGAAATTATTAATGGGATGTGATTTCTTAAATGTATAGTTCAATGTGAGTGATTTCCTAAATGTATAGTTCAATGTGTGGGCTTTGAGATGTATTCTTTAATGGATCATAATTCTTAACTAGACTTATACAAGGTTATAGATGATAATTTATGGGATTTAAATGTGTGGAAAAAATGATTCATTAAATGATTTATGTTGGTTATCAATATACGGTTAATTACTTTGCACTCTTTCTATTATTATATTGGAAATAGAAAGTAGGGACTCTTAATGGAAAAGTTTAATTGAGTTTTGATAGTGCAATTAAGTTGAACATAGATAATGTTAAGGAGTAAATTAATATGAAATAATAAATGTACTTAGTAGATGAGATAAGTAAATTTCATGTTAGAAAATTAATTCAACTGGATCATTAATGAAATTGGTTTTGATGTGAAATGGAATCAATGTCTCAATGTAAATTGAAGTTGAAATGGAGATAGAATTTGTTAGATTAAGTAATAAAATGAAATACTTGATAATGGTAATTGAATTCATTAAGGGAACCTTAAGAAACATACTTGTGAATAGTAATGATGATATGTTAGAATGTAAAAAAAAATTATTAGTTGTAATTTTAGGTCATAGACTTGATTCCTTATGGGTTCCCTAGTGGGGACATTACAGATAGACTGCACTATTCCTTGTAAAGTTCTCATTTGCCTGATATTTTTGAGAGGTTTCATCTCCATGATAGCTTTGACTTTAGCTGGATCAACTTCAATGCCTTTCTTTTAAACAATGTAACCTAGGAGCATTCCATAAGTGACACCAAAAGCACACTTTTTAGGGTTCAGTCTGAGACTAAACTTCTCCATTCTATCCAGTATTTTCCTTAAGTCATTCAAATGTTCTAATCTTATCATAGACTTAGCTAAGGTATCATCAACATAATCCTCCATGGTTCAATGCATCATGTCATGAAAGATAGATGTCATTTCTCTTTGATATGTAGCACCAGCATTTTTAATACCAAATGGCATGACATTCCAAAAAAAGGTACCCCATGCAAATGTGAAAGCAATTTTCTCTTGATCTTCTAGAGAAATATTGATTTGGTTATATCCAAAGAAACCATCCATTAAAGAATACATCTCAAAGCCCACAGTCATAACCACTATCATATCGATATTTGGTAATGGAAAATCATCCTTAGGGCATGCTTTGTTGACATCTCTAAAATTTGTGCATACTTTGATTGATTTTTCTAGTTTTGATACTCAAAAAATGTTGGAGATCCATTCAACATAATCAATAACTCAGATAAATTCAGCTTTTAGTAGTTTCTCTAATTCAGCTTTGACTAAGAGTGCAACATGAGGATGCATCTTTCTCAACTTCTACTTAATAGGTTTTACTACTGGAGCAATAGATAAATGGTGCATTATAAGATTAGGATCTAACCCTGGCATATTTGAGTATTTCCATGCAAAGTTGATCTTATTTTCTATCAAGAAATTAGTAAATGCTTGTCTTTCTTCCTTTGATAAAGATTGTGCTACATGAATCAGTTGTGGTTCCTCTGGTGTACCCAAGTTGATAGATTGAGTTGGTTCTATCAGTACTGAAGATCTATCCTATAAATGACTATGAAGGACATCAAATATCTCATCCTTAGGCACCTCAAAGAGGTTTTCACCTTTGGATACATATTTTTTTTTTACTATTTTAGGTTCTCAGACTACCACAAAGTGGTTTTCACCCTCAGAAATCCTTTTCTTTTTATCCTTGTTCTTTTGACTGAGATATTTGATATCCAACTCTGTCATGCTAACACTACATTTGCTCATGGAAGTTGTCATAGGTTTAACTACATTGAGGTAGCAAGAAAGGGCATAGTCATTTTGAAAGGTATAGATATTTTGGCTCAGATCAGTAGACATTTGGTCAATAAGCTCTGGATGTTGGATAGTCAATGTAGGGGAGGATTGGCAAAGAGTGTTCATGCATATGGTGTTGTCATCAATGGTCCTAACCCTGATGAACTACAACTGATTTGGAACCAGAATGAAGAATATGTAATTCAAGATTACTAAGGAGTTGATGTTTAGATAATGAAAGATGATTAAATCAATTTTATGTTGTCATTGATGTCAACTAGCTTGACAATACTTATCTTGTAAGTTACTATACCGACACATCTGAAGGAAGGTGAAAGAGATGAAGAATAGAGAAATCTACATGAGGAAGATGTACATGTCAGATGAGGATAAAGAATACACTAAGTAACTTGTTGATGAGTCTATGACTTGATGGAATTGACTTCATTATGTTGCATTCATCTATAATGAAGAATATAGTTGAAAGACACAAAGTAGTGTTGTTGGTAAATGAAAGCATTTCAGTATACACCGACAGAGTATAGTGTATACTGACCGCAGTATTAATCGAGCGTGTGTTCACTGATGCATTTCTTTGTTAACTGACAAGAACATAAAGGAGTTAAATGATCAGTTTAGCTAATAAGATTGATGAGTTGGAAAGTGTATGATCACGAGGTAATAGATAAAGTTTGTTATGATGATCGATGACTAACATAATTAAAAGAAGATGTAATGTAGTAGATTAAAACATGTTATTGACACATCAGTCGAAGAAGCTTGAAGTGGCAAAATCTATGAATATGATTAAGTAGCAAAATCCAATGGAGGAGGAGAAAATGTTTTACTCATCTGTATAAGAGACTAGGGTTTCATTATGAAATATATGCCAGAAGAAGAAGTTACTGCAAAATTATCATGTGAACAAGCTTCATGCATTTTTGATCATACTGGTTAATCAAAACTGAGCTATAGAATAGTTACTGAGCTACAAAGAGCCATTACCGAGGGACAGTAAGTTAATATAGTATTGAATCTGAAGTGATATATTGGTCAGAAGGATTTGTATGAGAAAAATATTGATCTGTAATCTAAAATTGAAGTTGTATTAAGGCAGATCAACTACTGTTACATATTTAACCATTGTACATAGTTAAATCTCTTAACCAAGTGGGCGATAACTTCTAGTTGGACTGCTGGTTGGATGATAAATTCTAGTCTAAAATCCTCTAACAAGGTCACACCTAATAGTGTGTTTGTAAACCTTTAACAGGGTTGGGTCTTCACCGACCTCACTTCAGAAGAGTGAATATTTTGGGTTGCCAGTCCTAGGTGGGTTTTCCCTTCACAGGGTTTCCACGTTAAATCTCTTATGTTATGTGTTGATTTTGATACTTTTTTGTTATCATACTTTGCATATTACATGTTAGATTTGATCGGTAACTACTATAAGTTTTAGACTGACAATCAGTAAAAGCACATATAGTGAAAGTATTTTATGTTTACCGAGTAGCAGGAATTGAAGTATTTGTTTTTGAATTATACATTTTGATTTGGGATAGTGTTTAACTAATTCACCCCCCTCTCAGTTATTCCAACAATTGGTATCAGAGTTGTGGTTGCTTAGAATAGAGTTTTAAGGACTTCAGCACAAAGGTCTCAGAATGTGTAAGAGGGAAGTGCCTAGATTGAACAAAGAGAACTTTGTAGTATGGAAAATTTGAATGTTGTTGCACGTATCTGGAATTGGGAAATCAGTTGTAGAACTGATGAAGAATGGCTACATTGAACCGACACCAGGTCCCTTAACCCTTGATCAACTGAGAGACAAGCATGAACACAATGTCACTATGATGGAACTTATTTCTACCTATACCGATGCTGAATTTGAAGACATTAAGGGATGCGTTACTACCAAAACCATGTGGGATAAGCTAAATCTGATATATAGTGGAGATTTGAATGTTAAGAGAGCAAAAGCAGAAAGTCTAAGAGGTCATTTTGATGATATGAAGATGAAAGAAGGTGAGAACATTGTACAATATAAAAATAGATTGAAAGAGGTAGTACATGCTATTAGAGCATCTGATGGAGTCATTGATGATGAAATAGTGATAAGAAAAATTCATAGAACTTTGTTGCCAGTTTATGCGATCAGGATCTCTGCAATTCATGAAACAAGGGTTGTATCAAATCTTACCCTTGACACATTGATTGGTAAGCTTACAACCTTTGAGTTAAACAACTTTGACAATAGTATTGTTCCTTTTGTTGAATCCACTTTCATGTTTTCTTTGAAGATTAGTAAGTCTAGCAAGAAAAATAAGAATGATGATACTGATAGCAATACCGATGATGAACTTGATGAGCTTGAAGCTCTTATGGCTAGAAGATTACCCAAAGGAAAAGGAAGATATAGAGGTAAGTTACCTTTGGCATGCTTTAATTGTAAAGAGGTTGGCCACATTGCTGCTAGATGTCCATAGAAGAAAGATGATGATAGATCCAAAGATCGATTGGAAGGAAGCTATGAGAGAAGAGTCAACAGAGGCTACCGATACAACAAAAGAGATAATAGATATAGCTATGACAAAGGAAAAAAGTTATGTTACATAGCTGAAGATATTGAATCTAAATCTGACACTGATGATTATGTATAAGTAGTATTTGTTGCTATGAAAGATGATTCAGATGAAGAAGAAAAACATGAAGAGACAACACTAATCTCTAGAGTAGACAGAAATGATACATGGATCATAGACAGTGGTTGCACACATCATATGACCAGTGATGTAGAGAAATTTGATCATCTTGTTGAATACAATGGAGAGGATATGTGAGAATGGGAAATGATGCACCTTGTATGGTAAGAGGTAAAGGTTCATTGATGATTAATAATAGAATAAAATGTGAAAATGCATATTAGGTAGATGGAGTAAACTATAACTTGTTAAGTGTGGCACAGTTGAACAATTCAGGCCACCAACTTGCTTTTGAGAGAAAAAAGGTGAAAATCTATGATGATGGAGGAAGACTTATCAGAACTAGTACACAATCTAGAGGTAACCTATTTTATCTTGATATTGATCAGTCTTCTTGTTTATTAATGAAGGATGAAGATTCTTGGTTATGGCACAAAAGATTATGTCATGTAAATTTTGATAACATGATCAAGATTAGTAGAAAGAGAAGAGTTAGAGGATTTCCTAACTTGTCAAAACTAGATCATGCTATGTGCCATGAATGTCAGAAAGGTAAGATGACTAAGTATAGTTTCAAAAGAAAAGACTACTCAACAAAGAAGATACTTTAGTTGGGTCATACCAACCTGTGTGGTCCTATGAGAACTCAGAGTTGTTCTGGTGATAGATATTTTATTCTTTTTGTCGATGACTATACTAGACTGATGACTGTTATGTTTTTGAAAGAAAAATTTGAAGCTTTTAAAATGTTTAAATGGTATAAAGCTAAGGTAGAGAAAGAGATTGGAAAGGAAATTAAATTATTAAGATTTGATAGAGGAGGTGAATTTATTTCTAATGAATTTACTAATTTCTGTAATGAGCATGGAATTAAAAGATAGGTCTTTGCATTAAGGAAACCTTAGCAAAATGGCATTGCTGAAAGAAGGAATAGATCAATCATTGATTGTGCTAGGACACTAATGATAAAAAATAATGTTTCTCAGACATATTAGAGAGAAGCTATTAGTATAGCTGTATATGTTCTTAACCGAGTACAATTGAAGGACACCAACCGGACACCTTATGAGCTATGGTTTGGACACAAACCTATTGTAAGTTATTTTAGAATTTTTGGAAGCAAATTCTTTATTTTGAAAGATGAGAGAAATGGCATATTTGATTCAAAAGGAGATGAAGGAATATTCTTGGGATATTCTACCAAGAGTAAAGCATACAAATGTCTGAATAAGGTTACAAATAAGATAATTGAACGTACTAATGTTCGTGTTGATGATTTTGATGACAAGAACACAAAGGATAGTCAAAAGGAACTAGAAGACTATAGTAGATTCACTTCCATTGAACATCTAGGGTATCAACCGAAATTGCAACCTATGATAACCAGTCAACAAGAAAATAACCTTGAGGAATAAGAAGAGGAAACTAACGAACAAAATGGAGCTACCAAGCAGGCTAATGAACTTGAATAGGATGAACAAGAAAGAAGAGATAGAATAATGGCTAGATTTTTTAGGAGACACCATCCTGAGACACAAATTATTGGAGACAGACAAGCTGGAATGCAAACTAGGAGCAAAGCAAGACAAGGTACATGTCTAGTTTGTGAATTTGAACCAAACAATGTGAAAGTTGCATTAGAGAATGAGGAATTGATTAATGTGATGACCGAGGAGCTAGATAAAATTGAAAAGAACAAAACTTGGACTTTAGTACCCCAACCAAAGGACAAAAATGTTATCAATACTAAATGGATATTCAGAAACAAGCTAAATGAAAATGGAGAACTTACAAGAAATAAAGCAAGATTGGTATGCAAAGGATATGCATAGGAACAAGGTATTGACTATGGAGAAATATTTTCACCTATGGCTAGATTAGAAGGAGTTAGAATGCTACTTGCATATGCTGTACACAAGAAATTCAAAGTTTATCAAATGGATGTAAAGTTAGCATTTCTGAATGGCATACTTGAAGAAGAAGTCTACATAGAACAACCAAAAGGATTTGTTGATCCAGACAACAAAGACATGGTATGTAGATTACACAAAGTGTTTGAAGAAAGCACTGAGAGCATGGTATGAAAGACTGCATACTTACTTGCTAAGTATTGGATTTGTTAGAAGAAGTGAAAACAACAATCTGTATATGAAAGGTAATACTGATGACACTATTATTATTGCTGAAATATTTGTGGATGATATTATTTTTGGAGGAAAAGATAATATATGCAAAGCCTTTGCTAATGAAATGAAAAAAGAATTTGAAATGTCTATGTTCAGAGAGATTAAATTCTTTCTTGGATTACAAGTGATTCAGCAGAGTGATGGGATATTCATCACACAATCTAAATACATAAAGGAAGTATTGAAGACATTTGGCATGGAAGATGCTAAACCTATGGGAACATCGATGGCTACTAGATGCAAATTGACAAAGGAGGATGAAACTATAGAGGTAAATCAGACACTTTACCGATCCATGATTGGTAAACTAATGTATGTAGTTCACGGTAGACTAGATATTGCACATGTTGTGGGGATTGTTGCTAGGTTTTTTGCTAATCCTAGAGAATCACACATGATAGCTACTAAAAGAATCCTAAGATACCTAAAAAGGATATAAGACTATGGCATTTGGTATCCTAAGGAAGGAAAGTTTGAGTTGAAGGTTTACACTGATGCTGATTGGGCTGGAAATGTGGATGATAGAAAAAGCACCACCAGAGGAGCATTTTTCTTTGGTGAAAGACTTCTAACCTAGACAAGTAAAAAGCAAGCTTGTATTTCTTAGTCAACTGCAAAAGAAAAGTATGTTGCTGCTGCTACGAATTACTCAAACATTGCATATATCAAGAAAGTGTTGGAAGAAATGAACAAGGTAATCACCGACCCGATGATTATATACTGTGACAACACTAGTGCTATTAACATTTCAAAGAATCTAGTGATGCACTCTAAAACAAATCATATATCTATTAAGTATCATTACTTAAGAGAAAAAGTGCAAGAGAAGCAAGTGAAGTTAGAATTTTTTACATCTAGAGAACAACTTGCAAACATCTTTACAAAGCCTCTACCGAAGGACACATTTGAATACTTGAGGACTAGACTTGGGTTCCGTCCCCTGTCTATCGGTCACTGAGGTGATCTAGATGTTGCATCAGCCTACTCATGTTAGAAGATCATTGATGTTGATGTAGCATAGTTGAACTTTGAATCATGTTCAAGGTTGTGATTAAGTTTGAAAAAGTGAGATAGATTGAGATATCAGTATTCAAAGATACAGAGAAGATGATGAACAACAAAGAGTTACTTGGCTACCGACAGAGCTACTTGTTTATTTGTTTCTTTGGAATTGTTGTCAAAGGGAGAGATAAATAATATGAAAAGGAGAGATAAATAAAGGGAGAGGAACTGCACTGATGAGAACTATATGAGGGAGAGACAATTTGAAAGGAACAGAGCATTGAAGATCAATTACTGAGAACATAAGTAGAAATAGGAGAACTAAAAAGAGCATATCTGATGACAAGCATTATAGCATTACAAATGTTGAGTAACGTAGTGATTAAACATATTAAGTCTATCTGACTTATAGCATTTGTTTACAGAGTTGTAGAATACATGTTTGGTATGTGTATGGTACATTTCATATTACTTGAGTTGCCATCAATGCCAAAGGGAGAGATTGATGAACTACTAACTGATTTGGAACTAGAATGAAGAATATGTAATTCAAGATTACTAAGGATTTGATGTTTAGATAATGCAAGATGATTAAATTAGTTTTATGTTGTCATTGATGTCAACTAGCTTGACAGTACTTATCTTGTAAGTTTCTATACATACACATCTAAAGGAAGGTGAAAGAGATGAAGAATAAAGAAATCTACATGAGGAAGATGTACATGTCAAATGAGGATAAAGAATACACTGAGTAACTTGTTGATGAGTCTATGACTTGATGCAATTGACTTCATTATGTTGCATTCATCTATAATGAAGAATAGAGTTGAAAGACACAAAGTAGTGTTGTCGGTAAATGAAAGCATTTTAGTATACACCAACAGAGTATAGTGTATACCGACTGCAATATTAACTGAGCATGTGTTCACTGACACATTTTTTTGTTAATCGATGAGAGCAAAAAGGATTTAAATGATCAGTTTAGCTGATAAGATTGATGTGCTGGAAAGTGTATGATCATGAGGTAACAGATAAAGTTTGTTATGATGATCGACAGCTAACATAATTAAAAGAAGATCTCACAAAGTAGATTGAAACATGTTATTGACACATCAGCTGAAGAAGCTTGAAGTGGAAAAATCTATGACTATGATTAAGCGACAAAATCCAATGGAGAAGAAAATGTTTTACTCATTTATATAAGAGACTAGGGTTTCATTATGAAATATATGCCAGAAGAAAAAGTTACTACAGAATTATCATGTGAACAAGCTTCATGCATTTCTGATCATACTGCTTAATGAGAACCAAGCTGCAGAATAGTTACTGAGCTACAAAGAGCAATTACCGATGGATAGTAAGTTAATACAGTATTGAATCTGAAGTAATATATTGGTCAGAAGGATTTGTATGAGCAAAATATTGATCTGTAATCTACAATTGAAGTTGTATTAAGGTAGATCAACTACTGTTACATATTTAACCATTTTACATAGTCAAATCTCTTAATCAAGTGTACTTAGAAAGTCTTATGATGTATCATTCATAGAATGAACATTGTTATCCTGTCAACCCTAGAGTGACTACTGGTTGGACAATAACTTCTAGTCTAAAATCCTCTAACAAGGTCACACCTGATAGTGTGTTTGTAAACTTTTAACAGGGTTGGGTCTTCACCGACCTCACTTTAGAAGAGTGAATATTTTGGGTTTCCTGTCCCAGGTGGTTTTTCCCTTCACAGGGTTTCCATGTTAAATCTCTTGTGTTATGTGTTGATTGTGATATTTGTTTGTTATCATACTTTCCATATTACATGTTAGATTTGATCAGTAACTAGTATAAGTTTTAGACTGACAATCGGTAAAAGCAAAAATAGTGAAAGTATTTTATGTTTACCGAGTAGTAGGAATTGAAGTGGTTTTTTTTGAATTATACATTTTGACTTGGGACAACGTTTAACTAATTCACCCCCCTCTTAGTTATTCCAACAATCCTGACTCTCAAATTCAAAGGTGATACCACTACTCAAAATATTCAGTTCATGAATTATCTCAGCGCCATTATTGGATTTCACTTCAGCCATAAGTGGATCAGACTCATTAAGTTCATCATTTCTCTCTAGAATCACTTCGGATTTAGGTGAATATTGGTGAATGACATCAATTTTTTGCTCAGTGATAAGTTTATCTTCTTGTAGAATAACTCCCCATTCATAGTTGTTTGATTCAAGCTCTGATTTTTCATCTAGACCTTTGGGAAATTTGAGAACATGTGTAAAGTCAGGATGGATACCTCAAGAAGGGTTACCTTCAAATTCTGATTTGAATTCATACTCATGAGAATCTATCTCAGAATAGCTACCACCTTCCTCCTTGTCTATTTGGTTCTCTTCAAGATCAGTTGGTTCTTATTGGCAAGTGATGATTTGGAGTACTGGAAATCCCCTAAGGGTTGTCATTTATGGAAACACTTATGATAAGTATGATCACATGTTGTGGAGATTGCCACTAGATTCATAGTCATGAAAATGACTAAGTCCAAAATTAGGAAAATAGGGTACAGTGCCACAGTTTTGGATAGCGATGGAGACATAGAAGGTATTATGTCTTGTGAAGTTAACTAGAGGTATTTTGGTATATGTAAATGCTTCAGCTAAGATCACATGAGTTTTGGATAGATGGTGTATAAGATATAATGTTCAGAAGGTATGTGAAGACAATACAATAGCATATCAGGGTACATGAACAATTATGATGATTAAGGAAAGTATGATGGATATGATAACATGCTAAGTCATGTAAATAAATCATAGTGCTAACTCCTTGGTAATATAAGAGTGTTGACTCCATAAATATCATTTGCACAAGTTTTTGTTATCTTAAGTATAACTTTTGTGGAGCCAACTAGAAGGCTAATTTTGTATAAGTACAGATTACTCTTGTGAAAGATGGTGTGTGATATGTTAATAAGATTGAAAAGTAGATAGTAGGAGTTAGATGCAAGATTAGTAAGAGGCAGAGCTATAACTAGAACTATCTAAGCAAGACAAGTGCTTGTATTGTTCCCTTTTGTGAACATTTTTTGGGATAGTATTAATTGTAAGAGTAGTGTGCTCACCACCTTTAATCAAGTTTTTTGTATACCCCTAATAGGGTTTTTGTAATCCTCTAGCAAGGAAATGTACTATGTAACAATCATCTCCTAACTGGGCTAGATCTCTTAATAGGGACATTATACTTTAGTGCATATTTGTGGGTACCATCCCCACCGGAGTTTTCCCTTTAATCGGGATTTCATTGAGAACAAATCATGGTGTCATGAGTAATGTGTTATGCTTATATGCTCTTTTCATTTTAGCATTACTTTGGATTATTTATAATTGTTTAAAGTTGAAAGTAAAGTTTTGTAATACTGATTCACCCCCCCTCTTAGTATTACTCAATCCTAACAATTGGTATCAGAGCTATTGGCCCTTTGAGAGAAAGCTTAACAACTTAAGGGAGATCAAAATAGATTCAGAAGACTTTCAAGTAAACTTTGAAAGTGCACTTGAAGATCTGGATAAAATGAAAGCTAAAAATGGTGAAGTAAAATTCAAATTAAGAAGAGCAGAAGGTTTCATGAGGAAAATCAAAGAACAACTTGTGACTGTAAAAGATTAGAGACAAGACCTTATGGAGAAAATCAAAGAAAGTTCTGATAATGACACATCAGACAAATTAAAGATGCTGGAGCAAGAAAAAGAAAAAATCAATCTCTTGATAATCAAGGAAATTCAGAATAAGAAAGATGAAAGAAATAAAGTTGAAGAGTCACTAAAACAAGCCAACCTTAAGATAGATAATATGAAGACTAAACTTGGCATTAAAAAGATAAATATCAAGAATTGGATAACTACAATTAGATCAACAAAGGTGAACTCACTCAAGCTAGACTACTTATTGAGGAGTTACACATAAGAAATGACAAGAACAATGAACCAAGATCTAAAGGTAACACTAGTGGACCAAATGAAGCTGGAACTTCAAGAACTCAAGAAGAACCAAATGAAGCCACAAATGAGGAAAAATCTATTCCAAATGAAAGACCTACAAATGAAGCTTATAGAGAACAATTCAGACCCTTCAAAGATAGATGTTTTGGATGCAACAAAGTTGGTCACATGAAAAGAGACTACAGGAGTAATGGTAATTCTAAACCCTTTCCTAGCTACTATTTTAATTGCTATGAGTATGGACACAAAAAGGCAAATTTTAGAAAACCTGATCAATCTAGGTATAAGCAAGATTATATCAGAGAAGAAAATGTAGCCAAAATTATATGTCAAGAGTGCAATAACTTTGGACACACATCAAGGTACTATAAGCTCTAGACCAGTCAAGACAGAAGAGGACCACCCATCTATTACAAATGCAATAATCCAGGTCACATTGTGAAGTTTTGTAGATATAATGGAGATAACAACAGAAGAGGATGAAGAAGATTCAATGAACTAGAAACACCACCACCTATAGTCATAAGGAAGAATATTAGTGACAGTGGTAAAAGCCTAAATGATTACATAAGTGAAAACAAGAAATCAAAGAATGAAAAGATATGGCAAGTAAAAGTTCTAAATAAGATTGTGGTTCACTGATAGACAACTTGTGATGCTATATCTTCGCATGATAAAGTTTTTGAGGCATCAACCTAGAAGGCCTCATGGCCTCATGGGGAGTAGTGGATGTAAACAATAAAATTTATCCAGCCCCTATATCAGCAGAGTAAGCTCATGAGAGCTTGAGTATGATGTATATAGACATTTTCAAATCTGTGGTTGTGATCACAGCACTTGAAGATCCTTCTTCTGTGTTCATGAGGTTTTCATTGATTAGCTGACATTCAAAGTTGAGCTACCTGCGTTTAATGCACACACTCAAGTTGTGAAGGATAAAAGACTTGAGAAATCTCATTTACACACCATCTGTTGATCAACGACTAAGGAGAAATAGTGTGGAAGCAAAGAAGTAATCGAGCTAAGTGATTTTAGTATTCACATAAAACCAAGCATCAGATTCAAGTGTTAAGGAATTTAGACCTAATCTTTCACTGTATTCATGGATGCACTAGTGATATATGATTTTCTAGATAGACCTAGGTATAAATTCAAGCGGCATCCATACAAATCCTATGAGGATGATCCGGAAGGGGCATTTTCTCAAACCCCCGTAGGTGTGTTGCACATTGAAGATATTAGGGCATATATTCATTGCAAGTATGAGACTATTGGGGATGTTAACATCTATAGTGAGTTAGACAAAATGATAGAAGCTGATAGATCCTTTGCAGAAGAATTCACACATCTAAAGGATCAATCAATCTTTAAGTGAATCTGTCTAGCAAAATTCTCAGAGGTTGAATGGTTTAAGATCATTCTCAGTAGAATTCATGACTAGTTTTTGTGGATTGGTGACCAACCTACAAAATTTTTTGCTCATATGATTCATGAGATCACAGGTCTTGACAATGAAGGAGCCCTACCTGTGGCTGAGAAGAACCTAAAGAAATAGGTGGAAACCCTAACTCATTCTAAATGGGATAAGAGGGAAATGATAGTAAATGACATATACTTACAAGATTTTAGATTAGTGGCAATGTTGCTAGGATACAAGGTGTTTCATAGCAGTAGATTAAACTCTCTTTCTGCTAGAGTTATCATGATGGCCTATAAAATGATCAAGGAAAACAAAAAATACAATCTTTGTGAAATATTCACACAATAGTTTTTGGATAACATCAAAATTATTAAGAAAGACAAAACCAAAACATTTAGGTTTGGATCACTACTAGTTCACATGTATATTCATGTTGCTCATAACTTTCTTGGCATGCATCCCAGAGCATGGAAGAGTGATGTACCTATGATGCATGAGCATCTTGGGTGTAAGAGCAATCTTGCATCACCCAAAAATATTTATGTTTTTATTCAATAAGGGTTATTTTGTGCAGAGCTACTATTTATGGAAAGTTACTATTTTTGGTAATTTTTGTATGTGCTCAGAATGATCTGATTTCTTTCTTGGAGGTTCATTTTGGTCATATAAGTCTGCCAGTAAACTTTCATTGCCAGATCAAGTGTATATTGGAAGATATTGAAGATTTTCGGTATTGGCAGCAGGGTACAGAAACTTTCAACTCAGTTTTGAAGGCTTTAGAGGCCCCGAATGAGGTCAAAAATTTGGGTGACAGGTGCTTGTGTGGGTCAAGCCTGTAGAGTGCTTCGTGGCATTTCCGAAATGGGGTTATAATAGCCGATCGGGTCAACTAGTGATGACTTATGGTCTTCGGAAGTTGGACCACCTGAAATGGCAAAAAATAATTTTCTTCAAAATTTCTGTTCGGGTTTCAAAGGTTATCTTGAGCCAACTATGATGTAATGAAATGTAAAATAAAATAATTCTAAGCTTGGTCAGCCTTATTGGCTAAAATTCTAGAACTTTCCCAGGCGGTGGAAAATTGCCTATATAAGGAAGGCTGTATTATTATCTTAGGCAGTTTAGAATAGTTCTGGGTAGTAGATCTAGGTAATAGTTCGAGGCTTTGTCCTACAGAATATTGTAAGGGAATGCCCATGTGGCTTTGCATATTGTAATTCTAAAAGTTTGTAATTCCACATTTATGGAGATAATAAGAAGCCAATTTTCTATTCTTGCATATTGTTGTTTTTTCTCTATATCTGTTATGTGTTTGTGGTATTAAGGGGAGCACCCTTCATCAGGTGGTATCAGAGCAGGATTTCTTGAGTGTGTAAATAGATCGCCGACTGTGAGGCAATTTGCACTAGGACCGTGGCTAGGGATTCAGTGCGCATCGTGAAAATGCCTCCACGAAGGCAACGTGGTGGAAGAGCTGGTGTTGTAACACCTGAGGTTAGAGAGCTACTGAGATAAGTGCAAGCATTGCAAGAAGAGATTCATAGAGGAATAAATCTTAATGTCAGAGATGAAAGAGAGGATGAAGCTGAAGAAGAATATCAAGAAGGAGAAGTTGAAATTGTGAACCAGGAGGAAGAAAGACTTTTTCGGGTGATTTCCAAGATTGGGAAAAGACCTAAGATTGAGGTTCCTACATTTTTTGGAAATCTTAACCCAGAGGAATTGATCGACTGGATCAATGAATGTGAGGAATATTTTGAGTATGAAGATGTTGAGGATCCTGATAGGGTCAAATTTGTGAAGGCCAGACTGAAAGGTCATGTGAAGATATGGTGGCAAGAGATTCAGTTGGAGCGAAATAGAAGGGGAAAGGAGAAAATCACGAGATGGGATCGGATGGTGGATAAATTGAAGCGATAGTTCATTCCTGTTGATTATGAGCTTGACCTACTGAAGAAAATGCAAAGTTTGAAGCAAGCAGGAAGATCTGTTCAGGAGTATACGGAGGAGTTCTATCGACTCCTCATCAGAACAGGTCATGCCAAAGCTGATAAGGAGAAAGTTGTCTGATACCTTAATAGGTTAAGGCCAAGCATTTAGGAGGAGTTGAATCTGGTTTGAATGAACAGTATTGAAGAGGCATACCAATTTTCCCTAAAAGTAGAGGAAAAGCTGAACAAGAAGTTTGAGAGCAGACAAAACGAAAGAGGTTGCGGTGGACGATCTGGTGCATGGTCATATGGTGGCCGAAATGAAGATCCGAAAAAGAAAGATGAGGCCAGTAGCAGTCAGAATCAGAGAGGAAATAATTCCAATCGCTTCCAGGATCAGAATAATAGAGATCAATGAGGAAGGGGAAGAGGATAATGATCTGGAAGAGGTGGCTTCCGTGGAACATGTTTTCACTGTGGAGAAGAAGGTCATAGGGCATTTGAATGTCCTTAGCACCAAGGTAGAATGGATAGGAGAAATGAAGGCCAGGCTAGAGTTGCACATGTAGATGAAGATGCCAGATCATCAAATCCTAAAGATGCTGAAAGAGGAGAAACATTGATTAACAGAAGAGTCTTGTTGAGTGGTGAGAATGAACCTGAGCAAATGAGGAGCTTGTTTCACACCAGGTGCAAGTGTGAAGGTAAATGTTGTGATGTGATTATTGATAGTGGAAGCACTGACAATTTGGTGTCAGAAGAGATGGTGACAAAGTTGAAGCTCAAGAGATAGAAACACCCACATCCATATCAGATTGCCTGGGTACAGGATGACCACAAGTTCATGGTCAATGAACAATGCCTCGTGAAGGTCAAGATCGACGGGTACCAAGATGAGGTACTATGTGATATCATCTCTATGGATGCATGTGATATGTTATTGGGTAGACCATGACAGTTTGACAGATGTGCTGTACATGATGGTCATGCGAATACCTATTCCCTGACAAAGGATGGAGTACGACATAAGCTAAAGCAATTGAAGCAGACCAAAGAAAAGGTATGTGATAATGCAAGAATAACATTTGTTGATGGAAGGAAATTCCTAGATGGTATGAGGCATGAGCATGTATGTTTTACTTTAATTCCAAAAATTGGTAAAGAGGAAGTAGAAGATGTTCCTGTAGAAGTTGCAGATTTATTGAATGAGTTTCAGGATATTGTATCTGATAACGTGCCTAATGGATTACCACCAGTCCGGAAGATCATTCATCAGATGGACTTGATCCCAGGAGTGAGTTTTCCAAATAAGGTAGCACATAGAATGACACCTGCAGAAAGTGAGGGGTTGAACAGACAAATACATGAACTATTACAGAAGGGGTTGATTCAAGAGAGTCTGAGTCCCTGTGCTGTACCAGCAGTATTAGCACCAAAGAATAATGGAGAATGGAGGATGTGTACAGATTCTAAGGCAATAAACAAGATCACAATCAAGTACAGGTTTCGATTGCCATGAATGGATGATATTATGGATTGTTTGAGTGGAGCTGTGTATTTCTCAAAGATAGATCTGAAAAGTGGATATCATTAGATTTAGATCAGAGAAGGAGATGAATAGAAGATTGCATTCAAGACAAAGGAATGACTATATGAGTGGTTAGTCATACCTTTTGGGCTAACCAATGCACCGAGCACTTTCATGCGGCTCATGAATGAGGTTCTGAAAGAATTTCTGGAAAAGTTTGTTATTGTTTACCTAGATGATATTTTGATCTTTAGTAAGACATTGGATGAGCATATAATGCATATTCGTATGATATTTGAGAAGTTGAGAGAAGAAAAATTGTTGATTAATTTGAAGCAGTGCAGTTTTGTGAAGAAAGAGTTGGTGTATTTGAGATTTGTAGTTTCAGTAGAAGGTCTAAAAATAGACCCAGAGAAGGTACAGGCTATCCTTAAATGGCCTACTCTGAGGAGTGCTACTGAGGTAAGATCTTTTCATGGTGTAGCTAGCTTTTACAGAAAGTTTATCAAAAATTTTAGCAGTATTTGTGGACCCTTGACTGAAACAATGAGAGGGGATAGAAAAGAGTTTAAGTGGACTAATGGGGCAGAAAAGAGTTTTCAATTGTTGAAACAAAAAGTTACAGAACAACTAGTTTTAGCACTTCCAGATTTTAATAAGGTGTTTCAAGTAGATTATGATGCTAGTGGTACTGCAATAGGAGCTGTTATGAGCCAAGAAGGTAAACCTGTTGCTTATTTCAGTGAGAAGTTAAATGATGCCAAGAGGAAATATTCTATTTATGATCAATAATTTTATGCTATAGTTTAGGCATTAAAGAAGTGGAGACATTATCTACTTCCTAAAGAGTTTGTTTTGTATACTGATCATCAAGCTTTGCAATATTTGAATAGTTAAGGAAAGTTGAATCAGAGGCATTTGAAATGGGTTGAGTTTTTGCAGAGTTATACATTTGTTTTGAAACACATGAGTGGAAAGTCTAATAGGGTTGCAGATGCTCTTAGCAGAAGATAACTATTGCTGACAGAAATGCAGATTGAAGTGGTTGGGTTCAATGAACTCAAGAATTTGTATCCAGAGGATCCTGATTTTGGTGAACCTTGGAAAGCTTGTACAGAACTTGTTACTCTAAGCAAGATGAAATGGCTAGATTTTATCATCCAAGATGATATGCTATTCAGAGGGAGTCAGTTGTGCATTTCATGAAGTTCTATGAGGGAGAATTTCATCAAGGAGAAGCATAGCGGAGGATTGGCTGGACATTTTGGTCGTGACAAAACCCTCTTTTTGGTTAGTGAAAATTATTATTGGCCACAATTGCAGCAAGATGTGAAGAAGTTTGTACAGAGTTGCAGAGTGTGTTAGATGGAAAAAGGAGTGAAGTAGAATACAGGGTTGTATCAGCCATTATCTGTACCAGAGAATCCTTGGGAGGATATCAGCATGAAATTTGTTCTTAGCTTACCGAGGACACAGCGGGGACACGATTCAATTTTTGTGGTAGTTGATAGATTTTCAAAGATGGCACATTTTATTCCCTGCAAGAAGACTAATGATGCTGTTCATGTAGCAGAATTGTTTTTCAGAGAAGTAGTGAGACTTCATGGTTTGCCAAAGACCATAGTTTCAGATCGGGACACTAAGTTTGTTGTATATTTCTGGCGTACATTATGGAAGAAGTTGAAGATAGATTTGAAGTTCAGTTCATCACATCATCCACAGACTGATGGAGAGACAGAGGTGGTGAATAGGAGTTTGGGGAATTTGCTGAGATGTTTGGTTGGAGATAAGCCAACAGGATGGGATTTGATTTTACAACAGGTTGAATTTGCATACAATAATTCTGTCAATAGGAGCACTGGTAAATCACCATTCCAGATTATATATGGAAGTAGTCCACGAAATGCATCTGAATTAAGGAAGATAGATAAAGGAGAAATAAGTAGTGCTGAAGCTGAAGATTTTGCAGAACACTTGAAGAACATCCATGGGGAGGTGAGGAAGCATATTACCAAGATGAATGCACAGTATAAGGCTAAGGCAGATGAGAAAAGGAGGTATAAGAAATTTTAGGTTGGTGATGAAGTCATGGTTCATTTGCAGAAGGAGCGGTTTCCAGTTGGTACATATAACAAGCTGAAAATGAAAAAGTTTGGACCATGCAGGATATTGAAGAAACATGATTCAGGAAATGCATATGAGGTAGAATTGCCTACCGAGCAAAATATTTTACCAGTGTTTAACATTTCAGATCTGACAGAGTATCATGAAGGAGGTGTTGAAGATGAGATCACAGCAGCACAGTGGAGTATTCTATCAACTAGTTCAGACACTAAGGAGATTGAAGATATACTGGATAGTCGTGTTGGCAGAAGCACAAGGAACAGGACATATGAATAATATCTTGTCAAGTGGAAAGGATGACCTGTTGAAGATTCATCATGGCTAACAAAGGAGGAGGTTAACCGTCTTGGTTTTCCTCTGCACACCTGAGTCGTGACAGGGTCACTTCTCAAATTACCCTAGGTGTCTGATGCAGGAGCATCCTGGGTGTAAGAGCAATCTTGCATCACCCAAAAATATTTATGTTTTTATTCAATAAGGGTTATTTTGTGCAGAGCTGCTATTTATGGAAAGTTTCTATTTTTGATAATTTTTGTATGTGCTCAGAATGATCTGATTTCTTTCTTGGAGGTTCATTTTGGTCATATAAGTCTATCAGTAAAGTTTCATTGCCAGATCAAGTGTATATTGGAAGATATTGAAGATTTTCGGTACTGGCAGTAGGGTACAGAAACTTTGAACTCAGTTTTGAAGGCTTTAGAGGCCCCGAATGAGGTCAAAAATTTGGGTGACAGGCACTTGCACAGGTCAAGCCTGTAGAGCGCTTCGTGGCATTTCTGAAATGGGGTTATAATAGCCGATCGGGTCAACTGGTGATGACTTATGGTCTTCAGAAGTTGGGCCACCTGAAATGGCAAAAAAAAATTTTCTTCAAAATTTCTGTTTGGGTTTCAAAGGTTATCTTGAGCCGACTATGATGTAATAAAATGTAAAATAAAATAATTCTAAGTTTGGTCGGCCTTATTGGCTAAAATTCTGGAACTTTCCCAGGTGGTGGAAAATTGCCTATATAAGGAAGGCTGTATTATTGTCTTAGGCAATTCAGAATAGTTCTGGGTAGTAGATCTGGGTAATAGTTCGACGCTTTGTCCTACAGAATATTGTAAGGGAATGCCCATGTGGCTTTGCATATTGTAATTCTAAAAGTTTGTAATTCCACATTTGTGGAGATAATAAGAAGCCAATTTTATGTTCTTGCATATTGTTATCGTTTCTCTATTTCTGTTATGTGTTTGTGGTATTAAGGGGAGCACCCTTCATCAGGTGGTATCAGAGCAAGATTTTTTGAGTGTGTAAATAGATCACCAACTGTAAGGCAGTTTGCACTAGGACTGTGGCTAGGGTTTCAGCGCGCATCGTGAAAATACCTCCACGAAGGGAACGTGGCAGAAGAGCTGGTGTTGTAACAACTGAGGTTAGACAGCTGCAGAGACAAGTGCGAGCATTGCAAGAAGAGATTCGTAGATGAATGAATCTTAATGTCAGATATGAAAGAGATGATGAAGCCGAAGAAGAATATCAAGAAGGAGAAGTTGAAATTGTCAACCAGGAGGAAGAAAGACTTTTTCGGACGATTTTCAAGATTGGGAAAAGACCTAAGATTAAGGTTCCTACATTTTCTAGAAATCTTAACCCAGAAGAATTGATCGACTGGATCAATGAATGTGAGGAATATTTTGAGTATGAAGATGTTAAGGATCCTGATAGGGTCAAATTTGCGAAGGCTAGACTGAAAGGTCATGCGAAGATATGGTGGAAAGAGATTCAGTTGGAGCGAAATAGAAGGGGAAAGGAGAAAATCATGAGATGGGATCGGATGGTGGATAAATTGAAGTGACAGTTCATTCCTGTTGATTATGAGCTTGACCTACTGAAGAAAATGCAGAGTTTGAAGCAAGCACGAAGATCTGTTCAGGAGTATACCGAAGAGTTCTATCGACTCCTCATCAGAACAGGTCATGCCAAAGCTGATAAGGAGAAAGTTGCCCGATACCTTAATGGGTTAAGGCCAAGCATTCAGGAGGAGTTGAATCTGGTTCGAATGAATAGTATTGAAGAGGCATACCAGTTTGCCCTAAAAGTAGAGGAAAAACTGAACAAGAAGTTTGAGAGTAGACAAAACGGAAGAGGTCGCGGTGGACGATCTGGTGGACGGTCATATGGTAGCCGAAATGAAGATCCGAAAAAGAAGGATGAGGCCAGTTGCAGTCAGAATCAGAGAGGAAACAATTCCAATCGCTTCCAGGATCAGAATAATAGAGATCAAAGAGGAAGGGGAAGAGGACAAAGATCTGGAAGAGGTGGCTTCCATGGAACATGTTTTCACTGTGGAGAAGAAGGTCATAGGGCATTTGAATGTCCTCAGTGCCAAGGCAGAATGGACAGGAGAAATGAAGGCCAGGCCAGAGTTGCACATGTAGATGAAGATGCCAGATCATGAAATTCTGAAGATGCGAAAAGAGGAGAAATGTTGATTAACAGAAGAGTCTTGTTGAGTGGTGAGAATGAACCTGAGCAAATGAGGAGCTTGTTTCGCACCAGGTGCAAGTGTGAAGGTAAATGTTGTGATGTGATTATTGATAGTGGAAGCACTGACAATTTGGTGTCAGAAGAGATGGTGAGAAAGTTGAAGCTCAAGAGATAGAAACACTCACATCCATATCCGATTGCCTAGGTACAGGATGACCACAAGGTCATGGTCAATGAACAATGCCTAGTGAAGGTCAAGATTGGCAGGTACCAAGATGAGGTACTATATGATATCATCTCTATGGATGCATGTCATATGTTATTGGGTAGACCGTGACAGTTTGACAGATGTGTTGTACATGATGGTCATGCGAATACCTATTCCTCGACAAATGATGGAGTGCGACATAAGCTAAAGCCATTGAAGGAGACCGAAGAAAAGGTATGTGGTAATGCAAGAATAACATTTGTTGATGGAAGGAAATTCCTAGATGGCATGAGGCATGAGCATGTATGTTTTGCTTTAATTCTAAAAATTGGTAAAGAGGAAGTAGAAGATGTTCCTGTAGAAGTTGCAGATTTGTTGAATGAGTTTCAGGATATTGTATCTGATAACGTGCCTGATGGATTACCACCAGTTAGGAAGATCAGTCATCAGATGGACTTGATCCCAAGAGTGAGTTTTCCGAATAAGGCAGCACACAGAATGACACCTGCAGAAAGTGAGGGGTTTAACAGACAAGTACATGAACTGTTACAGAAGGGGTTGATTTGAGAGAGTCTGAGTCCCTGTGCTGTACCAGTGGTATTAGCACCAAAGAAGAATGGAGAAAGGAGGATGTGTATAGATTCTAGGGCAATAAACAAGATCACAATCAAGTACAGGTTTCCATTGCCACGAATGAATGATATTATGGACTATTTGAGTGGAGCTGTGTATTTCTCAAAGATAGATCTGAAAAGTGGATATCATCAGATTCAGATCAGAGAAGGAGATGAATGGAAGACTGCATTCAAGACAAAGGAAGGACTATATGAGTGGTTAGTCATACCTTTTGGGCTAACCAATGCACTGAGCACTTTCATGCGGCTCATGAACGAGGTTCTGAAAGAATTTCTGGGTAAGTTTCTTATTGTTTACCTAGATGATATTTTGATCTTTAGTAAGACATTGGATGAGCATATGATACATATTCGTATGATATTTGAGAAGTTGAGAGAAGAGAAATTGTTGATTAATTTAAAGAAGTGCAGTTTTGTGAAGAAAGAGTTGGTGTATTTGGGATTTGTAGTTTCAGTAGAATGTCTAAAAATAGACCCAGAGAAGGTACAGGCTATCCTTGAATGGCCTACTCTAAAGAGTGCTACTGAGGTAAGATCTTTTCATGGTCTAGCTAGCTTTTACAGAAAGTTTATCAAAAATTTTAGTAGTATTTATAGACCCTTGACTGAAACAATGAGAGGGGATAAAAAAGAGTTTAAGTGGACTAATGGGGCAGAAAAGAGTTTTCAATTGTTGAAATAAAAAGTTACAGAACAACCAATTTTAGCACTTCCAGATTTTAATAAGGTGTTTCAAGTAGATTGTGATGCTAGTGGTACTGCAATAGGAGCTGTTATGAGCCAAGAAGGTAAACCTGTTGCTTATTTCAGTGAGAAGTTAAATGATGCCAAGAGGAAATATTCTATTTATGATCAAGAATTTTATGCTATAGTTTAGGCATTAAAGAAGTGGAGACATTATCTGCTTCCTAAGGAGTTTGTTTTGTATACTGATCATCAAGCTTTGCAATATTTGAATAGTCAAGGAAAGTTGAATCAGAGGCATTTGAAATGGGTTGAGTTTTTGCAGAGTTATACATTTGTTTTGAAACACAGGAGTGGAAAGTCTAATAGGGTTGCAGATGCTCTTAGCAGAAGACAACTATTGCTGACAGAAATGCAAATTAAAGTGGTTGGGTTCAAGGAACTCAAGAATTTGTATCCAGAGGATCCTGATTTTGGTGAAGCTTGGAAAGCTTTTACAGAACCTGTTACTCTAGACAGGATGAAATGGCTGAATTTTATCATCCAAGATGATATGCTATTCAGAGGGAGTCAGTTGTGTATTCCACGAAGTTCTATGAGGGAGAATCTCATCAAGGAGAAGCATAGCGGAGGATTGGCTGGACATTTTGATCATGACAAAACCCTTTTTTTGGTTAGTGAAAATTATTATTGGCCAGAATTGCAGCAAGATGTGAAGAAGTTTGTACAGAGTTGTAGAGTATGTCAGATGGCAAAAGGAGTGAAGCAAAATACAGGGTTGTATCAGCCATTATCTGTACCAGAGAAGCCTTGGGAGGATATCAGCATGGACTTTGTTCTTGGCTTACCGAGGACACAGTGGGGACATGATTCAATTTTTGTGGTAGTTGATAGATTTTCAAAGATGGCACATTTTATTCCCTGCAAGAAGACTAATGATGCTGTTCATGTAGCAGAATTGTTTTTCAGAGAAGTAGTGAGACTTCATGGTTTTTCAAAGACCATAGTTTCAGATCGGGACACTAAGTTTGTTGGATATTTTTGGCATACATTGTGGAAGAAGTTGAAGATAGATTTGAAGTTCAGTTCATCACATCATCCATAGACTGATGGACAGACAGAGGTGGTGAATAGGAGTTTGGAGAATTTGCTGAGATATTTGGTTGGAGATAAGCCAACAGGATGGGATTTGATTTTACCACTGGCTGAATTTGTATACAATAATTCTATCAATAGGAGCACTGGTAAATCACCATTCCAGATTATATATGGAAGTAGTCCACGAAATGCATCTGAATTAAGGAAGATAGATAAAGGAGAAATAAGTAGTGCTGAAGCTGAGGATTTTGTAGAACACTTGAAGAACATCCATGGGGAGGTGAGAAAGCATATTACCAAGATGAACGCATAGTATAAGGCTAAGGCAGATGAGAAAAGGAGGTATAAGGAATTTCAGGTTGGTGATGAAGTCATGGTTCATTTGCAGAAGGAGCGGTTTTCAATTGGTACATATAACAAGCTGAAAATGAAAAAGTTTGGACCATGCAGGATATTGAAGAAACATGATTCAGGAAATGCATATGAGGTAGAATTACCTACCGAGCTAAATATTTCACCAGTGTTTAACATTTCAGATCTGACAGAGTATCATGAAGGAGGTGTTGAAGATGAGATCCCAGTAGCACAGTGGAGTATTCCAGTAACTAGTTCAGACACTAAGGAGATTGAAGATATACTGGATAGTCGTGTTGGCAGAAGTACAAGGAACATGACATATGAAGAATATCTGGTCAAGTGGAAAGGATGACCTGTTGAAGATTCATCATGGCTAACAAAGGAGGAGGTTAACCGTCTTGGTTTTCCTCTGCACACCTGAGTTGTGACAGGGTCACTTCTCAAATTACCCCGGGTGTCTGATGCAGGAGCATCCTAGGTGTAAGAGCAATCTTGCATCACCCAAAAATATTTATATTTTTATTCAATAAGGGTTATTTTGAGTAGAGCTGCTATTTATGAAAAGTTACTATTTTTGGTAATTTTTTTATGTGCTCAGAATGATCTGATTTCTTTCTTGGAGGTTCATTTTGGTCATATAAGTCTGCCAGTAAAATTTTATTGCCAGATCAAGTGTATATTGGAAGATATTAAAGATTTTCGGTATTGGCAGCAGGGTACAGAAACTTTGAACTCAGTTTTGAAGGCTTTAGAGGCCCCAAATAAGGTCAAAAATTTGGGTGATGGGCGCTTGCGTAGGTCAAGCCTATAGAGCACTTCGTGGTATTTCCGAAATGGGGTTATAATAGCCGATAGGGTCAACTGGTGATGACTTATGGTCTTCGGAAGTTGGGCCACCTGAAATGACAAAAAATAATTTTTTTCAAAATTTCTGTTCGGGTTTCAAATGTTATCTTGAGCTGACTATGATGTAATGAAATGTTAAATAAAATAATTCTAAGTTTGGTCGGCCTTATTGGCTAAAATTCTGGAACTTTCACAGGCGGTGGAAAATTGCCTATATAAGGAAGGCTATATTATTGTCTTATGCAGTTCAGAATAGTTCTGGGTAGTAGATCTGGGTAATAGTTCGAGGCTTTGTCCTATAGAATATTGTAAGGGAATGCCCATGTGGCTTTGCATATTGTAATTCTGAAAGTTTATAATTCCACATTTGTGGAGATAATAAGAAGCCAATTTTTTGTTCTTGCATATTGTTGTTGTTTCTCTATATCTATTATGTGTTTGTAGTATTAAGGGGAGCACCCTTCATCAGGTGGTATCAGAGTAGGATTTCTTGAGTGTGTAAATAGATCGCCAACTCTGAGGCAGTTTGCACCAGGACCGTGGCTAGGGTTTCAGTGCACATCGCGAAAATGCCTCCACGAAGGGAACGTGGTGGAAGAGCTGGTGTTGTAACAACTGAGGTTAGAGAGCTGCAGAGACAAGTGCGAGCATTGCAAGAAGAGATTCATAGAGGAATGAATCTTAATGTCAGAGATGAAAGTGAAGATGAAGCCGAAGAAGAATATCAAGAAGGAGAAGTTAAAATTGTGAACTAGGAGGAAGAAAGACTTTTTCGAGCGATTTTCAAGATTGGGAAAAGACCTAAGATTGAGGTTACTACATTTTCTGTAAATCTTAACCCAGAGGAATTGATCAACTGGATCAATGAATGTGAAAAATATTTTGATTATGAAGATGTTGAGGATCCTGATAGGGTCAAATTTGTGAAGGCTAGACTGAAAGGTCATGCAAAGATATGGTGGAAAGAGATTGAGTTAGAGAGAAATAGAAGGGGAAAGGAGAAAATCATGAGATGGGATCGGATGGTGGATAAATTGAAGCGACAGTTCATTCCTGTTTATTATGAGCTTGACCTACTGAAGAAAATGCAGAGTTTGAAGCAAGCAGGAAGATCTGTTCAGGAGTATACGGAGGAGTTCTATCGACTCCTCATCAGAACAGGCCATGCCAAAGCTGATAAGGAGAAATTTGTCCGATACCTTAATGGGTTAAGGCCAAGCATTCAGGAGGAGTTGAATCTAGTTCGAATGAACAGTATTGAAGAGGCATACCAGTTTGCCCTAAAAGTAGAGGAAAAGCTGAACAAGAAGTTTGAGAGCAGACAAAACGGAAGAGGTCGCTATGGACGATCTGGTGGACAGTCATATGGTGCCTGAAATGAAGATCCGAAAAAGAAAGATGAGGCCAGTAGCAGTCAGAATTAGAGAGGAAACAATTCCAATCACTTCCAGGATCAGAATAATAGAGATCAAATAGGAAGGGGAAGAGGACAAGGATCTGGAAGAGGTGGCTTCCGTGGAACATGTTTTCACTGTGTAGAAGAAGGTCATAGGGCATTTGAATGTCCTCAGCGCCAAGTCAGAATGGACAGGAGAAATGAAGGCCAGGACAGAGTTACACATGAAGATGAAGATGCCAGATCATCAAATTTTGAAGATGTTGAAAGAGGAGAAACGTTGATTAACAGAAGAGTCCTATTGAGTGGTGAGAATGAACCTGAGCAAATGAGGAGCTTGTTTCGCACCAGGTGCAAGTGTGAAGGTAAATGTAGTGATGTGATTATTGATAGTGGAAGCACTGACAATTTGGAGTCAGAAGAGATGGTGACAAAGTTGAAGCTCAAGAGACAGAAACACCCACATCCATATCGGATTGAGCATGTATGTTTTGCTTTAATTCCAAAAACTGTTAAAGAGGAAGTAGAAGATATTCCTGTAGAAGTTACAGATTTGTTGAATGAGTTTCAGGATATTGTATCCGATAACGTGCCTGATAGATTACCACCAGTCAGGAAGATCAGTCATCAGATGGACTTGATCCCAGGAGCGAGTTTGTCGAATAAGGCAGCACACAGAATGACATCTGCAGAAAGTGAGGGGTTGAACAGACAAGTACATGAACTGTTACAGAAGGGGTTGATTTTAGAGAGTCTGAGTCCCTGTGCTGTACCAGCGGTATTAGCACCAAAGAAGAATGGAGAATGGAGGATGTGTATAGATTCTAGGGCAATAAACAAGATCACAATTAAGTATAGGTTTCCATTGCCACGAATGGATGATATTATGGACTGTTTGAGTGGAGCTGTGTATTTTTCAAAGATAGATCTGAAAAGTGGATATCATCAGATTCGAATCAGAGAAGGAGATGAATGGAAGACTGCATTCAAGACAAACGAAGGACTATATGAGTGGTTAGTCATGCCTTTTGGGCTAACCAATGCACCGAGCACTTTCATGCGGCTCATGAACGAGGTTCTGAAAGAATTTCTGGGTAAGTTTGTTATTATTTACCTATATGATATTTTGATCTTTAGTAAGATATTGGATGAGCATATGATGTATATTCGTATGATATTTGAGAAGTTGAGAGAAGAGAAATTGTTGATTAATTTGAAGAAGTGCAGTTTTGTGAAGAAAGAGTTGGTGTATTTGGGATTTGTAGTTTCAACATAAGGTCTAAAAATAGATCCAGAGAAGGTACAGGCTATCTTTGAATGGCCTACTCTGAGGAGTGCTACTGAGGTAAGATCTTTTCATGGTCTAGATAGCTTTTACAGAAAGTTTATCAGAAATTTTAGCAGTATTTGTGGACCCTTGACTGAAACAATGAGAGGGGATAGAAAAGAGTTTAAGTGGACTAATGGGGCAGAAAAGAGTTTTCAATTGTTGAAACAAAAAGTTACAGAACAACTAGTTTTAGCACTTCCAGATTTTAATAAGGTGTTTCAAGTAGATTGTGATGCTAGTGGTACTGCAATAGGAGCTGTTATGAGCCAAGAAGGTAAACCTGTTGCTTATTTCAGTGAGAAGTTAAATGATGCCAAGAGGAAATATTCTATTTATGATCAAGAATTTTATGCTATAGTTTAGGCATTAAAGAAGTGGAGACATTATCTACTTCCTAAGGAGTTTATTTTATATACTGATCATCAAGCTTTGCAATATTTCAATAGTCAAGGAAAGTTGAATCAGAGGCATTTGAAATGGGTTGAGTTTTTGCAGAATTATACATTTGTTTTAAAACATAGGAGTGGAAAGTCTAATAGGGTTGTAGATGCTCTTAGCAGAAGACAACTATTGATGACAAAAATACAGATTGAAGTGGTTGGGTTGAAGGAACTCAAGAATTTGTATCCAGAGGATCCTGATTTTGTTGAAGCTTGAAAAGCTTGTACAGAACCTGTTACTTTAGACAGGATGAAATGGCTGGATTTTATCATCCAAGATGATATGCTATTCAGAGGGAGTCAGTTGTGCATTCCACGAAGTTCTATGAGGGAGAATCTCATGAAGGAGAAGCATAGCGGAGGATTGGCTGGACATTTTGGTTGTGACAAAACCCTTTCTTTGGTTAGTGAAAATTATTATTGGCCACAATTGCAGCAAGATGTGAAGAAGTTTGTATAGAGTTGTAGAGTATGTCAGATGGCAAAAGGAGTGAAGTAGAATACAAGGTTGTATCATCCATTATCTGTACCAGAGAAGCCTTATGAGGATATCAGCATGGACTTTGTTCTTGGCTTACCGAGGACACAGCGGGGACATGATTCAATTTTTGTGGTAGTTGATAGATTTTCAAAGATGGCACATTTTATTCCCTGCAAGAAGACTAATGATGTTGTTCATGTAGCAGAATTGTTTTTCAGAGAAGTAGTGAGACTTCATGGTTTGCCAAAGACCATAGTTTCAGATCGGGACACTAAGTTTGTTGGATATTTCTGGCGTACATTGTGGAAGAAGTTGAAGACAAATTTGAAGTTTAGTTCATCACATCATCCACAGACTGATGGACAGACAGAGGTGGTGAATAGGAGTTTGGGGAATTTGCTGAGATGTTTGGTTGGAGATAAGCCAACAGGATGGGATTTGATTTTACCACAGGCCGAATTTGCATACAATAATTTTGTCAATAGGAGCACTGGTAAATCACCATTCCAGATTATATATGGAAGTAGTCCATGAAATGCATCTGAATTGAGGAAGATAGATAAAGGAGAAATAAGTAGTGTTGAAGCTGAGGATTTTGCAGAACACTTGAAGAACATCCATGGGGAGGTGAGGAAGCATATTACCAAGATGAACGCACAGTATAAGGCTAAGGCAGATGAGAAAAGGAGGTATAAGAAATTTCAGGTTGGTGATGAAGTCATGGTTTATTTGCGGAAGGAGCGATTTCGAGTTGGTACATATAACAAGCTGAAAATGAAAAAGTTTGGACCATGTAGGATATTGAAGAAATATGATTCAGGAAACGCATATGAGGTAGAATTGCCTACCGAGCTAAATATTTCACCAGTGTTTAACATTTTAGATCTGACAGAGTATCATGAAGGAGGTGTTGAAGATGAGATCACAGCAGCACAGTGGAGTATTCCAGCAACTAGTTCAGACACTAAGGAGATTGAAGATATACTAGATAGTCATGTTGGCAGAAGCACAAGGAACAAGACATATGAAGAATATCTGGTCAAGTGGAAAGGATGACCTGTTGAAGATTCATCATGGCTAACAAAGGAGGAGGTTAACCATCTTGGTTTTCCTCTGCACACCTGAGTCGTGACAGGGTCACTTCTCAAATTACCCCGGGTGTCTGATGCAGGAGCATCCTGGGTGTAAGAGCAATCTTGCATCACCCAAAAATATTTATGTTTTTATTCAATAAGGGTTATTTTGTGCAGAGCTGCTATTTATGGAAAGTTACTATTTTTGGTAATTTTTTTATGTGCTCAGAATGATCTGATTTCTTTCTTGGAGGTTCATTTTGGTCATATAAGTCTGCCAGTAAAGTTTCATTGCCAGATCAAGTGTATATTGGAAGATATTGAAGATTTTCGGTATTGGCAGCAGGGTACAGAAACATTGAACTCAGTTTTGAAGGCTTTAGAGGCCCCGGATGAGGTAAAAAATTTGGGTGATGGGTGCTTGCATGGGTCAAGCCTGTAGAGCGCTTCGTGGAATTTCCGAAATGAGGTTATAATAGCCAATCGAGTCAACTGGTGATGACTTATGGTCTTCGGAAGTTGGGCCACCTGAAATGGCAAAAAATAATTTTCTTCAAAATTTCTGTTCAGGTTTCAAAGGTTATCTTGAGCTGACTATGATGTAATGAAATGTAAAATAAAATAATTCTAAGTTTGGTCGGTCTTATTGGCTAAAATTCTGGAACTTTCTCAGGCGGTGGAAAATTGCCTATATAAGGAAGGCTGTATTATTGTCTTAGGCAGTTCATAATAGTTCTGGGTAGTAGATCTGGGTAATAGTTCGAGGCTTTGTCCTACAGAATATTGTAACGGAATGCCCATGTGGCTTTGCATATTGTAATTCTGAAAGTTTTTAATTCCACATTTGTGGAGATAATAAGAAGCCAATTTTCTATTCTTGCATATTGTTGTTGTTTCTCTATATCTGTTATGTGTTTGTGGTATTAAGGGGAGCACCCTTCACCAACCTACTAGAATTCAAATATCAGAAAGCTATAGAATGTAGAAAAAGGACTGGGTAGATGGTGCATTATTTGCCATGACAAAACTCTACAAGGATAGGTAAACAAATAAGTCCAAGTAAGAAAGAAACAAAAGAAGAGAGGAAGAAAAAGGAAGAGAAGACAACATAAAAGGAGGAAGAGAAGGTGACTCAAAAGAAACCACAAACCTTGTGGAAACCTAATATGAAATCAATATAGAAGAGGGTTATCAAAGATGGAAACTTGACATCTATAAAAAGATACTATGAAAGATATAGCCCTGAGGATCAAGTGATCATTGAAGACACCATCATTGAGCATTTGTTAGTTTTTAAAAATAATTTGTTGGAAGTTGAATCTAGTGTTCCCAGAGAACTATACAGTAAGCTAGAAATCAGAAAATAGTTAGCACATTCAGAGGATGAGAACATAAGAAATAAAACAATTGATGACATGTTTCCTATTGTGTCTATCGAAGAAAGAGAAAGAATCATAAAAGCACTAAAACCTCTTTTAAGAACAAAGACTATACTAGTCAAAATCATGGCTAGAAGATATGATGAAGTAATTGAAGATACCCAAAAGGCATTGGATGAGGTTTTAATGTAGAACATGCCTAAAAAGGATTCATCTCCTAAGACTTCCAAACCTATATCTTTGGGATTAGGAGAGAGCTCACAGAAAATTGATGAAAGTGCTCAAGCTAACCTACAACCAGATTTCTTTGTCACTAGTGTGTCTGTTAGTCTTGACACTTCACAGGATATAAATGATCCATTTATGGATAATGTGATGGAGGTTGAAATTTAGGAACATATAGAAGAAAGGAAATTAGAAGAGAAATCGGAAGAAAAAGTGTAGGAGAAAGAATTAAAGCAAGAAAAACAATTTAAAACAGAGGAGGTTGCTAAAGTCAGATTGGAGTCATCCCTATTGTTGGGAAGTGTGGGTAAACTAGTAAGTTCTGATGTAGACAACATGGATGAAGATGAACTAATGAGACTCTCATTCATGGAATTTTCTAAAGCTAAGGAGAGATCAGTCCAGAAAGGAGACAAAAAAGCTAAAATAATGAGTAGGTCTGTAGAGACAGTGAACAAGCTACTACCCTCACCTATTATCCTAAAAGACAAGGATGAAACTGAGAATCTGTTTATAGTATTGGATAGCTTTGATAGTCACTTTGACTCATTTCTAAAAGTAGTAGAGGAGAAGGCTGAAAGGAACTTCTTGGAGAAGAAGTTGAGCGAAGTTCACAATTCCATCTCATGGGACTTAGGCATTCTAGAGGCTACCACTCTTAAAGCCAAGAGTTATGTAGCACAAGGTAGGAAACTATATAGCTACTGTGTAAATCCCTATAGATACTTGAAGAATATTGAGGAAACCATAGCCAAAGATAGGGAAAGTTTTGACAGTATAATGGATAGTTGTGAATCATCTTCACAAACTATGGGAGAAATAGATAAGGAAACATCCAGGCTACTGGAGAAAATAAGTGTACTGGAAATAGAGAAAGGGAGAGCTACAGACCAGTTTGGGTCATTAAGAAACCTACTAATTCCCAAGCTCTCAAATTTGGAGAGTCATATCTCTGAGATGATAAAGGTCGAAAGCTCAATGGTAGTATCTACTCTCACCGAGCTTAAGGTAGCAGAGACAACATCATATGCACTGAATGGATTAATCCATGTTAATGAGTTACTGATAAGTTCATGGGTTGAGGAGATTAAGACCTTGGAAACATCCTTCCAAGATGTCTTAAATCTAGTAAGCAAGCACTAGACCACCTGTGCTTCAATTTTGAAATTTTGAGATTAACCTTTGCTATTGTTGTCAAAGGGAGAGGAAGAAAAAGAGAAGGTAAAGAAGAGAAGTGCTCTGTGACACTTAGTCATTTTTCTAAGTGTTTCCATCAATGCCAAAGGGAGAGATTGTTGGCGAGTGATGATTTGGAGTACTAGAAATCCTCTAAGGGTTTTCATTTATGGCAACACTTATGATAAGTATGATCACATGTTGTTGAGATTGCCACTGGATTCACAGTCATGAAAATGACTAAGTCCAGAATCAGGAAAATAGGGTACAATGCCACAATATTGGATAGCGATGGAGACATACAAGGTATTGTGTCTTCTGAAGTTAATTGGAGGTAATTTGGTATATGTAAATGCTTTAGTTAAGATTGCATGAGTTTTGGATAGATGGTGTATAAGATACAGTGTTCGAAAGGTATGCAAAGATAGTAAAACAACATATCAGGGTACATGAATAGTTGTGACGATTAAGGAAAGTATGATGGATATGATAATGTGCTAAGTCATATCAATAAAGAATAGTACTGACTCCTTGGTAATATAAGAGCATCAACTTCATACATATCATTTGCACATGTTTTTTCTATGTTAAGTATAACTTTTTTGGATCCCACTGGAAGGCTAATTTTGTATAAATACAAATTAATCTTGTGAAAGATGGTGTGTGATATGTTAATAAGATTGCAAATTAGATAGCAAAAATCATATGCAAGATCAGTAAGAGGTAGAGCTATAACTAGAACTATCTAAGAAAGATAATTGCTTGTATTGTTCCCTTTTGTGAACTATTTTTGGGATAGTATTAATTGTAAGAGCAGTGTACTCACCACCTTTAATCAAGTGTTTTGTATACTCCTAACAATGTTTTTGTAATCCTCTAGCAACAAAAAGTACTATGTAACAATCAGCTCCTAACCGGTCTAGATCTCTTATCGGGGACATTATACTTTAGTGCATATTTATGGGTACCATCCCCATAGGGGTTTTCCCTTTAACTAGGGTTTCCTCGAGAACAAATCATGGTGTCATGATTAATGTGTTATGCTTATATGCTCTTATCATTTCCCCATTACTTTGGATTATTTATAATTGTTTAAAGTTGAAAGTAATGTTTTCTAATACTGATTCACCCCCCCTCTTAGTATTACTCAATCCTAATAGTTCTTGTGGTGCAATTATCTTTTGTTCCATAGGAGGTTCTTGTGTGTCTACTACATTTATAATATCCTTGGGGTTTTCTTCATCTTTAAGGAGGTCTAGTATTTCTTTAGGAAAGTGCTCATAAGGATTAAGCTCATCAGTGGTGTCTAAATCCTCACTGTCAGATTTTTGTGTTCCTTCCTTCAGCTAAATTTTTGTTGATGGTTCAATCTGCTCTAAGACATGTGGAGAGTTTTTACTAAGATGAAAAGGCTTCTTCTGATATCCTAAACCCATATTATCCTTGTTTGTCTAGCCATGGTGGTCAATTGGTGATATAAGACCTTTGCCTCTTGCTCCTAGAGGTCCCTTTCCTTTGTATCCCATTTTAGACATGAGTTTGTGACCTGGTCCATATAACTTGGAAGGAATTATGTTTGTCTTGGAGTCACATTTTTGAACTGATTGGGATTCATATTTGTATAGCCATGCAAGCATAGCTTCATCTTCCTCAAACTATTGTTTGGACACTTGTTCTATGACAAAACTCCCATTATAGATAGTTTGAGGTTCTTTAGACTCTTGTTTTGTTGGTTTCAAAGGCTGCCCATAAGATTTAGGTGACACTAGAAGAGATGTTAAAGATAGGACTCTTTCCATAGTATATTCTTCCATACCTGTGTCCTTGATTTTAACCTCTTTAGTAATGTCTTCCATCTTGGATTTAGAGGAAATGTTTGTTTGTTTGGTAGGAGATTCTCTATTGTGTGGGACAATCTTGTCAGCACTCTCCTTTAAAGCATTGCAAGATGTGGATATGTCAGCTGGAATTATGAACTCTACTCCATCACAAGGAAACTTCACACATCAATGGTATGTGGATGAAATAGCTTGCATTTCATGTATCCAGGGCCTCCCTAGAAGAATGTTGTAAGCCAAAGGGAGATCTAGAACTTGACATGTGATATCTCTAGTAACAAATCTTGTTCTGATAGGTAGGAAAATGGTTCCTTTTGAAGATATTTCTTGCTCGTCATATGCCTTTATAGTTATTTTATTTTTAGGATCAATAGCACCTTTTGATAATCCCATTTGTGTGACCAATTGGCAAGAATAGATGCTTAACCCAACACCTCCTTCTATAAACACATGTTTGATACGACAGTTTTGGATCAAGACTTCAATGTGCAAAGGTTGGTTATGCGGATGACTCAATGAGTTATCATCGTCCTATGAAATGGAGATATACTAGGGTGTGTGAAAATTGTACCTAGCTATAGATACAACACTTTAGTAAAACATTAGAGGTTAGCCAAATTGAAATCTGTAGATAAATGAAACTAAGCTAACCAAGTGATTTACTACCTTCTAGTAGATGCAAGTATGGTATTCTCAGATTAGACCGAGACCAATGACAATGCAACACCTAAACGAAGGATTTGAATGAAAATGATAGAAATGAGATATGAATGCAGATTAATCTATTTTTTTGGATTTTGTATGCAATAAGATGAAAAACTATATGAATCTAATCTAAAATGTAAGAAATTGATATGTAGATTATTCTAACAATACTATGCTATGATATGAAAAATGGATGCAAAGCTATGAAAAACAATGAAAGATCTCACAAAATCGCATGTCGCAAGTGCTTGATTCTTTAGATGTAATTTTGCCAGAGTAATTGTGCAAATTCAAGAGATATGTAATTGTGAAGAGCTGAGCCTTGATTGTATAGAAATCCAGGGCTTGAGGATGCATTGAGAAAAGCCATAAATCACTCTTGATAAACCGAGGTTGATTTTTTGAGTTAACAAGAAATCAAAATTAATTAACTCATAAAATCATGCAAAAATAACTTTTTGACTCAAATCAAAATTTTAGATCAACTTTTAACTCAAAATAGATGTTGAGTTTCAAAAAGATAACAACTTGAATTGATTTTCTAATTTAAAGTTTAACTGCTCTTTGAATGTACATAGATAATCATGAATTAATTAACAAAATAAAGTGATTTATTCTCAACTTAACTGATTTTGAATTAAAACAATTGATTTATGGGTTGATCAATTATTTAATCAAACTTTTATTCAAAATTATATTATTAAATATTGACAACTTGTTTAAATCAATTAAATGAGAATTTAATGAATTATTCATAAGATATTTTGGTTTATTGTCAAAATTAAATAATATAATTAGGAATAATTTGTTAGGAATAGTCCCAAGAGATAATTGAGAGGGGGGATGCATCAGTTATCTATAAGTTTCAATTCTTTATCCAATTAAGTATACTTAAACACAATGATAGAACACTTGAACACAACACCAATATTTTGGTTACGGGGAAACCCAAATAGGTAAAAACCCTGCTGGGAATTGACACCCACTAATAATCTACACTAGTGTATTATGATCCTTGTTAGAAGATCGTTAACATTGTTAGGAGTTATCTTACAATACATTTAGAATAGTGACCTAGTCAAGGGTCAAACCCTGTTAGGATTCTTTTACAATTAACCATGTTAGGGGTGAGGATGCACTATCCGAGAGCACACTGCTCAAAGGGGTGAAGGCTACAACCTTTTGAATAATAGATACACACTATATCTGGATCTTGGTAAATTGCACTTTGACCTGCTATCTAAATCAGTTCCAATTTATAGCATAAACTCTTCACTTGGTCACATAGACCTTCTGTTGATGGCTCAACACTTCACACACTCTTCTTTGCTCTTCACAATCAACTCTGAACCATGCTTTAGAAATCATAAACAACTACCTATAAATATCATTCCTCTAAATGATATAATCAAGTGGACCTATTAGAACCATCTTGAAATCATATTATAGAAACCATTAAATACTCCAATAATAATTTTGTCAGCTCTACTAAGCACGCAACATAATTTGGGACCTGTCCAATATTAATAAATGTAGATGCATGCTACACATTGTCGACTCTACCAAAGTAACTAAAACTTTCTCCTAAAGCTAAATTACATAATGCAATCTTAACTGAGCATTTTTAACTCTTCTCCAATTTGAAATCCAAGGGCACATACCAAAATAATAAGCGTAACCCCTGAACCAATATAATCTATGTCGGCTCTTCTTAATAAACACAGGAAAATGCTATTGGTGAATAGGGACTGCATAACTTTACTTCTAGTGGTAATCAAACTCTATGTCCATGAATGTAACATCAGTAACATGTCTTCATCACATATCCAAATGCACAAGGCTCCATGATGATTGTACGGACAATCACTCATAGAACACTACTTGTAACTCTGTCAGGAACACTACTGACACAAGCTGCTACATAACTATTTGTTCTAACAATTAACCTCTACATCCATGATATCATCTTGATTACATGTCCATGCTACATATACTCAAATATTACTACATAATTCTTCCACACATGCTACTTACCATATGTTTTCATCAATGACAAACATACAGTCAGCACTGGCTTGCTCGCAAATCTCCAACAATCTCCCCCTTTGGCATTGATGGAAACATATGGAATGAAAAATACCACCAACCCAAACAAACAATTATTTTATAACATTCTCCATTTCCTCATCAAAAATCCCCCAAGTATGAATCCTCCATCTACTACAATATTCTTCAACATTCTCCATTTCCTCAACTAAATACTACTCCCCCTTAGTATATTACTGCTTTACTTCTATTTTTCATGACTATATATTACTCCCCCTTTGACATCAATGGAAAAGAGCATGAATTAGTTTAAGCACTAATACTACTCCTGAAGTAGAGTAGTCAACCATCCATCAATCCCTAAGGACTGATGCTATTTCTTCTTTCTTCTAAGAAGAATCAGGGAAGGGAATTACTCCCAACTTCTCCCTGAGATACTCAAAAGTATCCTTTGGCAAGGGCTTTGTGAATATGTCTGCTAACTGATCTTTCATACTCACATAGTCCAACTTGACTTCTTTCTCTACTACTTTCTCTCTTAGGAAGTGATACTTGATCTCAATGTGTTTTGTCTTTGCATGCATCATAAGGTTCTTTGAAATGTTGATAGTACTAGTGTTATCACAATGAATAACAATAGGATAATCAATCTGAATTTTGAAATCCTTTAACATTTGCTTAATCCAAACAATTGTAGAACATTTTAGGGTTGTTGCAACATACTCTACTTCTATTTTTGACTAAGAGATACAATTTTTCTTCTTGCTTGTCCAAGTGACAAGTTTGTCACCAAGAAATAATGTTCCTCCTAATGCACTCTTTCTATCATCAACACATCATGCCCAATTTGCATCAGTATACACATCAAGCTCAACATTTTCTAAATTAGGATACCATAGACCATAATCTATAGTGCCCTACAAATATCTAAATATTCTCTTTACTTCCATGAGGTGACTTTTTTTTGGCTCTACTAAAAATCTTCCAACTATGCCAACTGCATTGGAGATATCAGGTCTAGTTTGAGTAAGATCTATGAGTTTACCAATCATAGACTTGTACAATGTTGTATCTACTATTCAAGAATCATCTTCTTCTGTAAGCTTGCATCCTGTTATCATAGGTGTACCTACTAGCTTGCAATCATCCATCTTTAACTTCTTCAATATCTCTTTCACATGTTTAGACTGATTTATGAAAATATCTTTCTCTATCTGCTACACATTTAATCCCAAGAAGTATTTGATAGGTCCAATCATGATCATCTCAAACTCACTCTGTATCTCTTTAGCAAATTTTGCACTAATTTTGTCATTACCACCAAAGATAATGTCATCAACAAATATAGCTATGAGTAGTAGACCTTCAGATGTCTCTCTTATGAATAGATTACAATCTGCTGCTCCTTTCTTGAATCCAATTTTTTTTAGATATCCATCAAGTCTCTCATACCATGCTCTAGGGGCTTACTTAAATCCATAGAGGGCTTTCTTCAATCTGCATACCATATCAAGTTTGTCTGATAGGGTGAATCCTTTTGGCTACTCAATGTGTACTTCTTCTTTTAGCTCTCCAATCAAGAATGCTGACTTAACATCCATTTGATAAACTTTGAAGTTTTTGAATGTTGCATTGGCTAGAAATAACTTAATAGCTTCTAATCTTCTCACTGGTGCAAAGGTATCTGAATAATCAATACCTTCTCTTTTTGTATATCCCTTACATACCAACCTTACTTTATTCCTCACTACTGTACCATCTTCATTCATCTTGTTTCTGAATATCCACTTTGTTCCAATTACATTTTTATCACTAGGTCTTGGAACTAGTTCCCAAGTGTCATTCTTGATAATCTGATCTAGTCCTTCTTTCATAGAATCATGCCAATTTGAATGATTACATGCATCTTCAACACTCAAAGGTTCAATTTGAGATAGTAAACATACCACCTCATTGCTTGCAGAACTCTTTTCTTTTGATCTTGTTGTGACTTTTTCGCTCTGATCTCTAATGATGTCATCCTTAGAGTGATATCTAGATGTGTACTTTGGAACTTTAGGTGATATTGACTCATCTTCCTTCTGAGTTTCTTCTTCACTTGTTTGAGGGTCATTGAACAATACATCAATATTGTCAAGTTCATCTCTTCAACAATTGTCTCACTAGTGGAAGGTCTAGGTTCTTCTTTAATCATAGGTGAGTAATCATGATATCTTTCTTGAACCTAAACTTTTCATCAATATTAACATGAGCACTTTCAATGATCTTCTTTAATCTCAAGTTAAAACATCTATAAGCTTTACTTTTAGTAGATTAACTAATAAAAATACCTTCATCACTTCTTGCGTCAAACTTTCCTATTGCTTCATCCCTCTTGATGTAGCACTTGCTTCCAAATATTCTGAAGTATTTTACTGTGGGAACACTACCAAACTATAGCTCATAAGGTGTCTTGTCTGCTTCAAGCCTCAATTGTATTATATTAATTATATAGAGTGTTGTATTGACTGCATCTCTCCAATAGGTGTGTGCAACTTTTTCTTCAATCATGATGGTTTTTTCTGTATGAAGGATGATCCTATTCCTTCTCTCTACAATCCCATTTTTCTAAGGGGTTCTAGATGCACTCAACTATCTCTTTATGCCATGTTCTTTGCAGTACTCATAGAATCTGTTAGAGGTGAATTCTCCTCCTCTATCCAACCTTAGACATTTTATCTTTAGTCCAAATTCATTCTCAACCTTAGCTTTGAATATTTTGAACTTATCAAATGCTTTTGACTTATCTTTCAAGAATGCAACCCACATAATTCTAGAATAATCATCTACAAACAAAATGAAATACCTTTCATGATAGTATGATCTTTTTTGAGTTGGTACACATAGGTCTGTATGAATTAGATCCAACTTGTTCTCTACTAAATTATGATTGCTTCTTAATGAATTTCTCACATGCTTTCCTATCACACATTCCCTGCAAATAGTATCAACTAGCTTTTCTATGCTAGGTAGGTCTCTTACGGCCTTAACATTACTAATATTTACTATGTTATCAAAATTGATATGACATAGTCTTTTGTGCCACAACCAACTATCATCTACTTTAGCAACAAAACAACTTGCTTCTAGATTAAGCTAAAAAAAATTACCTTTAGTCTTTGATCCTGATGCAATCATTTCTCCTTCTTTGTTGTTAATGATGCACTTGTTTCCATTGAATCCCAACACTTAGTAGGTTATGTTTCAAACCATCAACATACAGAACATCATCAATGCTATTCTTTCCATCCAAGGTGATGACTCCTCTACCAATGATGGGTTTAGGAGTGTTATCTCCAAATCTAACCATACCTCCTTTGTATCTATCCAAATGAACAAATCTATCTTTGTCTCCTCTCATGTGATGTGAGAAACCACTATCAATGATCCCATTTGTCCTAATGTCAGTTTGTGAAATTAGTGCTAATGCTTGTGAATTATTTTCATCTTCAAGAGAAATGTATCCAATTTCCTCTTTTGTTGATTCTTCATCTGATACTCCATCTCCAGCATAGTAGCATTCCTTTGTATACTTAGGTTTGCAGTTATTCTTGTAATTTTTAACTCTTGTAGGACACTTAGATGCAAAGTGTACAATCTTATTACATGAAAAGCATTTAAATGGAATTTGACCTTCATATTTCCATTTTCCTTTTTTTTTCTCTTTTAGAAATCATAGCAATGAAATCATCTAGTGTTTTCTCATCATCATCATCATCATCAAAGTTACTAGAAGTGTTTGCAGATTTCTTACCATGGAGTGATGCTTTGAAGACTGTCTCACGTTTAGGTTCTGTCTTTAATCTTGAAATCTCAAAAGCTAAAATTGTTTTGATCATGGTTTCTCTTTTGAAATTTGATGTAAGCTACATGCTCTCATCAGGGATGTTGATCTTGCTTTCATACTCTACTATGAGAGTAGTCATTAACTTATCCATAATGTCTTATTTCGAGATCTCTCCAACATTGTTTCTGATTCCTGCAACCACTTCACTAATCCTTTGGTTGTAAGCTCTGATGTTTTCTTCAAGTAGCATCTCTAATGCATTGTATCTTTTCTTCCAAGTTTTTCTACATGCATCTTTTTCTTGTTTATCTCCTTCAAACATGACTTCTGGGTGCTTCCATATCTTGTAGGCACTATCTACTTTCTTTATCTCTGAAAAATCACTATAAGATAGGGTGCTGATAAGGGCTTTTTTTTCTAATGCATTCTGATGGAAAAATCCTTCTGCTTGCTAGTACCATCATCTTTTGCAAGATCTGCTAGAGGGGATCTAAACTTCTTTGATAGCTACTTCAAAAACTTCAAAGGCAATGCACTACAAATAAGTCATCATCTTGTTCTTCCACTCAAGATAATTTTCTCCTTCACACTTAGGACTATCTTTTCTAAAGAATTCCATCTGATCAACCTCAAGCTATTAAACTTTATCTTTGAGGCACTTGGCTCTAATACCAATTATTAGGAATAGTCCCAAGAGATAACTGAGATGGGGGGGGGGGGTGAATCAGTTATATAAAAGTTTCAATTCTTTATCCAATTAAGTATACTTAAACATAAAGCATAAATACAATGAAAGAACACTTGAACACAACACCAATATTTTGGTTACGGGGAAACCCAAATGGGTAAAAAGCCCAGTGGGAATTGACACCCACTAATAATCTGCACTAGTGTATTATGATTCTTGTTAGAAGATCCTTAAACCTATTAGGAGTTGTCTTACAATGTATTTATTACAGTGACCTGGTCAAGGGTCGGACCCTATTAGGAGTCTTTTATAATTAACCCTATTAGGGGTGAGGATGCAATGTCCGAGAGCACACTGCTCAAAGGGGTGAAGGCTACAACCTTCTAAATAACAGATACACACTATATCTAGATCTTGGTTAACTTCACTTTGACCTATTGTCTAGATCAGTTCCAATGTATAGCATAAACTCTTCACTTGGTCACATAGACCTTCTCTTGATGGCTCAACACTTTGTACACTCAACTCTGAACCATGCTTTAGCAATCACAAATGACTGCCTATAAATATCATTCCTCTAAATCATATAATCAAGTTGGCCTATTAGAACCATCTTGAAATCATATTAGAGAAACCATAACATACTCTAATAATAATTTTTTTGGCTCTACTAAGCACACAACACAATTTGGGACCTGCCCAATATTAATAAATGTAGACACATGCTACACACTATTGGCTCTACCAAAGTAACTAAAACTTTATCCTCAAGCTGAATTACATCATGCACTCTTAATTGAACATTCTTAACTCTTCTCCAATTTGTAATCTAAGGGCACATATGAAAATGATAAGCGCAACTCCTGAAGCAATATAATCTATGTTGGCTCTTCTAAATAAACACAAGAAACTGCTACTGGTGAATATCGACTACATAAATTTACTTCTACTGATCATCAGACTCTATGTCCATGAATGTAACATCACTAACATGTCTTCATCACATATCCAAAGGTGTAAGGATCCATGATGACTGTATGGATGATCACTCATAGAACACTATTGTCACAAGCTGCTACATCACTGTTTGTTCTAACAATTAACCTTTGCGTCTATGATATCATGCTGATTACATGTCCATGCTACATATACTCAAATATTACTACATAAGTCTTCCATGCATGCTAGTTACCATATGTTGTCATCAATGACAAACATATAGTTAGCACTATCTTGCTGGCGAATATCCAACATAATTAAATCTAGTTAAATTATTAAGTGGTAGGATTAAATTAATTAATTAACTTTAGGATAAATGAGATTGATCACCAAATAATATTCAATTAAAGATAATTAGATAAATTAGGAATATTCAAGGAATATTCCCCGATACATAATTAAGATAATCAATTAGGATTTTGATGAATTGATGTGCAGAGGTGCCTTAGGTTCGAATTTTGATGTTGATTCCATTTGATTTGTCGATGTAGGAGATTAATGAACCTATAGCCCATTTTTGGGGTATTACAAAGGTTTCAAGAAAACTAATGTAGTTAAAAAACAAGGGATGTTGGCAAGTCAGTGCATTCCATGATACCTCTTGTGAGTAAACTTGTGTTGGGTTATGCATTCGTACCTATTGAAGTGTTCCTTAGTGTGTTACATTGTTGTATTTTGTGTAAAAATAAATTTTTGTTCTGTGTCTTTTGTCCTAATATTTGGGCATGACAAAATCTCTCAATTTTTATAATTGTAATCATGTTAAAAATTGCATTCCCATTCCAGCATAATTACCTAGTGCATCTACCAATAGTCAATCTATCATTAATAAATACATTCAAAACATCAATTCTAAACATTTTAGTCTTGTAGTAAATCAATATCTTATCATACCTCTTTTCGTGAGTGTTCCATGGATTTATCAACTTTCTACTATACCTACTTACCACAATATCCAACTTACATATTCTAATATTCTATTAATTTCACACAATTTTCCACATCCATCACTATTAAGCATCTACAATACAAATCCATCTACCAAAGAAATCATTTATAATGTAGCACATAGTCTTTCATCTCTACAACAACTACTAATTTCTATGACCCAATCCAAATACAACATTCTAACTTGTGACATTTCTAGTCCACTTTCAAAAGATATAATTTCTAATATTTTGAAACTTCTCTAGTGGTTTCTCAAATGGTCATAAGCTTATGGTTAAATTGTTTTCTAGGACATTGAGATATAATACCTTCCAATATTTTTTTTCTTTTCCCCTTGATTCGTTCACTCTTTTCAAGAATTAGCTAAAAAAACTTGATAACTTTAAAATAATATTGGTCCTCAATATTTATTTGGATGATTTGATTAATTATAAAAATGTTCTAAAGAAACATTAACTAGTTTTACTTGTAGATTAAAGAATTTGCATTATAAATTATTTTATCTTCTTCCTGATATGGATGTTCAAATAATTTTCATTTCTAATTTGCAAAAAGATATTAGAGGTAAATCATTCTTTTTAATTTACTTCTTTTACCTAATTGTATATAGTACTTCATAATTATCATCCTCAAGTGATCCAATTTGAATAATTCACTCCACTGGCTTAAGTTGATAAGAAAGACAATGCTTAAAAATTACTCCAAAAGTATCAAAAGATGGAGAAAAGATTCTTTATGATTAATAATTTATTAAGGAATGTTGATATGCAAGTGGCAGCTACAATGCTAAGTGTGGTTCTTTTTTTTTGTCTATTTTTAAAACATCATGTAACTTTACACCTTTCCCCTAATCTTTGCGTAATATTTTTTTATTAAGGGTCAATAAGGTTTTCAAGGGACCCAAAACCTTATATATAAAAAACATTAATTTTCTTCCCATCATGAAACTATTAAAGATCAAGTAGATAATCTGAGCTATAAAACAAAGAGGGGAAACAATCTCTTCATAATATTTGCATAATTTTATGTTGAAGTTTATTAATACTACTAGTTCAAAACCTCCCCTCATCATGTCAATTAACCCTTCTAAATTATTTCCTTCTTATGGTTCCAATTTTATTTTTCAATATCATTGCCGATAAAATTATGATTTTGATAAAAATAGGAAATTGACAATGGGTGGGAGCGGGTCTGGTTTGAAACCTAGGGTTTCAAGTGTGAGATGGAAGGAGTTTGTAACTAATGGAGATGGGGAGGACTCAGTAGAAGATGTTTATGATAGTGACAGGTGTTTTTGGGATGATGTTTCCTATGTTTCTGATGTGTGTAATTTAGTGGCTTTGTTCCTACATTACTAGAGCTAGAGATTCTCTCTAATTACATGCATGTGGGTTTGGATCTCTTTTTGCATTGTGAAAAATTTCATCTTCACTATTCTTTGTGAGAGGGTTATTCTATTTTGGCCTACTCTGGGCTTTTGTTGGGGGTCTTCTTGCATTTTCTTCCATGTTCCCCTTCTCTACCATGGCATTGGGGTTTTGTGTGATGGCCTCTTCCTTGGTGGATCTCATTTCTTCCTAATGGCATAGGGGAGGGGTTTTATCTATGGCTCTTGGACCTCTTATATGTAGTTGGCTTAGGGCCAGGATTATGTAACTTTGTGCATTGGTGTGTGGATTTTATTCCTCACATTCCTATCCATTGTGGGAGGCCATTTTATGGAGTAGAGATGTTGGAAAGTTGACTTTACTAGTATATATGACTAAGATTTATGTTGCCGTTATGGCAACAAAGTCATGTGAAGTTTTTGAGTCAACACACTAACTTAGAAGATTAGAAATTGGCTAAGTATGGAAGACAGAGTAGACAGAGAAGCACCTGATGATCAGAGCATTAGTGCATGTGTGTATGACTGAGTTTTGGTATGCACCCTTAGATATAATCTTTTGAGTATGTTACTATGCGGAGTCTAAGAATGCATTGTTAGCTATGACAACATGAAGAAGTTACATCAAGTCTAAGTGACACAGTCAGTAAGCAACATAATAGAATAGAGCATGGAGCCAATAGATAGTATTTTGATTAGCAAATATCATTTTGTTTTCTAAAGGCTATGCGTATTTTACTTGTGTTATAAACATGTTGATATTATTATATGTAAACATTCTTGAGCCAATTAACTTGGAAGCATTGTAGGTGTTAAGTTATAGGCTGACCTAATAGTTAGTTTTGGTTGCGTCTATTCAACATGTATATATGTGAAATGCACTTTTTTATTTGAGTATGAGATGGCATATAGAGATGAGTAGAAGTATGTGAATTATGTCTTAGAGCAGTAAGAATGATATAGAGCCTTACAAGAGGTTAAAGCTTTAGTGCACAAAAGGAACTAATCAGAAAATAGTGTCAAAGAAGTAGTTCACCTTGCAGATATAGTGTGTATCTGATAACTAGAAGGTTGTAGCCTTCCTCATTAAGTAGTGAGATCTGGTAGTGAGCCATCCACCCCTAATAGGGTTTGTTACTTCAAGACTCCTAATAGGGTTTAACCTTTGACTAGGTCATTGTGCTCAGCTTTGTAAAGACTTCTCCTAATAGGGAAAAGAAACATTAATAGGTTCATAATACAAAGTAAAATTATTCATGGGTACGAATTCCCACTAGGGTTTTCCTCTGGCCAAGGTTTCCCCGTAAACATATCTCGTGTTATGTGTTATGGTTGTGATGTAGGGGCATCCAAGGTTGATGCAGGGGAAATATTTATCCTTGGTGAAACTGCATCGGTGTTTGTATTTTAGCCGGTGTTAATTAGTTGCATCCTTGACCGATGGTCTCGGTCATTGAAGGAAGCTCGGTCACTGAAGGAACTCTGTAGTCTATGGGGCTCAGTTAAACTACTACTCGGTCATGCCTATGATGCTCAGTCAACACTAGTTCTTGATGATTCTTGGCATGCTCGGTAGCTCTAGCTCACCAACTAGAGTTTTGTGTGATTTTTTGGGATGACTTGGTGCATTTATTGTTTGTATCTTTTGTTGGATTCTCCTAAGTGGGTATAGAGGCCGACATGTTGAATTAAATGTTTGTATACAATTTGTAAGCTGATTTTTATGGAATTTAATATTTGTTAGGGAGAGTTAAGGGTTTCATCCAGCTGACTTGTGGCTAATGATTAGTATTTAAGGGGTGTTTGGGTAGATGTTTGTGTTGGTGTTCTTGTTATACACTAAGTTTGAACCCTTGTTTCAAGCTCTCATAGTCTTGATAACCTAGTATAACATTGGATTCATCTCCAGATGTGGGACCTATGCTAACTGAGATGAAACCTCCAGGTTCTAGGCTGGTTCCTCTTGGATAATCACCTTAATTTTCTTCTTGAAATGAAAAGTAAAAATTTTGAGGGAAAGGGATAGAAGGGGTACTTGGAAAGGGAAATGACTGAAAGGAAACTACCTACTAGGTGATGCACCAAAATTAAGGTTTGGATCTCAGTATAGAGGAATGGAATCAATGAAAGGCTTAGGTTTAGTAGGTCACAACTTACTAAATAGGCTTGCATAAGTGTTTCATAGGAGCGCCTGGACATAAGACACAACCAATGACCTGCAAACAGACATTCACTTTTGCAACTCAGTGTAGGAATGAGACAAGACTATTAGGGGGCTGAAGTATACCCACAAAAACATCTAAATCAAATCAAACACAATAACACACACATTTACATAAAATAAGAGGGATCAGGAACCCTAAGATATCACTAAAAACATCATACACTTTGATTCAATAAGAGATAATTTAGACAAGGAAGCATAGGGAAATGAAGGATTGTCACAAAATACCTCTACAATATCTAAATCATCAATGAAATATTTACAACTGTATAAGCCAGAGGGTAGAAATGATACCACAGATGACCTTTAAAAAAAGATGAATCTCTTTTACAATTGTCCAACTCCAAGCTCAAAAGCTCTCAAAAATACAATATATACATCTCTTCTAAATAAGAAAGAGCAAAACCTAACCAGGGTTATAGATTTTCAATAGAATAAAAAACCCTACATCTATCAAGTCAGATCATAAATACATCTCTCTAACACTATGGCTGATCAGATATTGTGTGCCCATCTCTGTACTGCATCAACCTGCAGACAAGTAACCTGGATTCATCCACTTTCCTGCATAAAGTCTCACCATGAATGCTCAAGATGGTACCTTTCTGAGACAAGAAATGATCCATGATGGCCACCTAGACTTCCTCATCATCTTCTTTCAACTACAAACATCCTAGAGACATAAATTTTTAGCTACCCATTCATCACAAACGGCCACTAGATCAAAACCTATCAAAACCCTACAGAGAAATATTTAAAATTTGAATATTAATGGCTAATAGGTGGTGCCACACTTTTCTTCTATTGACAACCATCATTTAAATCTCAATCTCCTTTTAAAACATGACCATTTGATCTTCTTATTTCCTGGCAACACTAAATAACCTTAGCCATTCAGCGAACACGCGACTGAAGGCTACCTCTAAGTCACAAAATAATTTCTACCTTTGCCAGTTTATTTAGAGATTTAGTGAACAAAGTGTTCACTAAATCACCCAATCATTTGGAGCACCACTAAACTATCCTGTGGATGAGCAAACATGTAAAACTTTGTCGGGACTGCCAAACATTTGGAGCACTAAATTCCCTCAGTTGCCAAATCACTGAATCACCTAGCTGACACCCCTTTGATCAGACGGTTGTCTTAAGATCTTAAACCTCTTACACAACCCTTGCAAAGATACACCAGTCATCTGATTTCTTTTAAGGAACTTTGGACCCACCCAAGACTGGATTCAAATTTAATGGTGGATGTATGATCTGATAGCCCCCGAAGATTCCATCAGATTATCAGACAATTGTAGATCCTCTTCCTTGTTGACATCTTTGCAGATCTTCTAACAATGGCCCCACTAGAAAATAATCTGACTCAACACATGTGGACCAACCAGAAGCTGCCAAATCAGAATACGTGGCATCAGACCCACTAACACACTACAACACTTCATTGAAAGGGAATCGACGACTATCACAAGATCTCAAGTGTCAAAAAAACCCCTTGTGATTTCATGACAACTGTCAGATCTTCCTGACTGGGACCCCACTAAAGTGACTACCAAAAGACTTTGCGAATATGTGACTGAGGAAAGGTTAGCTATTTCACTGGGTCACGGGATGTTAAGACTTAACCACCAAACATTTGGGGACTAAGAGAACCAATGTAGTCGCTGAATCACCGAATAAAAGGGGGAACCGCTGGAGAACTTAGAGAACCTGTGACCGACCAAAGAGAATAAAGTGCACATGGGTTTTTGAGGACTTAAGTGGCTAAGATAAAGTAACATGAAAATAGAAACTAACTTAGGGTTTTTAGGGTCAATGGCTAGTTTTTTTATAAAAAATTTAAACTCATAGACCGAGGAGCAAAACAAATTATAGAGGCCGGGAAACTGGACATAAAACCATGAAATTTTTAGGGATGCCTGGTGGGGTAAAAATAGAGATCTTGGGATAGGTTTAGCTAAATTTGCATGCACCTAAAAATTGGGATAATAGTTCTTTTTCCCCAAAGGTCAGATTGACATTAGGATTGATAGGGCTAGTGTCACATTCACTCAACACTCCAAATCTAATGAGGAAAAAGGCCAACTGACAAGGATCAAAGAGAGATCCTTCTACACTTTGAGCTCCACATCACTCAGGTGGGTATACCTCATCTACACACACATACATCTTGTGTCAAACTAAAAGCCTACAGGTAACTGATTGTGGAATGGTTTTCAAACCCCTATAGGTATCCTGTACCTCAATGAAACCAAGATCTCATGCAATAGCCCTACTTGCATAGAATGAGTATGAAAACCAGAGACCTATCCTAACAACATGAAAGGGAAAGGGTGGAACTTAATGTAAATGATTTAAAGATGGGTTTGGAAGGACCCTTGAGATACCCTAAGTCCCTCATAGACCAGTGCCTTGTCCAATGGACCATAGAGTCAAATACCCTATTACAATAGACAACTATGAAACAAGAAGACAAAATACTCAATGTGTTGATGCCTAACATCAATCACACACCATCAACCAAACTTCACTTCAATAACCCACTTGTGTATCCAAGTATGTTGTTACCCATCCAAAGGATTTTAACCCTCCCCTTAGAAGAGACCTACGAATAGATAATACATTAACCAACATCCACTGGAAGACAAGCATGACATATCTTTGACACCTCAGCTCATACATACATGAAAACTAATCCTAAACTAGTTATCTTTGGGAAGACAACTCCACTTGCAAACACATAGGAAATGCAAACAGAAAAATCAAACATACTTGATGTATTGATCAATGAGTTTAAAATTCAAATGGAGATAGCTTGGTAATAGTATGAATAGATTGAGTCCTCGTACATAAGACAAATCAATTACAATATGTATTATATTCTCTGAACCAACAAAGGAAGAAAGAACACCCTATATGTAGAGAGAAGGAGAAAATCTATAGGATAGAACCTTTCATGGAACTAAAAAGGAACCCTTAGGAACCAAGATTTTAGAACCCTTCTAAATGATCTTGAAAATCCTTTTATAAGAACAAGGATTGCCACAAGTTATAGATCATTTAGGGAAAAATTAGGTCTACAAAAACTAGGTACAACAAGAAATAAAGAATGCAAGAAACCCAAGAAACCCTAGAAAATCAGATCAAATCTGATGTACAAATGCATTGGTTTCACAATCAGGGTTAACTACAGATACAAATTCAATCAATTTCTTGCTGCAGGAAACAAAAATTAAATGCCAGAGCTAGTCTACAAATCACCCCACATGTACCAGTCATGGAAATCTCTGACAAACACCAAACCCTAGCCACCTACAACACACCTTGAGAAAGAATACCCATCCCCTCATGGTACAAAAATCTCTGCAAATAGTCATCAAACACACTGGACCACACTGCAATAGTCAACACCACCAAACTAATTGAATCTAGCCACTAAAACATTCAATTCTCATCCTTTCTATCACTGGAAACCCTCAAAATATTTGAATTCAAATTGCAACGGTCATTTCCAAGGTGCCAACAGCAAATTGGCGGTCAACGTTTGAATTTAGGTCAACTTTAAGTCATGGTCATCAGATCTTTCCTTTTCACAGGCTTTATGATTTAACTCAACTGTTATTCCAAGGTTATCTTTTAGCGACCATGTGACAAGGCAATTCCTTATTTGCAAAATGAAATAATAACTCACCACTTAACCCCATGAACTAGTGAACAAAGGAAATGAACTTACCTCAGTCACATTTGGCGAACTGGCAACCGAAGACTTTTTGCCAGTTCGCAGAAAACTTTCTCACTGCTTAAAAAAATAGTGATAGCATGACCCTCCTTTGCTAAATCACCAATTGGTTTGGAACATCACCATTTTTCATTGTGAATGAGCAAAACCCTTTGAATTTTGTCAGAGCCACCAAACATTTTATCCGCATTGCTAGACCCTTTGATAACCTTGGGCCCACCTAGAAACATGCCACATGTCAACATATCATTCATTACTCATGCCTGGTCACCACTGACAAAGGACCCACTCTATATAAAACTTTAATCAAATGGTTGTCACATGATCGCATGGCCTGAAAAGATTCTATGCAATCACACGACAACCGTAGATTCTACCACACTGTCAGCCCCCTTTGAAAGATTCAAGCCTGCTGAAAAATCCCTGTCACCTTCCTTTTCAGCCAATCAGAACAATGCGAGTCAGTGCCACCTGTCAGAGGACCCACTCTTGTCAGCCATCTGAGAAAAGTAGAATTGATAGCTGGTGTAAGATCTCTTGGCTCTGACAACTTTCATGAGAACTTACACCAATTGTAGATCTTCTACAAATGTCAGGTCCCACTGATAGACACACTGGCAACTAGGTCCCACTGAAAAAATCCTTCTTAGCAACATGCCAACTAATAAGAAACTACCAACTATGCCAACATGTCAGTGGACCCGCTTAGTTTAAAAGATACATCATGAAAAGGAATCAATGGCTGGCATAAGTTCACAAGCCTCTGACAAATCTTATGAGAACTTACACCCATCATTAGATTTAGATGGTGTCAGAGAGCCGGGCCTAGGAAATATTAAGGCCAAAACATAGGAAATATTAAAAGGTAGGACTTAGGGAAAAACATTTAGTCGGCCACATAGACTTAGGAAATATTAGAGGCCGTCGGGGGTAAAGACTTAGGAAAAATTTAAATAGGGACTGACCAATAATATAAAGCATGTGCAAATTAGGATTTTTAAGTGGCCCAAAAAGGTAACTTAAAAATAGAATAGGGCCTGGGTAGACTTAGGGTTTTTCCCACACAATGGCTAGATTTTTTAAATTTGATTAGGGCCTAAGGCCAGAGACATGAAAATAACTACAAGGACCAGGAGAAAATTGGTATAGACATGAAATTTTTTTAGAGTGCTAATAGTTTGGAGGTATGAGAGGACATGACTATGATGACTGAGAAGCTTGAAAGCTAAAGTTGGTGAAGTTGTGGAAAACATCTTGCATGATTTGTAGATTAGATTGTTATCTGATAGTTTGTAATAGCAGAGCTAGTGGTTTGCACACTTGGAGACAAGGAGATTGCTTGGAGGCTTGCAAGCTCAAGTTTAGATCTACCTTAGAGTTTCCATTAGCTTCTGATTGTCTTTAGAGCTAAACTAGATGAGATTGTATTGGATCTATGGATCTGGCATAATTGTTTCTGATTGTAATTGGCCCTAACCAAGAAGGCATTACAGCTGTGCATGTTAATGCAAATTACTTCAAACAATTTTTGTGTTATTTGTTGTATGGTATTTATCGTTGTGTAATTCTGAAGCTACAAGGTTTGAACTATCCTTAATTGGATCTTTCTTGCCTTGGTCCGTGTCAATTTGAATACTTCATTTTCTTTACAATTCATTTCAGTATTTAAGTAATTAAGTTAAGATTCAAGAATCAAAAATTAATTATAGAACACTGATTCACCCCTCCCTCTCAGTGTTCCCATTCCTAACAATTGGTATCAGAGCTTTGGTCCTCTAAAGATAAGTTTAAGCACTTGAGGAGATCATGTTTTTGGAAAAAGTAAAACATCTGAAGAATAATCTTGAAGCTGCTCTTGAAGATCTTGATAGATCTAAAAATGAAATTGAAGAACTAAAATTGAAGGTCAGTGGTTCACAAGTATTCATTAAGAAACTGAGAAAAGATTTGAAAGATTATTCAAACAATGATTTGGGAAAAATGGTCAAAAAGTTGAATGAAGAAAACACATATCTGAAGGATCAGATTGAAGATTTGGATGAAAAGATAACTAATAACCAGGAAGCCTATGAAGAAAAGATCAAAGAAAACAAACAGTTAGGTGAAGAACTTATGCAAGAAAATCTGAAAATCTTGGAGTTAGAAAACATCAAGAAATAGATGGAATATGAGCTGACAGAATCAACAAACCATATTGACAAATTGCACACAAGTTTTGATCTAATAGAACCAGAATTGTATGCATAGAAGATTAAAGGAGATACCAGTGGTGTTGGATTCAATGAAGCACACAATCAAATCAATGATATGCAAGAAAGAATGAAAGCACCAGAAGAATCTACAAAAGATAAGAAGATTGAAAATCATACTAAAGCTAAAGTAGAACCATCTAAAGAATAACACAAGCCAGTAAACTGAACTTGTTATGCCTATAACAATCATGGACATATAGAAAGAGATTGTAAAGAGGTAAGACCTTTCAATGGTTATTTTTATTCATGAAATAAATTTGGTCATAGAGCTATGAATTGTAGATCAAATCAAAGAAGTTAGACACAACACAATCAGATAAATCAACCATAGTAAAGTGTTAGAAGTCCTCTAAACATTACATGTCAAATATGCAATTAAAATGGTCACACAGATAGACAATGTATTATGGTAACTCACATCAATGGACCAAGGAATATAAGGCCTCCAATCATTTCTCACTCTTGTAACAAGGGTGGACACATCTCAAAGTTTTGTAGATCACAAGCGCAAAGTCAAGAAAGACCTAATAAGTCTCAAGCATCAGTATTGGATGAATCTGGAGAAGTCAAGTTTGTGAAAGCTACAAAAGATGCGAGCAAGATTTGGATGGAAGTAAAGAAAGATAATGTCAGTGCCACAATAGTAGATGCATCCTCAGTGGACACACATTCTACTTCTGGATAAATGACCCTCATGGTCATAGGGGGAGCTAGATAATATCTAGACTGTAATGCCCAAAAACTAATGGGATAGAACACATAAAAAAAATAAAAAATTCTTTTCAATTCCTTTATACAATAGGATAAATATGAACCATATTTTATTTACAACAAAAAATTAAATAGAAAGTAAACTAAATCAATGGAAGCTTTTTTACTTTGAACAGATTTCTTTTACAAACTTAAATTGAAAACAAATGCTACATTTCAATTAAATTCTTAACAAGAATCTGTAGGTATATTTGATCATTTAACATCATTTTCCTAACATATGATTTTCTTTATTTCAACAACAAAGGCATTGCAGGGAATCAAATTTTTTATCCAATTTTCAAACATCGGTTACTTAACATAACAAATATCCTCATTTAAACAACATAAACTTGCTGGAAATTAAGATAATTAATAATTTTATAACATGCTCATAATTTCACATATTCATGAAACAACAGTCTCTTTCTTTCTAATTGTAGGAAATTTAACTATAATGGAGAAATCAAATTTATTAGGAAATAGTTTGAAATACATCTTGTATCAAATTTCTTCTTTCAAGAGGAATAAAGAGAACCTTGATTACAACTTTTCTCTTGTAATATTTACATTTTCATAGATTACATAAAGAGTAGACCAAATTCACTTAGGATTAACACACACCCAAAATTCCATTAATTTTTCTTCCAACTTCAAATCAGCAACTTCACCTTTTCATACTTAAGCAAAAACCTGCAACACAAAAACCTTTTTCACATGACAATGGAGGCTCACCTCCCAGCCTAGGCCATTTCATGGCCACCCCTGAGCTAGGGGAAACAAGAAGGGATAGGTTACAAACATTCTACACACATTAAACATACATTCAACATTTTGAGACATGAACAATCACATTATTACTCCCATTCCCAAGCTTGCACATAGGAATTCATAATTGATTCCAATATCGGTGAAGGTGAAATTATCTCATATGGAGATGCCATACTTAAAAAAATTCTTACACCTTCACAAGGCTCCCTTCCAGCATACCATTTGATCACAAGAGCATCAAAAACATCCCTTATGGCTCCCAAGGTATAACATTGGCATGCCTCATGGATTCCCCAACTAAGCCCTTCAGCCCAAGACAATCCTTAATTCCTCCCAAGGATGAGGAGTATCTTGCACACCCATAAAAATATAGAAAAATAATATGGAAGAACAAGAACAAAGTCATAAAATCACATTGAAACTATACAATACAAGATTCACACATAAGATGCAACAAATTACAAGATTCACACAAGTTTCATCTTCTTAATGCAATTACAGTAACATATACATGATAGAGCCACCAACTTTTCCCCTAAGCAATGGTAGATTGGAGGTTTGAAGAAGATCTTTCCCTTGCTTCCTAGCTTGCTTCCTTTCTAAAAAACACTTAGCAAATCTCTCAAGTCCTTTTCTTTCTCTATCTCCCCAAACTAGCAAATACAAGATGCAAAAGAAAATCCCCATTCCTTAGTCTCCTCTCCTAAAAGACTCTCAAACCTTCCTCTCTCCAACCCTCATTCCTAAGAAAGTTTGGTTTCTAGATTCTAGCTAACATGACACTTGCCCTTGCTATGGAAAAGGAATGCAAATCAAAACATGGAAAGGTGAGATATCCTAGAAACATTCTCAATTTCATCATTACCAAAAATGGCCCATTTAGAGAGGTAATATGGAGGCCTAGGGAAGTGGAAATTGTAAAAATAGGCTTCATAGCCCATGTACTAGACTTGGGGCACTGAAAACCAACCTTAACTACACCCTGGGACTCCACATAACCCTTCAAAAACCTTAGTTAAGTTTGCATCAAAAAATGGAATAATGATGACATAAACCTTGGTTCCCTAAACCACCAACCTAGCCTAGGGATACACAAGAAAAATATAAGGAAAGGGTGGGGTCCACATTCCACTCAAGCATGCCATCTCATCATAGTAGTGTCAATTGACATGTCACAAAAGTACATATCACATTACACACTTGGCATGCCTAGTAGACAAATTAGATTTACATTTACACAATATGAAATTTACTTCTAATAATGCATTTACATACATTAACAACCACATACATACATGCATCACATTTACGAATAAAATCATGTTACAATGAGGTCATTCTCTTCTTAGAGCCAACCTTAGTTTCAAACTGATTGCACATAGATCCATCTTGTTTCCCTGCATTTACAACCATGGCCATATTCCTGCACACTCAATTCCAATGTCAGTACCTCATAAACTCTTTGCACTAATAATCATATCAAAAGTGAAATAATAACATCTAAACTTGATAAATATAAATAAACTACATTTCATGAATCATAACATAATCCACTTTATACCCTAATTCTTAAAGCATCCAAATATCAATTCAATTTTCTCATAAGCATGTAACCTTAAGTTAATCATTGTACCATTGTACTATTAGCATTTAGTATTCTATAAGAAAATGTAACAAATACAAAATATAGAATTCATATATCATAAGGTAAGCATGAAACCAATACGAGCATATAAGAGTATGACTAACATCACCATCATATAAATCTATAACAATCATCTCTTAAGGTCTAATGATAGAAAGTCATAATCCAAAATAGGAAAAATGTCTCTAATCAATGTATCATCCAAATGATACAAATGTCAAAACAACTATCGAGCTAAGATGGATCAGGGTAGGACCTCACATCCTCCCCCCTAGTCATGAACTTCTTCCTGGAGTTCATCAAATAGATGGGGTACTAATCTCTCATCTATGATGTGTCCTCCCAAGATGTTGTGAAGCTATCATCATCTGACTACCGACTGGATGACCCATAGGACAATCTCTAGCAATGTGCCCCATGGCATCACATGTATAACATGGTCCTCTAGCTTGGAACTAACTTCCCTAAGTTCTAGACTACTGCTACCCATCTATCATACCGGATCTACTGAAGTCATCTCTAGATGACTGAGTCTGAGCTCCTTGGTCACATTGGGGACTCTGCTGAGGCTGGTGTTGCTACTGTTGTGGTGTGCTAGAGTTCACTTGATTTCCCTTCTAGTTGGATTTTTGGAAACTAGAGTACTATGGTATGAAAATCTGGTTATGTGACCTATCCTATGCATAATGAGACCTATCATGGATCTCCTTAGCTATCATGGCCCTCTCAACTATATCAAAAAATTCTCCTAGTGGTACCATTCACACTCTGTCAGCTATGGCATAGTTCAACCCCTTAATAAAGTGGTTGACTTGGAGTTTCTCGTCCTTCATGTAATCAACATAAGGAAGGAGCTTGAGAAACCTACACTCATACTATGCTACTGATAGTCCTCTTTGTTGTAGGTCATGAAACTCATTGATGTGACACTGTCTAAAGTGCTTCGACATATATCAGGCTCAGAATCTCTCCACAAAGGTCTCCCATGTGACGGTATCTATGAAAAGATGACTCTTATATTCCTCATGCCTCCACCATGTAGAGGTAATCCCCCTCAACATGTGAACTACAAGTCATGCCTTAAGGTTTCTCTCATAAGGGCGCAACTCAAAACATCTCTCGAGGCTAGAAAGCCAAGCCTTAGCATCTTCCCCATCCGTGGATCCTACAAAGGGTGGTGGATCAAGTCGTAAGAGGTTTCTAATCTATTCCCCTGTATCATGGGGCACTCTTGACACTATCACTGGTGGTGGCTCTGGCATGTGTATAGACTCATCCCCATGATCTACCTACTCCTCTACTTGTCTAGGTGAGGGACTCCTACTCTGCCCCTGTACCTTGGCCTGCTAGCCTCCCGGAGGTAGTCTATCCATAATTATATCAACCAGATTCTGTAAAGCATTAAGGATGTCCTAGTTGGGATTAGGTGGTGGTATAGGAGGGGACCCCTGCATGCCACCTACTCCCTCAGCTTCTTGCTCAACTCCCTCTAGTGCCACACAGCCACCTCTGGGTCTCCTCCCATGTCAGTGAGCACTACGTGTGACTGGAGGCATCCTACTAATGGCTTCACTTTACTAAGGTTTTCCCTGAAAGGATGGACATCTTTGAAAGGTCAATAATGAGCTCTACTAGTATGACAAAATATACATTCATAAATTTGAAGAAGAGAAAGGCCTATATGTCTTTACATATATATATATATATAAGTATAAATAAGATTTATTTTAATTAACCAAAACTCTAATGTTTATAAGAGTAATTCATTAATTTTCCAAGAGTACTATAGATTTCAACATAATTTAGGTTAAGCTATAATGGTATTTTTACGATGACCAATATACTGGCCACATATATTGGCCTCATAAAAATAACATTATCAAGTTTTAAATGAACTAGTTTTTAACTAAAACTTAAATTACCATAGTCTTGCATACCACAATGTAATGCCTCAAAATTCTAGGGTTGGAGAACTATAAGAGGTAGAAGGACATTAATAAATATCTAATTTAAAGGTACCTGATATTGGGCAACATAAAACCCTAACTAAGTTTTGGGATGGCATGAAAGATTCAATTGGATGAAGTTCATTTCAATTATCCAACAAGGTAAATGTACTTCCCTAAAACAACTTCCAAGGTAGGTTATGCCCTGGGAAACTAAATAATACAAGGAAAGGAAAAGACCAATTATTAAAATAATAAATAATTAAGTAGTCCACTTGTTTAATTAAAATATTTATTACTAAATTAAACTTATTGAATTCCCAATTTTTAATAAAATCCGATTTCCAAGTTATCAAAAATTTTGTATTCATTAAGTGAAAGGCTTAAATATCATTATAAAAGTCATCGATAAAATTAATACTATAACCCATTTCAAAATTACATCTTCTTAATATTTTTTTTTTAATAATCTAACTTTACATTTATTTAACATTTAAACTTCTAAGTTTAAATAATGATTTTAGTCATAACATCGTTAAAAGGATGAAATAGACATCAACATTAAATCCTAATGTGTATCCACACATAATCCCAATTTATAACGAAATGTTTAGGCTGGGGATTAAATTATCAATTAATTAAATAACCCACTTCTTACATAAAAGTTCTCCTTTAAGATATATTATTTTCTTTAAATTTTTATTATTTTGAACTTTAATGATAAATTTGATATCTTATATTTTGCCATTTAACTAGATTTTTATTAAGAATATAAAAAAAAAGATATTGATTTAATAAAACAATAAAGTCCAATTATTAGAACAATAATTACTTTATAAGTTCACTAGTATTATAGTTTACACGAATTAATTTTAAACTAAAGTCTATATTCAGTTCATAAATTTACAACTTTCAACTTAATTATTAATTTACTTTAAAACATACTAATAGATCTATGACACTGACAGAGTATTTTAACTATTAAATTAAATGGGAAAAATAATCTCTTCTAAGTAGAATCACATCTTATAAAAGATAAAATTTTCAATAATAATATTCAAATTAAAATTCTTTAAGGAAAAGAAAATAAATAGAGTTCTCCTTTTTTTCCATTAGAAAGTAATTAAATTTACTTACCAAGTATCCTCATGAGAATAAAATTCTCAATTAGCATAAAGTGTTTTAAAATAAAATATAAGAAATCATTGCCTTGTGGCTCCCCAAACCCTAATTCAAAATTAGGGTTGGGGGTCACTTTTATGTACTCATGAAACCCTAAAATCTCATTTGATTTTTCTTTTGTGTGTGTGCAGGATATTTTTTTTAATAGGGATGCAAGAAGATGGAGATAATATTTTTCTTTGTGTGTTCTCATATGAGAATTAGTGAGTATGTGCACACATGGTGTACATGTGCTCACTCATTTTCATTTGAGAATGAGGAGGACGGATTTGCAAGGATGCTTACAAAAATTTCATAAGGGTTTAACCTTTCTTTTCAAATCAAATAGAGATGAAACCTTTTGATGTTTTCCTATTCTGGGTATACTCATTCTTTACCCCTTTGTTTTTCTTATAATATTTATTTATTGAGTTGCATCTATTCATAGCCGAACTGGTGTTGATTGTTTTATTTTTGTCAATTTATTAGTCTTTTTTTAAATAAAAATAAAAAATAAAATTAGGGGCGGGCGGATCTGTCGGCTGCCTCCATAGTCTGGCAGTCATCCCCCCTTTCTCCCTACTGCTGCATGTTGGGGCCAAACCCCTCCCCCACTCATTAGTGGTGGACAATAGGCTCAAAACCCCTGCCACCACCACTAATGAGTGGCAGAGCGTCTATGCTACCACACCCGCGGGTATGGTGAGTACAGAGATCCCCTCAGCTAGCTGATGTTTGTAATGCACACGGGGGAGATGGAAAGGTGATGAAGGGTGCTCCCCTTAATACCACAAACACATAACAAAAATAGAGAAACAACAAAAATAATATGCAAGAACAGAAAATTGGCTTCTTATTATCTCCACAAATGTGGAATTACAAAATTTCAGAATTACAATATGCAAAGCCACATGGGCATTCCCTTACAATATTCTATAGGACAAAGCCTTGAATCAATACCCAGATCTACTACCCAGAACTGCCCTAGACAACACTACGGGCCTTCTTTATATAGGCAATTTCCACTGGCCGAGAAGGTTCTAGAAATTTAACCCTAAGGGCCGACCAAACTTAGAATTATTTTATTTTTCAATTTATTACATCAAAGTCGGCTCAAAATAACTTTTGAAACCCAAACAAAAATTTTGAAGGAAAATTATTTTCTGCCATTTCAGGTGGCCCGACTTTTGGAGACCATAAGTCATCACCAGTTGACCCGATTGACTATTATAACCCCATTTTGAAAATGCCACGAAGCGCTCTACAGGCTTGACCAACACAAAGCACTTGTCACCCAAATTTTTGACCTCATCCGGGGCCTCTAAAGCCTTCAAAACTAAGTTCAAAGTTTTTGTACCTTGCTGCCAATACCGAAAATCTTCAATATCTTCAAATCTAGACCTGATCTAGCCATGAAACTTTACTTGCAGGCTAATATGACTGAGATGAACCTCCACATGTAAAATCAGAACATTCTAAGATTGTAAGACCAACTTACTAAAAATAGCAAGTTTCCATAAATAGCAGCTCTGCACAAGATAGCCCTTATTGAATACAAAAACATAAATATTTTTGGTTGATGCAAGATTGCTCTGACACCCAGGATGGTCCTGCATCAAAAGGTACGGGGGGGTCTCGGCTCTGCCAAACCCCCCAAAATTTATTTATTTATTTATTTTTATTTTTTGTTCTTTTTAATATATGCTAAATTTAATACAATAGATTCATTTTTAAATTATTATTTTTTTAATAATAAGCACAAAACATTATTATATATGATGTATATATATATATATATATATATATATATATATATATATATATATATATATATATATATATATATATATATATATATATATATATATATATATATATATATATATATATATATATATATATATATATATATATATATATAAACATAAATAATATGGATATATGTTTTATTATATTTAATATATATTATTAATAGACGTACATATATAATACTATTTTATATATACATATATTAATATATATATAAACTTACTCAATTAGATTTAAATATGAGATAATCTAAATGTACATTTGTTGTCATTTAGGAAATATATATTTTACTCATTATGTATACTTATATTAATTTACATATACATGTTCATATTAACATGTTCATAATTTAAAAGGGAATAATATTCACAGTTATCTCATTGTTAAATTTATTCACTCTTTGACTATTTCTAAAATAGTCTTATTATTGCTCTAAAATTCATTTATATAAACCATAACAAGATAATGTGTGTGTATATATATATATATATATATAATTTTAAAAAAGAAATAGTCCAAAAGTTTCTATACATTTTTCTGCAACAGTAATTTCTTTGCTCTGTAATATATTTTTTTATAAAATAAAAACAAGAAACAGAGCCTAATAATCATCAAAGCACTTTTATTCTATAATCCACCTAACATTTAAATTTTCTTTGTACACTTACTATGCAGTTTTCTTTCTAAAATATCTACTTCTCTGGAAAATACACAGGCACAAACTTAAGACCCGATTTTCCTCAACTATTTGGATGGACAGTATTTTTTTTTTTCAGGGAACTTACTAAAATCATATTAAATATTTAGAACACAAAAGCATACTAAAACAAAATTCCCCATTTTTTGTCTAACTAGAATTCTAAATCTGAATAAAATATGTAGGGAATTATAAAAGACAAGGTCCTAGAGCTGAAACCCTGCTCTGATACCAAAATGTAATGCCTAAAAACTAATAGGATAGAACACATCAAAAAATAATTATTATTTTCAATTCCTTTATACAATAGGATAAATATGAACCAGATTTTATTTACAACAGAAATTTAAATAGAAAGTAAACTAAATCAATGGAATCTTTTTACTTTGAACAGATTTCTTTTATAAACTTAAATTGAAAGGCATTGCAGGGAATCAAAAATTTTATCCAATTTTCAAACATTGGTTACTTAACATAACAAATATCCTCATTTAAACAACATAAACTTGCTAGAAATTAAGACAATTAATAATTTCATAACATGTTCATAATTTCACATATTCATGAAACAACAACCTCTTTCTTTCTAATTGTAGGAAATTTAACTATAATGGAGCAATCAAATTTATTAGGAAATACTTTGAAATATATCTAGTATCAAATTTCTTCTTTCAAGAGGAATAAAGACAACCTTAATTATAACTTTTCTCTTTTAATATTTACATTTTGATAGATTACATAAAGAGTAGAACAAATTCACTTAGGATTAACACACACCCAAATATTCCATTAAATTTTCTTCCAACTTCAAATCAGCAACTTCACCTTTTCATACTCAAGAAAAAACCTGCAACACAAAAACCTTTATTCACATGACCATGGAGGCTCACCTCCTAGCCTAGGCCATTTCATGGCCACCCCTAAGCTAGGGGAAACAAGAAGGGATAGGTTACAAACATTCTACACACATTAAACATACATTCAACATTTTGAGACATGAATAATCACATTATTACTCCCATTCCCAAGCTTGCACATATGAATTCATAATTGATTCCAATATGGGTGAAGCTAGAATTATCTCATATGCAGATGCCATACTTAAACAAATTCTTACATGCCTTCACAAGGCTCCCTTCCAACATACCAGCTCATCACAAGAGCATAAAAAACATCCCTTATGGCCCATAAGGTATAACATAAGTAGGCCTCATGGATGCCCATACATCCAAGCTCTCAAACACATGGATTCCCCAACTAAGCCCTTCAGCCCAAGACAATCGTCAATTCCTCCCAAGAATGAGGAGTATCTTGCACACCCATAAACATATAGAAAAATAAGATGGAAGAACAAAAATAAAGTCATAAAATCACATTGAAACTACACAATACAAGATTCACACATAAGATGCAACAAATTACAAGATTCCCACAAGTTTCATCTTCTTAATGCAATTACACAAACATATACATGATAGAGCCACCAACCTTTCCCCTAAGAAATGGAAAATTGGAGGTTTGTAGAAGAGCTTTCCCTTGCTTCCTAGCTTGCTTCCTTTCTCAAAAAAACCTAGAAAATCTCTCAAGTCCTTTTTTTTCTCTATCTCCCCAAACTAGCATAGACAAGATGAAGAAAAATATCCCCATTCCTTAGTCTCCTCTCCCAAAAGACTCTCAAACCTTCCTCTCTCGAACCCTCATTCCTAAGCAAGTTTGGTTTCTAGATTCTAGCTAACATGACACTTGCCCTTGCTATGGAAAAGGAATGCAAATCAAAACATGGAAAGGTGAGATATCCTAGAAGCATTCCCAATTTCGTCATTACCAAAAATGGCCCATTTAGAGAGGCAATATGGAGGCCTAGGGAAGTTAAAATGGTAAAAATAGGCCCCCTAACCCATGTACTAGACATGGGGCACTAAAAACCAACCTTAATGACACCCTGAGACTCCACATACCCCTTCAAAAACCCTAGTTAAGCTTGCATCCGAAAATGGAATAATGATGACATAAATCTTGGTTTGCTAAACCACCAACCTAGCCTAGGGATACACAAGAAAATCCTAAGGAAAGGGTGGGGTCCACATTCTACTCAAGCATGCCATCTAATCATAATAGTTTCATTTGACACCTCACAAAAGTATACATCACATTACACACTTGGCATGCATAGTGGACAAATTACATTTACATTTACACAAAATGAAATTTACTTCTAATAATGCATTTACATACATTAACAACCACATACATACATGCATCACATTTACAAATAAAATCATGTTACGATGAGGTCTTTCTCTTCTTAGAGATGACCTTGGTTTCAAAATGATTGCACATAGATCCATCTTATTTTCCCGCATTTACAACAATGGCCATATTCCTACACACTCGGTTCCGATGTCCATACCTCATAAACTCTTTGCATTAATAATCATATCAAAAGTGAAATAATAACATCTAAACTCGATAAATATAAATAAACTACATTCCATGAATCATAACATAATCCACTTTATACCCTAATTCTTCAAGCATCAAAATATCAATTCAATTTTCTCATAAGCATGTAACCCTAAGTTAATCATTGAACCTTTATACTATCAACATTTACTATTCTATAAGAAAATGTAACAAATATAGTATAAAGAATTCATATATCATAAGTTAAGCATGAAACCATTATGAGCATATAAGAGTACGACTAACATCATCATCATATAAATCTATAACAATCATCTCATAAGGTCTAATGATAGCAAGTCATAATCCAAAATAGGACAAATGTCTCTAATCAATGTATCATCCAGATGATTCAAATGTCAAAACAACTGTCAAGCTAAGATAGGTTGGGATAGGACCTCACATAGACCCATGCGTGGCTAGTATACCCATCCTTAGAGTATGCACCTTTGGATTTAGTTGTTTGGTCTCTAGTTGATGTAGTATGAAAGATCACACAGTTTGATTGTCAGTAGGAATGAAGATTGGAGTTCACTATTATAATGTGTGTTATGGCAGAAAACATTAATTGTATAAAATTGATTTATTAGTCACTGGAGATATATTATCCTCACTTTTTCATTTGATATCAATCCCTTGAAGAGTATAGGAGATCATAGCAGCTAGTGTTGAAAGATTGAAGTTGTTTTCATTAGTAGAAAAGGGTTTAAATTGTTGCGCAACCCTTGTTTGAATGTGACATTTCAAAAACCCTTTGGAACCCTATTTGAGCATTGAATCAAGTAATGGCCACTCCATTTGTATTTGATGTTATAGAGAGGAAGAGATATGCATTCAAGAAGCATCCATTTAAGTTAGTCCTAGATGACCTAGAAGGAGCATTTTCTAGAACTCTACTGGGAGTTATGCACATTGAAGACATCTGTGCTTACATGTATTGTAAGAAGGAACCTGTAGGAGTAGACAGGATAAGGTCACACATAGAAACAATGTTTAATCTAGACATGACATTCAAGGATGAATTCATGCACTTCACAAATCACCCTATCATTGAGTATGCGACTATGTATGAGTTCTATGAATCTAAATGGATCAAGATATTGCTAAGTAGAATTCATGATGATTTTTTTTGGATTGGAGAAGTCCCTATTCACATAACAACTGATCTCATTCATGAGATGACTAGACTCTCTAAGACCAACACCATACTTCTAGCAAGAAAAGATGTCAGGAAACATGTTGAGTAGGCTTGTAAGTCCAAAAGTGATAATCATGGCATGAGAATTTAACCCATTGAGGAGATGGATATCAAACTCATGGCTATGATCCTAGGATATAAGTTTCAGCATGCTAACAGAGTGAATAGTATGTCCACAACCACTATTATGGAAGCTATAAGAATAGTGAAGGAAAATGGAGAGTTTAACCTCTGTGAAATCATGTGTGCATAGTTGTTAGAAAACATAAGGGCTATTAAGAATGATAAGCCCAAGAAATTCAAGTTTGGTTCACCAATTATCTACATGTATTTTCACATAGTTGGTAAAGTCTCTGATATTTATCTTGACAAGAGCCTACCTACATTGCCTCAAATCTCATTTAAGGCAACATCATAGAGTACCTTGAAGGATTTCATGGATCTTGAAATCAAAACATTCAGAATCAAGATGCAGAGAAGGTACAAGATACCTGAGAATATTGTGGAGAAGTACAAAGATACTATATGATTCATGATAGAAATAGACATTACATGCATGGAAGTAGTTGAGACAAGGAAAAAGTGGATTCATCCACTTGGATATGAAGTAGAGGAACACATTTTGGAAGCCTATGGACAAGTCCTCCTATCAACACCTAAGGATCCCAATGAACCTATATGGGGAACTTATGAAGAGAAGAGAAGACAAGTAGAATCTATCTTATATAGTGTTGCGACAAAGAGAAAAACATCAAGGATTACTTTAGACATTCTAAAAATTCATGGTGTCAGCCAAGCAAACTTGGAAAAAGCAAGGGAAGCCAAAATTGGCATGCAACTTGAGATAGCACCCTCATATGAAGTGAAAATATAAAAATCTGATGATTTGAAGGAGTAGAAGAAAAAGAATGATGATAGAGCCTCTGTGCCTACAAATACAATTGATCTAGAGTCCACTCCATCTCATGAGCCTAGAAAGATGCCTAAAAGGAAGAAGCAAACCAGCACAAGCCACCCATTATCAAGGACAACAAGAAGCAAAGGGAAGAATACACTAGCACCTCCTAAGGTAGGATTCAGACTGAATCTAGAAGTGTTGAGAACTAGAGTAGTTGATGAAGGAGATAGACAAATCAGAGATTCATTCTATGATCATCAAGAAAATGACTAAGTTTAAAAAGATAGTTTTGGAACTTAAGATAGTCATTCCTGATAATGTATGGAATATTTTGGATTCTTTGAAGAGACAAGCCATAGAAGAGGATTTCAAGATAATAGAAAAGACATTGGATGAAAACCTCCCAGTTTGTTCATTTGAAGAGAAAACATTTTTACTAGATTTGGTGAAGCCACATTTAAGAACTAAACTCAAAACTCTACAAATAATGAATAAGGACTATGAGTTGGTTGCGAAGGAAACAAAGAAGGAATTTGAAAAGGTGTTTTTGGAAAGACACATGCATCCTCCTACTGCACCTACAACCCAAGTTTTGTTGGAGAAAATAAAAGAAACTGAGATCCCTCATGCACCTATGATAGGTCCACAAGATTTTGTGCCCATAGTGATAGCACCCACTAAAGAAATGGAGACAAAAGATGACACTATTATGATAGATAATGTAGAAATATCCATGGCGGTGACAAACAGAGATCTAGATTAGTTTGAAGAATCCTTTGTAAGTATTGAAGAGACAGATCTTTGTGGTGAAGAATCACCTATACATCAAGAAGAAGTCCAAGTTGAAGACTTGACAGGACAAGAAAGTGAGAAGGAAGATGAACCTAAAGAAGAGCCTTCTGTTGAGATCCCAGTGAAGGTAAAGACTGAGATAATGGATTTAAGTGAAGGCACACTCCTTACTCCTAAATCATCAATTTCATTATTGTTAAGTTTGACTCCTGATACAACAAGCCTAGACTCTTGTGGAGAAGAAGATTTTATAAAAATAAGTGTATGAACTATGGAGAAAGATAAAGAGAAACAAGTAATGAGGAATCCTCTATTTTTTGAATTAGTAAGCATACTGAACAATCTACTACCCAAGGATAAGAAAATTATAAGTGTTCATTCAATTGATGATGTTAGTAGCATCCTAACAAGCTTCAAAGAAAATTTCTCAAGTCTTGAGGAATCAACATCCCAGATTGTAGAAGAGAAATATAGAAACACAAGGCTGAATGAAGTGACAAGAAATTTCTCACTTGACCTTAATTATCTAAAGGTCGGTCAAGAAATGTTGAAAGAATTAGTAGCAAAAGGAAGGAAGATAATTGTTGACTGTATAAATAAAGACAAACTCACTGCAGATCATCTTAAGAAGAGTCAAGAAGGAGAATCTATGATGGTAGCTATAAGAAAAGTAGTGGAAGATACCACTGAAGATATAAACATGTGCAATAATTTCTATCAAGGACAAATAGAAAAAATCAAGAAGGTAGAAAAAGAGAGCAAAGTTAAGGGCCAGACAAGCACAGTTGAGAAATGCACTTGCACCCTCGTTGGATGTATTAAATCAGAACATCAAGCATAAATATGCTATTATTGTAACATATCATCAAGTTCCCTATACAAATTTAGAAAAGATGGAGAAGCTAACCTATGTATTATGCGCCCATCTACAGATAGTTGATGCACTCAAGGTTTTCGGGTAGCAAGAAATCAAGAACATTTAGATTGCATACCCAGATGTACTTTCTATGTAAGTACATAAAGTTTTCCTTTTTGAGCACCTTTGTCATTAATGTCAAAGGGGGAGTAGTGTATATGATATAAAGGAGATAGTAGTGTATAGAGAAGAAGAAGATGATGTACAGTTTGTTAGCAAGATTTGTGTATAAGTTAAGTTTAGTAACTTTGCCACATTCCTTTGTTTCCATTAATGACAAAGGGGGATATTGTTGGAAAGTTGACTTTACTTGTATATATGACTAATATTTATGTTTTCATTATGGAAAAAAAGTCATATGAAGTTTTGGAGTTAGCGCACTAACTTAGAAGATAAACAATCAGCTAAGTATGGAAGACAGAGTAGACACAGAAGCACATGATGATCAGAGCATCAATGCACATGCGTATGATAGAGTTTTGGTATGCACCCTTAGATATAATATTTTTCATATGTTACTATGCTAATTCTAAGAATGCATGGTTAGATATGATAGCATGAAGAAGTTACAGCAAGTCTAAGTGATACAGTAAGTAAGCGGTAGAACAGAATAGAGCATGGAGCTGATAGATAGTATTTTGATTAGAGGATATCATTTTTTTTGTAAAGGATATGTGCCTATTTTAATTTTTTTATAAACATGTTAATATCATTATATGTAAACACGCTTGAGCCAATTATCTTGGAAGTGTTCTATGTGTTAAGTTATAGGATGACCTAGTAGTTAGTTTTGGTTGCGTCTATTCAACATGTATATATGTGACATGTGCTTTTGTATTTGAGTAGGAGATGGCATATAGAGATGATAAGAAGTATGAAAAGTCTGTATTAAAGTAGTAAGAATGATATAGAGGCTTACAAGAGGTTACAACATCAATGTATAATAGGAACTGATCAGACAATAGTGTCAAAGCAGTAGTTCACCTTGTAGATATAGTGTGTATCTGATAACCAGGAGGTTGTAGCCTTCCTCATTGAGCAGTGAGCTCTAGAAGTGAGCCATCCACCCTTAATAGGGTTTGTTACTTCAAAACTCCTAATAGGGTTTGACCTTTGACTAGGTCGTTATACTTAGCTTTGTAAAGACTACTCCTAATAGGGCAAAGGAACATTAACAGGTTCATAATACAAAGTATAATTATTCATGGGTACTAATTCCCACTAGGGTTTTCCTCTGGGGAAGGCTTCCCCATAAACATATCTTGTGTTATGTGTTATGGTTGAACACTTCATTTTCTTTACTATTCATTTTAGTATTTAAGTAATTTAGTTAAGATTCAAGAATGAGAAATTAATTATAGAACACTGATTCACCCCCCCGCTCTCAGTGTTCCCATTCCTAACAAGAGATATTTCCTCTCTTGGTCAAGATCCTCATTCTAGTCTATGATGCTTATCTATATCAAGTGGTGTGTTGGCTTTTTCCTTGGTGATTTGGGTCTTGTGTATGGTCCCCTTTATGTTGTCTCTTTTATTTAGGTTTATTTTGGTAGGCTCTTTATGTGCCTCTCTCCCCTATTTGTGAGGGTTCAGATCACCTTTTTTATCTGGGCTTGTCCTTGGATTAGTTAGGATTTATGCCACTTGTGTGGAGGGTCTTGGTGTTTTTTTGTTTCTTCTACAGTAGTTGTTTCAATTAAGAAGACCCTCATTTTTTTGATTGGTTTTTGTGGTTGGAAGGAGAAGAGGCATCTTTATTTGATCCAAAAGTGGGTTGTTGGTCTCCTCTCTCTTTTGTTGTTTGGATTTTTTTTCCTTTGTCCTTGTGTGAAGCCATGTTCTGTCTTGTGGTATTTATTTTGTGGGATTTTCTTGCTGACCAAAATCTTCCTTTAATTTCTCTCCATATTGATGGTCAAATCCCTATTGAGGTATGGTTTCACTCTATCTCTTAGTGGCAGTTGAAGATTACTCTTCTTGTTCTCTCTTCTTTCCTACTTACTATTGAGGTGGAATTTCCTATTGAGATGGAGGCTCAATCTATTGAGGTGGTTCATTTTTGGATGAAAGAGGTGTATAGTTGTAGTTGGTGTTCTTCTCTATCACGTTGTTGTAAGGATCCATGATATATTTTGACTGGGTTTTTTCTTCCAACTATCCTTATCTCAACATTCCCTATTGAGGTGGGTTTCTCACCTTTGTAGGTGTGGAGGAGTGTTGTTGTTGGGATAGTTCATTGTTGGTGGTTAATGCTAGCACAATCCATGGGTTCCTAGTCTAAACCTTTTGTTCATCTTTGAGCTAGCGTACATGAAACATTTTTAATTATGGCTAGGTTTTATGAGGGTCTTGAGAGTCTTGTCAATAACCACTATGTTATTTTTAAGGTTAAGGGCACCTTGAAATCCCTATGTAATATTTTTCAAGGACTAGGTCTTTCTTCCAAGCAGTTGATACTTTAGTTGAATACTTAATTACAAGTTGTTGATGTTGATTTATTGGGTTGGTTTGTTTAGGGTTCTAGGTTAAAACCCTTTCTATTGGTTTTGGGAGCCAGGTCAAAACCCAAGTCTTATGTTTCTATTAGCTTTACGTTCACTTTTCTAATGTAGATGGTTGAGGGAGCCCTTAATTACCCTCATTTGGTGCATTATTCTCCTCATCCTAATTGGGATTTTAATGCTTTCTATCTGGTGGATGCTAACAATTTTCACGGGCCTATCTCGGTGGCTTCTTGTTTTTTGTTAAGGTTGCTAGCAAGTTTTAGGATCTTCTTATCCCTTGGTGGAGTCTAGTTATTCTATATCCATATTTTTTGGAGGACTCTCATGGTCTATTTTTTTGGTTATCGGATCTAGGTCAAAACCTTGTGTAATGGTTTGGGTAGCCTTAAAATCCCTTGTATGTTAATCTATAGTGATTTGTTTAGTTATGTAAGGCTTTGGCCTTAGGTGCTAGTTTTTAAGGGGAAACACATGCTTAGCTTGTCTTCTTTCTCTAGGCTCCATTTTGTTTGTTAGTTCTAGGCTACTAGACTATAGTTGTTATATCTTTGCAAGTGTTTCATATCTGGTTGGGTTGTATATCCCTTTCAAATTCAACTTGTAAGGGGCTTTGGGTCCCCTCAAAACCTTCATTTCCCTTAATAAAAAACTATGATTTTGAGAATTTTTATGCCTTGAAAAATCCTTTCCAAGACCTTCTAGATTCTAATATTATAACTATTTAGGGTGTCAATAAAAAATAAAATAAATTTCTTTCAACCCTAATAAAAAAATTTATAATCTATAATAATACTTTTCCTTCTCATTCTACCATTAGTATCAAACAAATCAATATATTACATTCATCTTCTAGGTCAATATTGTTATACCTAGCAGTCCTGTGACTTGGAATTTTGATTCTATTTATGGTCTTGACAAAAATATTATCAATATTATTAACTAACCATAATATAAACATAAACCTAAGACTAAGCATGAACCTTTTCTCTACTTTACCAAGAGTATGAATGTAGAATGATACTTGCAATAAAGTGTGAGCTACATGTCTCATCTTGAATTAAATACCTATGCAGTTTATTTCTTTTTAAGTCCCTATTTTAGAATTCCTTTCCTTTTTTGCTTGACATTCTTGATAAAGGTCAATTTTAATTGAAATTATAGCTTTTATTCTCTATTAAATATGGAAGGTCCAAATTTGGAACTCTATTGGAGGGAACCATGTTCTTTTAGTACCACACACTTAAGAGTGGGCCAGCCTAGACACATTGTAACACCCCACTAGGGATCTTGGGAGGACAAGACATAAAACCTCTAAACATGCAAGTAATTTTTTTTAGAATAACTTTCATCATTACTTAATATTTATAGAACATAATTATGCACTTGTTTCTAAACTTGAATGCAAGATATAGTCAACCTAAGTCCTCATAGTTTCCCTAGCGTCACTACTAAAGAAACGTTATATAACCTATTTAAATTGATAAGATATGCATTGACTTATGAGATCTATGGGTCTATGTTCATTTTAATGCACCAAGGTAAATGTTTCTAACTTGTTTCTTTCATTAAATATAAGTTAATAGTATATTAACATTTTTCCTCTTATCAACTCATATAATTAATTTCCTAAACATGTGCAATCCTATATATCACTTTCTTTTACTAATTTAGGTAAAAGATCAATATTCATTGAGGTGGGTGTTATCTTATGTACTTCATTAATCCATATTAATTTTATGCAATAACAAATCATAAACCAACTATTGATCATTAAAATCAAGCTACTAACTTATTTTATTGATTCATAACTATTCATTATTTATAATTCCAATTACTAAAGATCATCTCATAGTAATTGCCTTTGAATATTTCATTGTGAGATAGTAAATACATTACTAGGTACATCAATATATAACTATATCTATGTTTATTTCCTTAATAGATGAACATCATAAAATAATTTGATAAAAGTGAGAAATTAATATAAACAACTTCCTTTTAATGCTAACAACATGTTCAACATATAATATAATCTTTCCCCCTTTATTTTCACTTAGAACTATGCATTCCCTTATAGATTAATACATCTCAACATGATACAATATACAATATGAAATATTAAAAAACAAATATTGAAATGAAGATGTGCAAGAATTATCCAAGCGACCATGAAAAACACCTCGATATAATAAAGATTAACCACCAAACCATGTAGAACCAATAGGCCCACTCCCCCAAGATAGGACATAGAAATAAAGGCCCACACAAGAGGTAACAACTAAGCCATACCTAATGTGTCTATAACCTTTCCTAAAACATACACAACTTAAAACAAAAGAAGACAACAAGGACCATAAGAGGTATCATTACATTGGTAGGGACTCTAAGATAAAAGATAGGTGATTATCATTGCATAGCCCTGAACTCTTGAGTTACCCTAGTACTATCCTTCCAGCCTCCCAAGTAGGTACATCTAGAAATGAACACCTTTCATGGAGATAAGGTTGTTAGATTGTGCCATCACAAAGGAACCTTCTCCCAGTCCTATCACTACTTTGTATTAGCAGTAGTGGGATTGGTGAGGCATCATATTAATCTTATTCAGTGTTAAATTCCCCCATCCCAATAAGTTTTATTAATGTTATCACTTGATTAATATAACTCAATAGTGGGTTACCTTTGCATCCACTTATGGCCCCAAATGATGCAGAGGCTAGGGATGGATTTTCATACTTCATAGGGAAATGTGTGTTCTTTCTTTTGTTTTGTAACAACACTCTCTTCTTCTCTCAATCAAGAATCAATTCAAGTCCCATGCCTCATAAAATAGACCTATTATAGGTCAATTATATCCTCCTTAACCACCCTAGGATCCACAACATGAAATTCTCCTTCCATACCTTCACATCCAGGCTTTCAACCAAGCTTACAATGACATGGTTGTATCCAACAAGGAAATCTATTAGCTTTGAAACCCTTGTAGATTGTTCTCCAACTTCCTAAGGTTCTAAAGACCTTAAAAAAACCCAAACACCCTCATCCAAACTCACAACTTTCAATGGTTGATTTCCAATACCCAAACTAGCATTCCTAGGATTGTTCCTAGTAGCCTTAACAAGTCAGAAAATGATACATTTCCCCAAATCTCCCCAAAATACTACAAAAACAAACCAAGGAGCCAGATACCCTTTTAAAATTTATAAATGATATCCCAAACTCAATCCTACTTGCTTTGACACAATACCTTCTAAATTTTTTGATTTTAGTTTTCTAAAGAGGCCTAATTCCTCCATTTAACAAAGGAACCCTATCATGGGTAAACTCCTAGACCTTTCCCTCTTCAAAAATTTCATGAATTGGCTTCAATTAGAAGATTATGCAATCACAAAACCCCCAAGTTGGTCTCATAAACCCCTATAAACTAGGGCTCACTCAATGTCTCACTTCCCAACACCATTCCAACCAAAAAAATGTTTCTTCACCATCCTTATACCATACTCTAATGGTTTCAAACATAAAATAACCCCCTCCAAGGGCTAGATCTCCAACTGCTATACCCTTGGCTTAATTTCATGACTCTTGGTCACACCTCAACCCCATCAAACACCTCCAATCAGTGCCCACCTACAAAATATATCTTGTTCCTATATTTAAATGGTTATAATGCTACTATAAATTGTTAGGATCCATCCCCAAGTGACACTAATTACAAAAAGGGGATGGATCAAACCATTTACATCTTAAAACTAAGCAATTCTTTGCACTCCTATAGATGAGTCATTTATAAATGCATCAAATTGATAGAATGGATACAAAATTAATTCAAGGAAGGTATTAGAAATGTCTCTCAACAAAGAACAATGCTATATTTCAATGTCACATTCAAATTCTATGAGAGATTGCAATAAAATTGAGTTTGATTGATCAAATGACATAGTCGGTATAACTACTTGCCTCTCAGCCACACTTCATACAATCTCAGTCCTTCTGAATGCTTAAATAAACTTCTATCAACTTTCTCAACCAATCCAAACTGGTTCTAACTCCTAAAAACATGAACTAAACACATTTTAATATTTTACCTCCTTTGGCAACTAGCTGTTTAATTTCAAAAAAATTAAATTTTCAAACTTATTACATATGACTCCTAAAACCTTCTAACTTTGGTAATTGTACTCTTAGGATCCAAATCACATTCTAAACCTTTTAAACTCCTTCTAAGACCTATACTTACCCCCTAGGTCTATTATGCCATGTTTGTCCATTTACATCCTTTATTTTATATGCATCATTCTATTACACATAATTACATTATGAGTTGTCATTATTGTTACACATATAGTCAGTGAAGGAAGAAAATAGACTAGTTGGTCAACACACTAACTATAATAATTAAGGAGATAACAAGGAAGAATGAAAAAGTAACTAAGAAAAGTCTTGACCGAGAACATACACTGAAGTAGATGATTACCAAGCACTGAGTACAGTTATAACTGAGCATTCATATTTACTGAGCATCATTATTTTATCAAGAAATGAAAGAACTATATACCGAGTAATACAAGAATGACATAGAAGTATGGAATGGAACAAGAAATAATGAAAATAGTTTATACAGAGCTAGAAAATGGTTTACATAGATTGAGGTGAAGATTTAATGAATATGTAATAATTAAATATTGATGACCCCTAATAACATTATTTTAGGTTATTCATTTGGATCATAGATCTAAGTTTTTTTAGATGATACCATAACCCTAATTATGTAACATATTTTTTATATAAGAAATTTCAAGATGTCATTTTTACAAGAGAGAACACTTGAAGTAGCCACCTACAGGAGACATCTAAAGATCAGACAGGGTTGTGATGTTAAGTTTTTGACAGAGCATTCAAGGATTATATTCAGAAGCACGCTAGAGGCTACCGAGTAGTATTCAAAGAAGATATCTATCATAATAAGGTGATATCAATTAAGTACTAATTAGATCTCAAATTTAGAAAAGTAAGCTGCTACATCTAGATCATTTTACTGTTACTTTCTAACAACTATGGAAGACTAAATCTCTTAACAGAGTAGACCTAACAAGCCTTTTGTAAATCTCTTAACTGAGTGCACACTTAACAATGTTTCTTAAATCCTTTAACTAGGTAGATCTTAATAGATCTTAATTGTTAGTCCTAATAGGGTAAGATCATCAGAAGTGATAACAAATGTAATCCTTAACTGACAAACATTATTATTGTAGTAGTGAAGATTGTTTGGGTGTCATCCCCTCCATAATTTTTACCTTATAACAAGGGTTTTTACGATACCAAAATACTTTTGTATTGTGTATGGAGTTTCATGAATGTTTACTTATTATATTAGAAATAATTTATTATTTTAGTTATGTTGAGAATGAATGGAAATGATAACTTGATAGTCAGTTAATGAGTTACATTGTCTTAAGGAAAAAGAACCAAAAACAATTAGGGTTATTGATTCACCCCTCCCCTCGCAATAACTCACCTTTCCATAATCCCAACAATTGGTCTTAGAGATAGTTCTCTTGTTTAAGAATTTTAATCACTGAAGAGGAAAGATCCTAAAGATGGAAATGTATAATCTTGATAAGACAATTGAAAATCAGAAATTGTACATGCATATTCTCATGGAAAAACTTAAGGACATTAAGAAAAACATGACAGATCACTAAACAAAAGAAAGGAATTAGCATTTTGGCTAAATGAGACTCAATACTAGGAAGAAGAGGTAAGGGAACTATCTGAAGGATCTGAAAGTATAACTGATGCATCTAAAGGAACTATCTCAGATTCTTTTGAACATAATCAACACCTCACTTAACAACTAAAACCACTTCAAATTGGACAAGAAACTCAAATTGTAAGACTGATTGAGGTTATGAACAACATAAGACAAGATGAACAAGAAAGGAATATGGATATTGAAGACAAAAGAAAAATGATTGAAAATTTGGAAGAGAAAGAATCTAAAATACTAAGGCCAATCAAGCATCAATTTAAAAATTCCAATTAGATGGTTGTCATGAGTCAAGAAGTTAACTAAGTAAATAATGATATTGCTATGAAATTGGAAGATATTGGTGAATTAAGTGAAGATAATGAAATACTTAAAAATGAAGTGAAGATGCAATAAAAACATAATGAAATGATAAAGAAAACTAAGGAAAGTACCAAAAGGATGGATGAATTCTTAAAGAGTCAGAGAAGAGTGGGTGACACCACTGGATTAGGTTATACCGAGTAGGGAGATTCATCAAATCATGCTGAAAAAAATAATGCCTATGAAAATCCAAGACCAAATAAATTCTCATGCTATCACTATGGATAACAAGGTCATACATAAAATGTTTGTAGAAGTAAAGCTAAAGGTACTCCTAACACATTTTCTAAAATTGATGGTTATTGTTAAAATTGCAATAAGTATGGACATCAAGCATATGAGTGCAGGTCAAAGATGAAAAAGTCCCCTAAGAGGAACTATATGGAAAAGAATTGTTTCACTTGCAAAAAAAATGGTCATATATCACAAGAATGAAGGACACCTCTAAAATAACTTTGGACCCCGAAGCTCTCAGAAGGTATGGAAAAATTTTCACCAAAAAAGTAGATCGGGAGAAGCTGAGACAAGAAAGAAAACATAAACAAGTGTTAGAGGATGTCAGAGAAATATTGATGCAAGTTGTACCTAATGTCAATGTTGATGAGGCCACTCCCATCATTGATCAACTTGAAATACTTACCAAGAACATCAATTCTCCCACTACTGATGAAGGAAAGAAAATTTTAGAAAGAGAAGAATCAAAGATACAATACAAAATAACATAGAAGATTAGCCAAGAAGTGACAATTCAAAAAGTGAAGTTATCTGATACTGTAAATGAAATTGAAGGACTTATTCAAAAGATACTCACTATTTTGAAGAATATTTTCACTACAAATTCATTCATTGCAGAGATACATGAAAAACTCAAGAAACTAGATGATGATCTATAGAAGATGTTGGAGATTTGCCAGCAGGCTAGTACTGACTGTATGTTTGTCATTAATGACAACATATGGAAAGTATCATGTGTGGAAGTCTTATGCAATAATATTTCTTTATATATAGCATGTACATGATATCAACATGATATCATGGGTGCAAAGGTTAACTATTAGTACAAACAGTTATATAGCAACTTGTGTCAGCAGTGTTCCTGACAGAGTAACAGGCAGTGTTCTATGTATGGTTGTTTGTACAGTTATCATAGAGCCTGGTGCTCTTAGATTTGTGTTGAAGACATGTTAGTGATGTTAAGTTCATGGATGCATGGTCTAATGATGAATGCAAGTGAGGTTATGAAGTCGCTAATTGCCAGTAGTAGTTTCCTGTGTTTGTTCAGCAGAGCTGACATAGATTTTATTTGTTCTTGAGTTATGCCTATATTTAGGGTATGCACCATTTGATTTAAGCTTAGAGATTAGTTACTAATGTTTGGTTAAGAGCGCATGAGTTCATTCAACTTGTGGAGAAAGATCTAGTTATTTTGGTAGAGCCGACAGTGTGTAGTGTGCATCTACATTTATCTTATTAAGATAGGTCTCAGAATGTGTTGCATGCATAGTAGAGCTAATAGAATGTTTTTTGGAGTTTGTTATGGTTTCTCTATTATGATTTCAAGGTGGTTCTAATAGGCTAACTTGATTATATCATTTAGAGGAAATATATTTATAGACAGTCATTTTTTATTGCTTGAGTGTGGTTCATGGTTGATTAAGCATAGTAGAGTAGAGTGTGTGAAGTGTTGAGCCATCAGAATAAGGTCTATGTGACCAAGTAAATTGTTTATGCTATTCATTGGAACTAATCCAAACAATAGGTCAAAGTGCAGCTCACCAAGATCTAGATATAGTTTGTATCTGTTATTTAGAAGGTTATAGCCTTTGCCCTTTGAGCAGTGAGCTCTTAGATAGTGCATCCTCTCCCCTAACAGGGACAATTGTAAAAGACTCCTAACAGGGTCTGACCCTTGACCAGGTCTACTGCACTTAATATATTGTAAAGCTACTCCTAATAGGGTAAAGGATCTTCTAACAAGGATCATTATACACTAGTACATAATATTAGTGGGTATCAAGTCCCACCAGGGTTTTTACCTATTTGGGTTTCCCCGTAACCAAAATATTGGTGTTGTGTTGATGTGTTTTTTCATTGTGTTTATGTTTTATGTTTAAGTATACTTAATTGGATAAAGAATTGAAACTTGTAGATAACTGATTCACCTCCTCCTCTTAGTTATCTATTGGGACTATTCCTAACAATTGGTATCAGAGCCACGTGCCTCAGAGAGAAAGTTTAACAACTTGAGGTTGATTAGATGGCATACTTCAAGAAAGAGAGTCCTAAGTTTGATGGAGAAAATTATCTTGATTGGAACAACAAGATGGTGACTCATTTGCAGTGCATTTCTTTGGAAGTTTTTAATGTTACTATCAAAGAAGCCAAGATTCCTATGCTAGAAGATCTTGCAAAGGATGATGCTATGGACACACAAAAGGAATTGTTTCATCAAAATGCAATAGCCAAAGAAGCCCTTATCAGCACCCTATCTGATAGTGAGTTTTTAGAGATAAAGAAGGTAGACATTGCCCACAAGATATGGAAGTACCTAGCAGACATATTTGAAGGAGACAAACAAGCAAAGGATGCACATAGAAAGACATTGAAGAAAAGATTCAATGCATTAGAGATGCTACCTAAAGAAAACATTAGAGCTTATAATCAAAGGATCAATGAAGCAGTTACTAGAATCAGGAACAATGGTCGAGAGATCTTAGAGGAAGATATTATGGATAGGTTGATGACTACTCTCACTCCAGAATATGAAAGCAAGATCAACATCCTTGATGAGACCATGTAGTTTATAGCTAATTTCAAGAGAGATACCTTGATCAGAAAAATCTAAGCTTTTGAGATTTTAAGATTGAAGACAAAACCTAAAAGTGAGATAGCCTTCAAAGCAACAGTTCATGGTAAGAAATTTGTAAACACTTTTGGTAATTTTGATGATGATGATGAACAGAAAACATTAGATGATTTTATTGCTATGATTTCCAAAAGAGAAAAGAAAGGAAAAGGAAAATATGAAGGTTAATTACCATTCAAGTTTTTTTCATGTAATAAGATCGATCACTTTACATCTAAGTGTCCTAATAGAGCTAGAAAGTTCAAAAAGGATTACAAGCCTAAGTACTCTAAAGAATGTTACTTTGCTGGAGATGGAGTTTCTAATGAAGAATCAGGTGAAGAAGAAATTGGATTCATTGCTATTGTAGACAAAATGAACAATAAGATAGAATGTAAAGATGTGAAAGAGAAACACGAGCTAGCATTGATTTCCCAAGTAGATATAAGGACAGACTAGATTATAGATAGTGGATGTTCTCATCACATGATAGGTGATAAAGGTAGATTTGTTCATCTGGACAAATACAATGGTGGTATGGTCAGATTTGGAGACAACACTCCTAAACCAATAGTTGGTAGAGGAGCCATCACCTTGGATGGAAAGAATAGTACAAATGATGTTCTCTATGTTGATGGTTTGAAACATAACCTTCTCAGTGTTGGATAGTTACTTAGAAAAGGATATCAGTTGGAGTTCAAAGATGAAAAATGCATCATTAACAAGAAGGATGGTGTTATGATTGCATCAGGCTCAAAGACAAGATGTAATGTTTTTCAACTCAATTCAGAAGTAAGTTGTTTTGTTGCTAAAGTTGATGACAGTTGGTTGTGGCATAAAAGACTATGTCATATCAATTTTGATAACATACTAAAGGCAGTAAGAGATCTACCTAGCATAGAAAAGCTAGTTGATTCTATATGTAGGGAATCTATGATGGGAAAGCATGTGAGGAATTCATTCAACAGTAAGCACAATTTAGTAGAGAACAAGTTGGATCTGATTCATAGAGACATATGTGGTCCAACTCAAACAAGATCATACTATGGTGAAAGGTATTTCATTTTGTTTGTTGATGATTATACTAGGATGATGTGGGTTGCATTCTTGAAAGACAAGTCAGAAGCATTTGATAAGTTCAAAATATTCAAAGCTAAGGTTGAGAATGAATCTGGACTTAAGATAAAATGTTTGAGATCAGATAGAGGAGGACAATTCACCTTTGACAGATTTTATGAGTACTGTGAAGAACATGTCATAAAGAGATTGTTAAGGGAACCTAGAACACCTCAGTAGAATGTAATTGTAGAGAGAAGGAATAGGATCATTCTTGACATAGCACACACCATCATGATAGAAGGAAAAGTTGCACACAATAGGAGAGATGCAATCAATACAATAGTCTACACCATTAATAGAATTCAATTGAGGTCTGGTGCTGACAAAACACCATATGAGCTATGGTTTGGTAATGTTCCCACAATAAAATACTTTAGAATCTTTTGGAGCAAGTGCTACATCAAGAGGGATGAAGTAGTAGGCAAGTTTGATGCAAGAAGTGATGAAGGCATTTTCCTTGGTTACTCTACTAAAAGTAAATCTTATAGATGTTTCAATTTAATATTGAAAAAGATCATTGAGAGTTCTCATGTTAAGATTGATGAAAAGTTTATGGTTCAAGAAATATATCATGATTACTCACCCATGATTGAAGAGGAACCCAAACCCTCCACTAGTGAGACAGTTATTGAAGAAATGTTTGACAATATTGATATATTATTCAATGACCCTGAGATAAGTGAAGAAGAAACCCCTGAGGTTGATGAGTCAGCATCAACTAAAGGTCCAAATTTTACATCTAGAGACCATTCCAAGAAAGACATCATTGGATATCAGAGTGGCAAAGTCTTAACAAGATCACAAGCAAAGAGCTCAGCTAGCAGTGAAGTGATATGTTTACTATCTTAGATTGAACCTTTAAATGTTGAAGATGCTTGTAATGATTTAGATTGGCATGGTTCTATGAGAGAAGAACTTGATCAGATTATTAAGAATGACACTTGGGAAATGGTCCCAAGACCTAGTCATAAGAATGTGATTGGTATAAAGTGGATATTCAGAAATAAGATGAATGAGGATGGTATCGTTGTAAGAAACAAAGCAAGATTAGTATGTAAAGGATATGTAAAAAGAGAAGGCATTGATTATTTAGACACATTTGCACCAGTAAGAATATTAGAAGCTATCAAATTGTTTTTAGCCTATGCTATAGTTGAAAACTTCAAATTTTATTAGATGGATGTCAAGTCAACATTACTAAATTGAGATTTAAAAGAAGAAATATACATTGAGCAGCCAAAAGGATTCACCCTATTAGAAGGACCTGATATGGTATGCATATTGAAGAAGGCCCTCTACAAACTTAAGCAAGCCCCTGGAGCATGGTATGAAAGACTAGATGGATACTTAACAAAGATTGGATTCAGGAAAGGAGCAGTAGATTGTAATCTATTCATTAGAGAGACATCTTAAGGTTTGTTACTTGTAGCTATATTTGTTGATGACATTATCTTTGGTGATAATGACAAACTTAGTGCTGAATTTTACAAGGAGATGTAGAATGAGTTTGAGATGAGTATGATTGGTCCTGTCAAATACTTTTTGGGATTGAATGTGCAGTAGATAGAGAAAGGTATTTTCATTAATCAGTCTAAGTATGTGAAAGAAATATTAAAGAAATTCAAGATGGATGATTGCAAGCCAGTAGGGACACCTATGATTACTGGATGCAAGCTTACAAAGGAAGATGACTCACTAGAAGTTGATATAACATTGTACAAGTTAATGATTGGCAAACTAATTTATGTTCCTTAGACTAGACTTGATATTTCCAATGCAGTTGGTTTAGTTGGAAGATTTGCAGTACAGCCTAAGAAAATTCACCTCATGGAAGTAAAAAGGATATTCAGATACTTACAAGGCACTATAAACTATGGTCTATGGTATCCTAATTTAGAAAATGTTGAGCTTCATGTGTACACTGATGCAGATTGGGTAGGATGTGTTGATGACAGAAAGAGTACATCAGGTGGAGCAGTGTTTCTTGGTGATAGACTTGTCACTTGGACAAGCAAGAAAAAAAATTGTATTTCTCAATCAATTGTATAAGCAGAGTATGTTGCAATAGCCTTGAATTGTTCTACAATTGTTTGGATCAAGTAGATGATAAAGGATTTTGGAATTCAAATTGATTATCCTATTGTTATTCACTATGATAACAATATCACTATCAATATGTCGAAGAACCCTATGATGCATGCAAAGACAAAGCACATTGAGATCAAGTATCACTTCCTAAGAGAGAAAGTGGTAGAGAAAGAAGTCAAGCTAGACTATGTGAATACTAAAGATCAGTTGGCATACATATTCACAAAGCCCTTGCCTAAGGATACTTTTGAGTATCCCAAGGAGAAGTTAGGAGTAATTCCCTTCCCTGATTTTGCTTAGAAGTAAGAAGAAAAGGCATCAGTCCTTTGGGACTGATGGAAGGTTGACTACTCTACTTCTGGAGTAGTACCAATGCTTAAAATGAATGTCACCCTTTTCCATTGATGTCAAAGGGGGAGTAGTGTACAGAGTCATGAAAAATAGGAGTAATATTCTAAGGGGGAGCAGTAATGAGTTCTGACAACAGTTCAGTTGAGGAAATGGAGAATGTTGGAAAATATTGCAGTAGATGTAGGATTCATCTTTGGGGGATTTTTGAAGAGGAAATGGAGAATGTTATAAAATAAATGTTCATTTGGGTTGGTGGTGGTTTTTCATTCCACATGTTGCCATCAATGCCAAAGGGGGAGATTGTTGGAGATTTGCCAGTAGGTTAGTACTGACTATATGTTTGTCATTGATGACAACATATGGAAAGTAGCATGTGTGGAAGTCTTATGCAATAAGATTTATGTATATGTAGCATGGACATGATATCATCATGATATCATGGATGCAAAGCTTAACTGTTAGTACAGATAGTTATATAGTAGCTTGTGTCAATAGTGTTCCTGACAGAGTAACATGCAGTGTTCAGTGTATGGTTATTTGTACAATTATCATAAAGCCTTGAGCTCTTAGATATATTTTGAAGACATTTCAATGATGTTAAGTTCATGGATGCATGGTCTGATGATGAACACAAGTAAAGCTATGCAGTCGCTATTCACCAGTAGCAGTTTCTTGTGTTTGTTCAGCAGATCCAACAGAGATTTTATTGGTTCTTCAGTTGTGCCTATCTTTAGGGTATGTACCCTTGGATTTAATCTTAGATATGAGTTATTGATGTTCAGTTAAGAGCACATGAGTTAATTTATCTTGTGGAGAAAGATCTAGTTGTTTTGGTAGAGCCGACAATGTGTAGCATGCATCTACATTTATCTTATTAAGACAGGTCCCAGAATGTGTTGCGTGCATAGTAGAGCTAACATAATGTTTGATGAAGTTTTGTATGGTTTCTCTATTATGATTTCAAGGTGGTTCTAATAGGCCTACTTGATTATATCATTTAGAGGAAAGATATTTATATGCGGTCATTTGTGATTGCTTGAGTGTGGTTCATGGTTGATTAAGCAGAGCAAAGCAGAGTGTATGAAGTGTTGAGCCATCAGAAGAAGGTCTATGTGACCAAGTAAAGTGTTTGTGCTATTCATTGGAATTGATCTAGATATAAGGTCAAAGCGCAGTTCACCAAGATTCAGATATAGTGTGTATTTGTTATTCAAAAGGTTGTAGACTTCGCCCCTTTGAGTAGTGAGCTCTCAGATAGTGCGTCCTCTCCCCTAATAGGGACAATTGTAAAAGACTCCTAATAGGGTCCAACACTTGACTAGGTCTACTATACTTAATATATTGTAAAGCTACTCCTAACAATGTAAAGGATCTTCTAACAAGGATCATTATACACTAGTATAGAATATTAGCGAGTATCAAGTCCCACCAAGGTTTTTACCTATTTGGGTTTCCCCGTAAGCAAAATATTGGTGTTGTGTTCATGTGTTCTTTCATTGTGTTTATGTTTTATGTTTAAGTATACTTAATTGGATAAATAATTGAAACTTGTAGATAACTAATTCATGCCCCCCCCCTCTCACTTATCTCTTGGGACTATTCCTAACAGAAGAGTGTTGAAAGATTAATAATAGAATCCCATGCATTCAAACTACATTATGCAAAATTCAAACATATACATGGGTTAAGGAATTAATTGGGGAGAGAAGAAGATAAGATAAAAGATCAAACAACTAAGCTAAAGGCTAAGTTGTTACCACACATTGAGGTGATGCAATGACATATAAATAAAGCTAAGGAATTAGTTGCCACTCCTGAGTTATTAGTGGTAGATCACATTTTTTACATGCACTCCTAGGTAGGTCTAGGGTAGATTGCATTAGAGAGTCTAAAAGAGGAATGTGAAAACCTCTTGGCCAACCTAAAGAAAACCCATTAGAATATTTTTGACAAGTTGTAAGTATACATTTTTTGCATTATTTCCAAAAAATGAGCAAAAGTACATGTATATATGTTAGAAATAGCAAATATTGAGAGGGGGGGTGAATCAATATTCTAAAAACTTTATCTTTTTCCCAATAATGGATATAACATATTATCTTTACACATGCATAACATAAGAAGCTAAACAACATGCATAGCAATAAAACTAAAGAACTCATAACACATGATTTGTTCTTGAGGAAACCTTGGCCAAGGGAAAACCCTGGTGGGGATGGTACCCACAAGGATCCACTAATCAAAAGTATCTTGTTAAGGATGTTGACCCTGTTAGGATTCTATTACAAGCATATAGTGTATCAGTCCTAATTAAGGGACTATAGACCTTGTTAGAAGCCTCATCCCTGTTAGGAGTTGGTAGTACAAAATGTGATTACTAGCTGAGCCCATGGCCCAAACAAGTAATGTACAATATACACTAATTAAAAAAGAGGTCAAGGTACATAACCTTATACTACTTGCATCAATATCTCTTCACTTCTCTTTCACTATCGCTATTACATACACATCATAGATCTCGCATATTACATCTTCTTGCTTACATTTACAATTACATTTATACAAGTTATTAAGCATAATAACTTTACTTGGTTGGCTTCCATATTACAAAATAAATTTATCCAAGGATTAAAATCTAGGATGTCATCCCTTTATATTGTTAAGTCATTATTTTGATAAACAAAATAATCCCTTAACTCTTTACCAATTCTGTCTTCAAAATCTATCATGTCAACTTAACATTGTCTTCAACAGAACTATCATAACTCCTTCCGTACATTCCATACTAACTTGCACTCTAAGATGGGTCATCATTAGTCACCATAGAGTCTATGTTCAAGTGTACAAGTGCTAAACTTACTCTAGTCAATGTCGCAAACAAAAACTATGTCCAAGTGCACTAGTGAAAATACTGTCTCACACTTAGACAAATTTGTAATGCACTCTGACATACTAGCTCTCTGACCTGTGTGATCTTCATATGGATCATATGTTGCCATAATGACAACATCTATGAAATCAACTCAACCAAATTTCCAACAATCTCCCCCTTTGTCATTGGTGGCAACATATGAGAAAATTTGCTAAGTGTACAACTCCAAAATCTCAAAATTGTGGCCATAGTATAAGATAAATATACTATCCTTATAACTCCTCAAAAATATTATCTCTAATACAATACTCCCCCTAAGAGTATCAATCTATATCATATACTATCAATTTTTTGCTAAATATCTCTCCCCTTTTGACAATAATGACAAAATAAAGGTAGGAAGGGTTGCAAAACTGTAACACAAAAGGATTTTACCTTAATTCATTATTGCAAAGCTGATAGGCTTGCAACACAATCTTCAAAATCAATCTTCATAGCTTCTATCTCTTTTTCCCATGATTTCTTAATGGAATATGCCACATTGAGTAGTGTGCTCAGTCCATAAGATGCTATTTGACATGCTTGGAGGTTCTCAAAATTAAACTTTTGAAAAGATGTCTTAGCTAAAAGACATTCTTCCAACTAATCTTCAATAACGCTTAACTTCATAGAAGTGTGTTCTATCAAAAGAGTGAGTCTTCTCATTTTTCTATTTCTCTCATCTTGCAAAATTCTGATTTCATCATAAAGCTTCTGAACTTTCTTCTCAACATGACATACCTTCACATTAGGGCTAGAAAGAAGGTTAGATTCATTCTGAATTTTTGCTTCCTTCAACTTGATCTTCTGATCTTCTTCTACTGTCAAAGTCTCTGGTTTTGTACATTGTATGTACAATGATTTTCCTATTCCTAAATTCTTCCTCAAGTCCTTGATACAAATATCAAAACTATTGATATCATTTCTGATATTTTGACTGATGTTCAAAAGCATTCTAGCCTCATAGTCTACCTATGCTTTTACCTTTGCAATCTTAGATAAGTTTGTGAACTCATCATCAAAAGTGCTCATCACTTTCTTTTCTTTCTCCAGAGGGTCTGCTTCTACAATCTATGTAGTTACAACACCTTTTAACTTTTCAATAAGGTCCTTTAGACATCCTTCAAGACTTTTAACTTTCTTATTCTTCCCAATGATTTTTTTCAAAGATGTGATCAATTCCATCTGATCATCATCATCTACTTCTTTTCCCAAATCCTCAAACAAAGATCCAATTTTCTTCTTCTTTCCAGTCTCAGGAGTAAGACTAATTTCTTCTTTAGAGGGTACAGGTGCTTGTACTTCTATCACCTTGGGTTCTTCAACAATCTTCTCTGCTTCTACAATTCTATCTGGTTCATCAAGAGCCGAATTGTCAACAATGTTCTCCAGATTCTTGAATACATTATCTTCAGTATCAAAGGTAATCTTTGTACCTTCAACATTCATAGATTATTCTTTAATGTTTATATTTGATGGAGAGGGAATTTCCTCTTGTTATGCTTCTTCTACTTCCTATGCTATAACTGATGGCTCTCCAACAATTTTTGCCATAACTTTAACTATTGCTTGTTCTGTCTCTATATTCACATCTTCATATTGTCTTGCCATGATCTGAATGGTTCTTGTTTTTGTCCTTAAATGGGTGCTAAGGGGATTCAAAATTTCTTTAATATGTTCATCATCTCTCACAACACAGTTTCTTCACAAGATTCTCTCTAATAGATTTGTCTTCCTCTTGTGCTCTCTTCTTCCTGTTAACTAGTTTCTTGAATAAGTCATTAGGTATCTTACCCTAAATAGTGTTAAACTACATTTTCAAGATTCAATCTCTCTGAGTAGTCATAGAGGTCATAGTATTTATTCATCTTAGTGAAGTCTCCATCTTTTATAATCTCTTCATTCACTCTCTCAACTCTAGGTTTCCATGTTTTCTTCTTAACAGTAGTGTCATCATCTTTAATTACAGCAACTTTCCTAGGAACTAGTGGCACCAAAGTTTTCTACCTCTTACTAGGTCCAGAAGTAATTTATTTCATTCTCTTGCTAGGTGTGGAGGAGGTAGACCTAGTAGGTCTACTTGCTTCTTGTTCCATCTCTGGTTCCTCTACTTTCACCTTGACTTGTGTAGCCTCATGCTGTACTGCACTAGATGACAAGGGAGGTATAGATAAAATCTCTTTCTATCCAATATCTCTAATTGCTATTGCTGTCTGCTTTGCCACTAATAATTCTTGCTCTGTCATTCCTGAATCTTTTAGTATTCTCTTAATAGTGCTCTCAACTCTTTTCTTAGACTATTTCTCCTCAAGTATAGCCTTTGCAGAGTTGAAATTTTCTTCAAAAGTTCCAAATCTGTTACCTTGAGTGTGAACCTTGCACTTAAGTAGCCTACTCACAATTCTTCTATCTCAATTTCAGATATTTCATAGCCAAGAGGGTCTATGAACTCAATTCTAGGTTCTACTGCTTCAATGTAGGTAAAGTCAGTATCAACCATAAAACATACTTCATTTTTGTACTTCTCCACAAGAGACTATGGGATCCTTGATCTGATAGTTACCAAGTTCTGAAATGTCTTCATTACCAACATTGCACTCTCATTTACTTTGTCAATAACATCCCTCATATACACTTTAATGATTCTTTCCATTGTAGTTTTCCCATCATTCCAGTCACTTGCAATGGTGTAAGGAAATCTTCTTAATAAGTGGAAAAACATGTAAGTGATTAAAGATGAAAATCTAAATTGTGCATACTTTGCCTTCTTAATCTTCTCCAAATTCTCAAACAATTCAATTCTCAAAATTTCACACATATCAACTGGCACTTTGTCAACACACATCAAATAAGCTATGTGTACCATTCTAGCTGCCATGTCATCCTCTCTTGAATTTGCACAAAACTTAGTTTTTAGGATCTTACATAAGTATCTAACATCATGTTGTTGGATCTTAGTAATTACAATTCCTCTGCCATTATAGGATGAATTAGTGTTATCAATGACTATTTTTCTCATGTTCTTCTCATTTAAAGGAATAGCTCTAGATGTAGACAGTCCAGTGACTTCATGAATCAAATCAGCCGTAATGTCTATCACTCTATCTTCTAGCCAAAACTTCCCATTATGAATTCTGCTAAGGATTATCTTAGTTCATTCTTCATTGTCAAACTCATACTACAATGCATACTTAACAATCTCATTGTCTTTCAAATGATCATATCCTTCTTTAAATGACATGTCCTGGCTATAAATCTTTTGATACTCATTTGTAAAATCAGTATCACTGATGGTTTCTAACTTGCATCCAAGATAACTTCTTACATTCTCTAAATGCAAAACTCCATCTGTTATGGATGATAAAGCTAACCTAGGGTCTTCCTCCAAGGGTTCTATTGGTTCCCTCTTCATTCTAGGTCTATTTTTGTCTCTGACATTGTGAATTAAAGATACATCCATGATTACTTCAAATTCCTTTTATCGATTCATAGATCTACGAAGTAAAATACCTCAATTTTGCAATTCTAGGGCTTGTGCAGATTCGGTGCTCAAATCCTTCACCAAATCATTGCAAAATGCTTCCAATCACTTGTCATTGATATCCTTAACACTTGTATTCACACTAATGATCAAATAATACCAATCATAATCTTTTATTACTTCAATCTCACTTAGGTCTGACATTGCATTCAATTCTTTTTCCGCTTCTTTCCAAAAAGTTGTTTCTGCTAACCTACAAAACTTAAAACTTCTTGCGATCTTACAAAACATAATATTTTTCTTTGCACTCTTAACCATAGCATTAGAACATCATAAACTACCTTACATTAACTGCACAAGACTCAATTCATCATAAATCTACTTCTACACTAATCTAAGTTCCTAATCTACTATAATTTTCATAAATTAAGTGCTTTGAGATAGGTCAGGTAAGGATTCATTCTTACCACTTGATACTTCACCTTTCTGATTACCTTCAATGTTGAATATGTCTCCTTGATCTATGCTTCTAACAAACTTCACTTCATCTGCATTACTACAACAACCTTTCTATCTATTACCTACATCTTCATTTCTTCTTGCATGATTTCTAGGGTTAGGGTTAGGATGAAAAACTTTATTGTTCATTCTACAAAACCTTATTGTATGTCCAATCTTGTTGCATATCTAAAAACAAATTCCATTGTTTGCATATCTTGGTCTAGTTGGATTAATATGTGATCTGTAGTTTGTAGCAATGTGTCCAACTTTGTTGCATCTATAAGATACTACTCCATTTCTTCTATTCATATCTTCAGTAGGTTTCTTATCTATATTGTTAGTAATCATAAACATTCTACTATTATTGTTATTCTCAATAAACTTAGGTTTTCTACATTCAATAGCTCTATGCCCAAAACCATGACAATTATAACAATAACCATTAAGAGGTTTAAATTGCTTACCTATGCAATCTCTCTTCATATGACCAATAGTGTTACAAGCAAAACATCTTCCTTTGAATTCTCTTTGCATACCTTTGGGTGATTCCTCTTGCTTTGGTGATTCTTCTTCTTTAGGTGTACCTTTAGATTTGTTGATCTCATTAGACTTCTTCTCATCTATGCTTTTAGATACTTTCAGATCCGGTTCCTTGCTTTCATCATTTTATTTAAGAGTGTTAAATCCAAGACCAGTCTTATCATAGAATGGTTTCTGAAAAGATGCTTGTTCATCAATCTTCTCACTAGTTGAATATATCCTTTCAAGTTGTTGCTTGGATTGAGTCAATTCACCTTTCACAATCTTGTTGTATTTCTCAAGTTCAGCATACTGCAAATTGACATTCTCAAGTTCAGATGTTACATTTCCAAGTTTAGATTTTAGTCCTTCATTTTCAGTCTTTAGACTTTCATTCTCAGATTTCAGATTCACTTCATTCTTTCCATTTCCATCTTTCAAGCTAAGCTTCAAATTTTCTATCTTCAGTTCATGCTTAAGGATCTCATTTTCTTTTTCTAAATTGTCATCACAATCTTCAATAAGAACTTTGGATTCCTTTTCAGATTTCAGATCTTCCAACTTGTTTTCAGTTTCTCAATGAGGTTCTTTGCATCATCATATTTCCCTTTTAGAGTGTCTCTTTCATCAATAAGCATATCAATTTGTTCAAGAGCTTCTTCAAGATTCTTCTATAGTTGATCCATATCCATAGAGATCTTACTCAAGCTGCTAGGCTTTCCTTGAATGATTCTTCTTTGAGTAACTAAGCTCTGATACCAATTTTTAGAAATAGGGAATACAGAGAGAGGGGGTGAATTAGTATTCTACAAACTTTATCTTTTTCCCAATAATGGATATAATAGATTATCTTTACACATGCATAACATAAGAAGCTAAACAACATGCATAGCAATAAAACTAAAGAACTCATAACACATGATTTGTTCTCGAGGAAACCCTGGCCAAGGGAAAACCCCAATGGGGATGATACCCACAAAGATCCACTAATTAAAAGTATCATTTTAAGGATGTTGACCCTGTTAGGAGTCTATTACAAGAATATAGTGTATCAGTCCTGATTAAGGGACTATAGGCCTTGTTAGAAGTGTCAACCCTATTAGGAGTTGGTAGTACAAAATGTGATTACTAGCTGAGCCCACTACCCAAACAAGTAATGTAAAATATACATTGATTACAAAAGAGGTCAAGGTACATAACCTTATACTACTTGCATCAATATCTATTCATTTCTCTTTCACTATCGCTATTACATACACATCATAGATCTTGCATATTAAATCTTCTTTCTTACATTTACAATTACATTTATACAAGTTATTAAGGCTAATAACTTTACTTGGTCGGCTACCATATGAAAAAATAACTTTATCCAAGGGTTAACATCTAGGATTCCATCCCTTTATATTGTTAAGCCATTATTTTGATAAACAAAATAATCCCATAACTCTTTACCAATTCTGTCTTCAAAATCTATCTTGTCGACTTAACACTGTCTTCAGTAAAACTATCATAACTCCTTCTGTATATGCCTTACTAACTTGTGCTCTGAGATGGGTCATCATTAGTCACCATAGAGTCTATGTTCAAGTGTGCAAGCACTAAACTTACTCCAGTCAATGTCGCAAACAAAAACTATGTCCAGGTGCACTAGTGAAAATACTATCTCACACTTAGACAAATTTGCAATGCACTTTGACGTACTAGCTCTCTGACCTATGTGATCTTCATGTGGATCATATGTTTCCATAATGACAACATCTATGCAATCAACTCAGCCAAATTTCCAACAATATAGTATGTATACCAAGGCATATAGACAGGGAGAGTCTACAAATTATGAAGTATACAAGTTTTGAAATTTTGATTATGGCATACATATGTGTTTTTATCAGTAATGTCAAAGGGGGAGAATGTTACACATAATTACATTATGATTTGTCATTAGTGTCACACATATAGTTGGTGACGAAAGAAAATAGACTATTCAGTCAACACACTAAGTATAATAACCAAGAAGAGCACAAGGTAGAATGACAAAGTAACCAAGCACATACACCAAACTAGATGATTACCGAGCACCAAGTATAATTATAACTGAGAATTCATATTTACTAAGCATCAATATTTTATGGAGACATGAATGCAATATATATTGAATAATACATGAATGACATAGAAGTATGGAATGACACAGGAAAAAATACAAATAGTTTATGCTGAGCTAGAACATGATTTACATAGATTAGGATGAAGATTTAATATAGATGTAATAATTAATTATTGATGATCCCGATGTAATATTGTTTTAGGTTATTCATTTGGATCATAGATCTAAGGTTTTTTAGATGATGCCATAACCCTAACTAGGTCAAATATTTTTGATATAAGAATTGTCAATATGTCATTTTTACAAGAGAGAATACATGAAGTAGCTGTCTATAGGAGACATTTGTGTTAGGAATGAATGTTGGTAGTCATTATGTAGTAGTTGTTGTTGCATTCATGACTATGATTGTCATTGATGTCAACACAGTGATCTTTTGGAGAGTAGCACAGAAGCAGACAATGTTTTGATTAGCGCACATGGGATATTGCAATTGGTGATATGTGATGTTGAGGTTATATTATTTGATATGTTATATGTCTATGATTAAGAGAAAAAGTTACTACAACATGTACAAAATTAGTTATGAGCATTTTAGTGGAAGTAGTATTCAGGCAGTGTTCCTGAGTAGCGATTTGTGGAAATCAGATGATATCTCCTAATTGGGATAGAATATGGTTTTGTGTAGTTAAAGGGAAGTTTGAGACACATTGATGGTGATGTGGTTCATAGTGAAAACTTCGAGGTCACATGAGTGAAGAGTTATTGTATTTGGAAGCTGATAGTTTTGAGTAATTTCGATGTAGCGTGTGGAATCTTTTATTTTGTAATTATGTGCCGACTCATTTGTAATTATTTGAGTGTGGTATAAAGCAAGGAATGTTTTTTCTTTATTGAATGGAATGAATTGTAATGTGAAAGAAGGAATGTGAAGCATGGTATGTGAATGAATACATGAACTGAAAAAGAGAGCCTATGAAGTTGTGAAAGCGAGATTGTGAGGGAAGACATGCGAAGTACAAAGATCTAGAATTGAGATTTGGGGTAGCAATGAGTGCGGTTTGGCATAGTAAGGAGGTAACTTATTTCATATTATTCTCTTGAATAATATTAAGGTTATTTGGATAGTGTGTTTAGTGATCTTACCCTGAAGCTGTTTGGGCAATGGGTCCTTCTGTCTTCCATAACTCTTAACAAGGTTAGAATCTTTGAATAGGGATTCAAAATCTCCTAACAAGGATTCATATGTACTGAATGTATTTCATAAGACTCCTAACAGAGTCCATCCTTTCACAAGGAATATTCATATTAGTGCATCTTTTGTGGACATCATTCCCACTGGGGTTTACTCTCTGATTAAGAGGTTCTCTAGTCAACATATCTTGTGTTATTGTGTCATTGTGTATGAATATCTTTGTATGGTTAGTAATTGCATTGATTACATGGTTAAATGTTGTTGAAGTTGATAAAAGTTATAATTAGCTGATAATTGATTCACCCCCCCCCCCCCCCTCTTAGTTATCTTGGTGGACTTTACTTTCTAACAATTGGTATCAGAGTAGCAGGTCCTTGAAAGGAAAGTTTAACAGCTTAAGGAGATCCATGGTGAATTTTAGGAAAGAAAGCCCTAAGTTTGATGGAGTAAATTTGACAGCTAGAAAGAAAAGATGAAGACACATCTACTATGTTTAGGACTGGGTTATTGGTTGATTACAAATAATGATAGAACTATTATTGAAGAAGACAGTCTTGAAACAAGTTCCAAAGATGAGGTAGATCTATTCATGTGTAACATACTTGCAAGAGAAGCACTTTTGACAGCACTTCCAGAGAATGAATACAGTCAAGTAAAATGTTTTAAGAAATCTAATGAAATTTGGAAAGCTTTACACTCTACTTTTGAAGGTGATGAACATGAAAAGAGAGCTAGATTACATAATTGGATATGTGAATTTGAAGATATTGGAATGATGGAAGATGAATTTGTTAGAAGCTATATTGGTAGAATGTTAGAAATTGTTGCAGGGATAAAATCTTGTGGAGGATCAAACAAAGAGAATGAAGTGATATGGAAAATTCTGAGGACATTGACTCATGTATTTAAGAAGACAACACAAATGATTGAACAAGTTATACCTTGTACTACAAAATTTACAAGAGAGACTCTTCTTGGAAGATTAGAAGCAATAGAGATGAACCTGAGGCTATCAGGAGACTTACCTAGAATGGAGGCAGCATTCAGTGCTCTTAGTATTCATCTTACTTTGTCAAGAAGTACCAGTGTGAGTGGAGATTATGCTAGTAGCAGCATATCTAGAAATGAAGAAGATAAGAAGATTGAAGAAGGTATTTCCTTGCTTGTGAAAAGAGAACCAGACGGTAAGAAAATTTTTTAATGTTGGACTTGTCAAGAATATGGTCATTTTGCATCTAAATGTCCTAAGAGAGTTAAGAAGTATAAATTTTTTTTTAAGCCTAGAAGATCTAAGGAATGTTATTATGCTAACGATGAAGATCTTGAAGCTAGTATAGAAAGAACCTTGAGTGAAAGTGATACTAAGAATAATGATGAAATAGGATTTATAGCAATTAAAGAAGAAAATTCTAAATCTGAAGTTAAAGAATAAAAAGCCTTAGTTTCCTAAGTTGAAAAGAAAGCTGATTGGATTATAGATAGTGGTTGTTCACATCATATGACTAGTGATATGAAGAAGTTCATAAAGTTTAACAATTATGATGGAGGAGTTGTTAGAGTTGGTAACAATGCACCTTATCTGATTAAAGGTATAGAATCTATGACTCTTGATGGAAAGACTAACACTGATGATGTTTACCTTGTTGATGGATTGAAACATAATATTTTGAGTGTTGAATAGTTAGTGGATAAGGGCTATCAAGTTTGGCTTACTGAGAAAACTTGCATGATAAAGGATAAGGATGGAAATCTGATTGGAACTAGATCTAGAACCAGAGGTAATGTATTTCAGTTGAATCCTATTGAGATGACATTTTTGATTACTAAAATTGATGATAGTTGGTTATGGCATAGAAGGTTTTGTCATATAAACTTTGATAGCATTGTGAAAGTGAGTACTACACTTGTAGTAAGGGATTTACCTAAAATTATGAAGCCTACTAACATGATTTGCAAAGAATGTGTGATGGCTAAGCAGAAGAGAAGTTCATTTCCTAGTAAGAAGTTCACATTGACAGAGAAGTTGGAGATTGTTCATACAGACTTGAGCAGTCCTACTACGACTAGAGGATTCTATGGAGAAAGGTATTTTATGATTCTTGTTGATGATTTTACAAGAATTATGTGGATTGCATTTCTGAAAGAAAAATTTGAAGCATTTGATAAGTTTAAGATCACTAAGAATAAAGTTGAGAATGAATCTAGAATGAAGATTAAATGTTTGAGATCTGATAGAGGTGGATAATTTCCTTCTAGAGAGTTTAACACTTTTTGTGAAGTGAATGGTATTAAGAGACAGTTTTTAGCCCCTAGAACACCTAAACAAAATGGTATTGCAGAAAGAAGAAATAGGTCAGTAACTGAAGTAGCAAGAGCTATGTTATTTGAGAATGACTTGGTGAAGACATTTTGGAGAGAAGTAGTGAATATAGTAGTATATACAATGAATAGAGTACAAATTAGAGCAGACACAAACAAGACACCTTATGAATTATGGTTTGGACATGCACCCTTAGATGCTGATTGGGGAGGTAGTGTTGATGATAAGAAAAGCACCAATGGTGGAGCCTTTTTTCTTGGAGGAAGATTAGTTTCTTGGTTGAGCAAGAAGCTAAATTGTATTTCATAGAGTACAATAGAAGTAGAATATGTAGCAGTAGAAAATAATTGCAACCAGATAATTTGGATGAAGCAGATGTTGAAGGATATTGGAATTAAGTTTGTTGAGCCTATTGTCATACATTGTGACAACACTAGTATAGTTAGTATGTCTAAGAATCCTATATTGCATTCTAAGACTAAGCATATAGAGATCAAGTATCATGTTATAAGAGAGAAAGTTGTTGAGAAAGAAGTTAGACTAGAGTACATAAGCACAAAGGAACAGATAGCAGACATATTTACAAAGCCTTTGCCTAAGGATACTTTTGAGTATCTGAGAGGTATGCTTGGGGTTATGCCCCAGCCTACTTTTGATTAATGATGTAGTTGGTTGCATCCATCTAGTAGTATATGATCCCTATCTATCTTCTAGATTGGATGTTGGTACTTCCTCCATGGGGGAGTATGTGTATCTGAGCTGAGTCATGAGGACTCTTGTGAATGTGTTTTCTAAACATTGTCTTTTGACATTGAGTTGTTGTTGACATAGTGATGATTTCTATCATTGATCTCAATGGGGGAGAAGTGTACATGAAAAACCCTGTGTATCATCTGATGGAGAGAACTGAATAGAAAAATGAAGCAAGATTTGATTGATAAAGAGGATTTGAAAAATTTTCAGAGCATCAGTACATCAATGTTGTAGTATTGGATTTTTGGAACATTGGATGTTTTTCATCTATGTTGCCATCAATGCCAATGGGGAAGATTGTTAGGAATGAATGCTTGATGTTGGCAGTCATTCTGTAGTACTTGTTGTTGCATTCATGACTATGATTGTCATTGATGTCAACACAGTGATCTTCTGGAGACTAGCAGAGAAGCAGACAATGTTTTGATTAGTGCATGTGGGATATTGTAGTTGGTGATATGTGATGTTGAGTTTATACTCTTTGATATGTTATATTTCTATGGTTAAGAGTGCAAGTTAGTATAGCATGTACAAAATTAGTTATGATCATTTTAGTGGAAGCAGTATTTAGGCAGTGTTCCTGAGTAGTGGTTTGTGGAAATTGGATGATATCTTCTAATCGGGATGGAATCTAGTTTTGCATAGTTAAAGGGAAGTTTGAGACACATTGATGGTGACATGGTTCATAGTGCAAAATTTGAGGTCAGATGAGTGAAGAGTTATTGTATTTGGAAGCTGATAGTTTTGAGTAATTTTGATGTAGCGTGTGGAATCTTTTATTTTGTAATTGTGTGCCGACTCATTTGTAATTATTTGAGTGTGGTATAAAAGAAGGAATGTTTTTTATTTATTGAATGGAATGAATTGTAATGTGAAAGAAGGAATGTGAAGCATGGTATGTGAATGAATACATGAAGTAAAGAAGAGAACCTATGAAGTTGTGAAAGCGAGATTGTGAAGGAAGACATGCAAAGTACAAAGATCTGGAATTGAGATCTGGGGTAGCAGTGAGTGTGGTTTGGCATAGTGAGGAGGTAACTTATTTCATATTATTATGCTAAATAATGTTCAAGTTATTTGGATAGTGTGTTTAGTGATCTTACCCTGAAGTTGTTTGGGCAATGGGTCCTTCTGTCTTCCATAACTCTTAACAGGGTTAGAATCTTTTAACAAGGATTCAAAATCTCCTAATAGGGATTCATATGTACTGAATGTATTTCATAAGAATCCTAATAGAGTCCATCCTTTCACAAGGAATATTCATATTAGTGCATTTTTTGTGGGCATCATTCCCACTGGGGTTTACTCTTTGATCAAGAGGTTCCCTAGTCAACATATCTTGTGTTATTATGTCATTGTGTATGAATATCTTTGTATGGTTAGTAATTGCATTGATTACATGGTTAAATGTTATTGAAGTTGATAAAAGTTATAATTATTTGATAACTGATTCACTCCCCCCCCTCTCAGTTATCTTGGTGGACTTTACTTTCTAACAATTTGGAGAGAAGACAGGGTTGTGATGTTAAGGATTTGACAAATCATTTAAGGATTATATTCAGAAGAACACTAGAGGCTACCAACCAGTATTCAAAGAAGATATCTATCAAAGTAAGGTGATATCAGTTAAGTACTAATCAAATCTAAAATTTAGAAAAGTAAGTTGCTACATCCAAACCAATTTACTGTTACTTTCTAACAACTCTGGCAGATTAAATCTCTTAAGAGAGTAGACCTAACAAGTCTTTTGTAAATCTCTTAACCGAGTGCACACATAATAGTGTTTCTTAAATCCTTTAACTAGGTAGATCTTAATAGGTGTCAATTGTTACTCCTAACACAATAAGATCATCACAAGTGATAAACTTTGTAAGCTTTAACTGACAAAATTTATTATTACAGTAGTGAAGATTTGTGGGTGTCATACCCACCATAGTTTTTATCTTCTAACAAGGGTTTCTGTGATACCTAAATACTTGTGTATTGTGTATGAATTTTCATGAAGTTTACTTATTAGATTAGAAGGCATTTCTTATTTTAGTTATGTTAAGCATGAATCAAAATGATAACATGATAGTTGGTTAATGAGTTACATTATCTCAAGCATAAAGAACCAAATTTTTTTAGGATTACTAATTCATCCCTCCCCTCTCACTAACTCACATTTCCATAATCCCAACACATTCATGCTATTACATCCTTCAAATTGATAAACTATTACATCAAATGGATTAATATGAATGTTAAAACATTGGAAAGACCTTATACGTCTTGTATCTTCATCAAATCAATAAGTTACCCAAATAATTCTCCTATCTTCATCAGGGTTCCCTGTACCATACTCCCAAAGATCAAAATAATCCAAGTCCCTTGAATTGGATGACTTCTTCCTTGTCCTCCAGTTCTTAGGCACTGATTGCTTGTATCCTTCATCAAGGTTGTACCTTCTTCTAGTTAGCTTCTTGCACGTTCCTCTAAAGTTCTTGGTCTCATGCCAAGTATTCAACTCTTCATCATTCATGTCCATGTATTCATGTTTAATCTCCACTATATAGAAACCCTGCAATCCTACAATAAAAAGGTTAGAAAACAAAAATATCACCACTTTTCCATGCACCAAATTTTATCTCTATTGAGAATTAAAAGTTTTCATTAGTATCAAAGGTTATCAAAGATATCAGTTGGTTACTTATATTGAGCTAATCAGTAACTAGAAGAAAAAAAGACCAATCGGTTAACCATATACACCAAGCATCAAACAGTTTACCAAGCATCAGCAGACATTGACACTGAGTGATAGTAAACATTGAGCACCAGTAAACACTGAGCAATTTATACAATGTTTATCGATGATCACAAGATATGACATCATAATCAGGAATAGCACATTCTTCTATGCAAATGGTTACAATAGATCAAAAAATGTTTTACCAAGATTGAGGAATATTTATTGTCAAGATACTCATTAAATGTAATGTATATCTTTTGTAATAATTTGATCTAGGTCATTTTTGTACACCGTAGCTCTTAGGTTTTTGTCTAAGATTTGTAACCTAATTTTGTTAAAGTGGCATAAAGTAATATGCTATATAAATGTATGTTTGCATCATTTGTGATGTGAACTGATGTATGAATTAAGGAGCACTTGAAGCACTTGCCTAACTTCAATAATATCAGTTGACAGAGTAGAACAATATACAGAGGAGATTAGATTAAGCAGAATCAAAGCAGGCTAACTGAGCAGTTCAGAGCAAAGATTCATCACAGTTGAGGTGATATTTTATCAGTACTTATATATTTGTATCAGAAAATTAATTTTTCAATTAGAAGATAATTTCCTATTGCTTTCTAATAATTGTAATAGAGTTTTTGGCTAAATCTCTTAATAGGGTAGACTTGATAGTCTTATGTAAATCTCTTAACCGAGTGCACACTTCATTAGTGTTGTTAAAATCCTATAACTAGGTAGATCTTGCTGATCTAATATGTTACTCCTAATAGGGTAAGATCACCAGAAGTGATCAAAACTTGTAGCCCTAACATGCAAACCTTTTCTATCTATAGTAGTGAAGAATTTTTGGGTGTCATCCCCACCACAATTTTTACCTTCTAACAAGGGTTTCTACATTACAAAAATACTTGTGTTATGTGATTGATATATTGTTGATTTCATGTTGTTTACTTTCACAAGTTAAATAGATGAATGATACATGCAATTAGATACAAGTTATTTTGCAAGGTTATTATTGTTTATTATCATTGATCTGAAAGGTTTAGAAGTAAAAGTTTTTGTGGGCACTGATTCACCCCTCCCCTCTTAGTGCCCTATCTCTCCTAATTTCAACAATTGGTATCAAAGCTCAGTTCTCTTATTGAATAGTTTAACCAGTAAAGGGTAAAGATCTAAGTCATGGAGAGATGTAAGCTAGAGAAGACTATTGAGAATCAAAAGATACAGATGTAGATGTTTCTTGAACAGTTTAAGAAAGCTAAGGAAGGACTAAAGAAATTACTTGTTGAAAGGAAGAACCTAGCTATTCTGTAAAATGAGATTGGTTATCATGAAGAACCTATTGATGATATGTTCGATCATATTGGATCTAGTTCTAGAAGAATTTCTGAGGGATCTAAAAGTATAATCTCTGATTTTTCTGAAAAGAATCAACATCTATCTGAACAACTGAAAGAACTTCAAATCAGTCAAGAATCTCATATGGTGAGAATGGTAGAGATAATGAACAATGCTAGACAGGCTGAACAAGAAAGGAATCTAGCTATTGAAGACCAAAGACAAATGACTTTACAACTTCAAGCTAGAGAAAGTGAAATACAAAGACTCACTAATCATCACTTCCAAGTATCTAATTAGATGATGACTGTGAATCAAGAGGTAAACTGAGTGAATGGAGAATTGTCAAGAAGACTAGAAGATGTTGCAAGACTTAGAGAGGAGACTGAGAAGCTAAGAAATGAAGTGAAAACTCAACAACAACATAATGAAATGAAGAAATTGGCTGAGGATAGTTCCAAGAAGATTGATGACTTTCTAATTAATCAAAGAAGATTTGGGAGTAAAGCTAATATAGGCTATACTAGTGAAGGAGAATCATCAAAATAAGATGAAAAGGTCAATAAACATAAAAATCAAAGACCTAAAGTTTTGACAGGTTATCACTATGGAAAATTAGGTCACACCTCCAATGTTTGTAGAAGCAGAGCACAAGGTAAACCTCTTGTTATTCCTCAATTTGATGGATATTGTTACTATTGTGGAAAGTATGGTCATCAAGCTTATGAATGTAGAGATGAGCTGAAGAATAATGCAAACAATACCACTATTGAGAAGTTATGCTATACTTGCAATAAGCATGGACAAACTACACGAGAGTGTAAGGAAAAAATGAAGCAAGTATGGACTCCTAAGTAGAGAACACAGCGCAAGCCTTATCAACTAAAGAGACAAGGTAATTTTTATGTTTAGGATTATAACACATGAGCTAGCTATGTTGCATGTGGTAGATATGGGCACATTGTAGTGAATTATAATAGGAAAAGATGGGCTAGACAATCAAGAAGCTAGACAAGCACTAGAATGGTATGTATGCACTGTCATAAAGTTGGTCATTTAAGCAAGGACTACAGAGATCGAGCACTAGAAGAAAATCATGTATTTGAGAGTGGAAACACTATTGTAGATATCATGAAGATAAGGAACACTATGTGGAGAAAGGCATCTAATGAGAATGCTGAGTCAAGTAATGCTATCAGTGAAACCTTGTCCACTAGATTGGATGACATCGGTTCCTCCACTTAAGGTGAAATAGGTATGTATGGGACTGACATTTCAAAATGATCACATTTTACATATAGTTCCTTATATATGATGAGCACATACCAAATCTGCATGAAAAGAGATGCATTATGGTTTATATGTTAAGAGCTAGCAAAGTTATATAATTGGTAAAAGCAAGAATGAGAGTTGGTTACCCATTGGTAATCACTATTCAAGGTTAACCAAGCATGCATATCAACCGAAAAAGGAATTGTGTGTTAAGCGATCTGTTGACATCCTATAGTCTTTACTGAGTTAACAATCGTTATGAACCAAAAGGTAGGTCAAGCATTTATTCCACAAAATTTTTAGTGGGAATATCAAAAAGTCTATAAATACATGGGAAATAGAGTTCATTTTTACATTGCGATCTCAAAGAGAGAAGATTTCATAGAAAAGAGTTCGAGCTAAAAATATTTTTAGAAGGATTCAAGGCTACTGTAGATCCAACCAACATCACTCTTTGATGACTTTGAGTAAGTACATTTGCTACCAAACACTTATTAACCTGCTACTTGCCGAAACCTTAAATCAATTTATGGCATCTACATCATCTGCAAGAAAATCACACAGTGTTGAGGAAGAAGTAAATCTAAATGTTAGAGGAAATTTTAATGAACCTAAGTACAAACCACACCCCAAGATTGCATCACAAATGGATTTAATGGGTTCTTTTTCAAGCATCCTAGATAGGGTTTTGTTAACAGAAGACATGTGGTTGTTCATTCATTGCAAGATTGGAGAAGTAGGAGATTTTGAGACTATTGTTGCATATCAACAATTGTGTGGCACCAATGGAAAAGTGAAAATAGAATATAACTAGATTGAGGAATCAAGATTATGGTGTGCCATACACTTTCCACAATCATTCAAAATAGATTGGATAAGGATTGTATTGAGTCTGTATCATGATGGAAAATTCTGGTGGGATAAACCAGTAGAGGTCACAAAGGAATTGATCAATAGGGTTACTGGCTATCCTACAACTGACAAGACAAAATCTTTTCGAGGCTCCTCATGAGCTGATGTTGAGAAGAACACTGGAGCTACATGGGATGGTCGAGCATTGAAGATTTAAAAAATTAAAGACCTAGCAGTAAAATTTGTAGCACATGTGATTGGGTACAAGCTATTTCAATCAAGCAGAGTAAATAGCATACCCTATAGCACAGTCGACATGGCACATAAAATTGTAAAGAAAGATCACCAGATTGATCTTGCGAAGGTACTGCTGAACCAATTATAAGAAAACATGAAGACTATAAGGTCAAAGAAGTCAAATACATGTAAGTTTGGTTCACTCCTTGTTTGTTTATTTTTCTATCTACAAAATTATCTCCCTGGTGTCGGTAAAGTAAATTGGACAATAGATAAACCGATAACTATATCGATCACTGAGATGATGAAAAAGTTAGGAGAAACTTTGAATAAAGATTTTGATGCATACTTTAAAGAATTTCAGGCCAAGTTGAATCAAAGAAGTACAATTCCATGAGAATTAGTTGAGAAATTTGAGACAAATATATGTTTTCTAGTAGACACAGATCATACAATGATAAAAGCAGTTGAACCTAGAATCAAATGGCTAGCACCTATGGGCTATGAAATGAACCATGATTTCAGATTGAAATCTATTAAACCACTGCTAGCACTACCAAAAGATCCCAAGGCCACTAGGATTGGAACCTATGAAGAAGCTAAGTCTAGAATCATGACAGGTCAGGCCATTAATAAAATGACTAGGAAGGCAAAGAGGATGAAGAAAGAGCTAATTTCTAGATTTGGAGATGTCTCTGACTCATTTGAGGAGTCACCAGTTAAAGAAACAACCTAAGTTTAGTTACTATTGGCTAAAAAACCTTATGATAGTGAGGAAACCAAGTCTAAAGAAGAGAAAGACCCTACTCTGGTTCCTCCCACCAAAATTCAAAAGATGAAGCATTTATCAGTACAAATAGGTACAAGGACAAGATCATAAATTGCAACCTCGCCCCCACCAAACAAAGGATTAGTGAAAATTAAAAGATCAAGGGTAGCTACACCAACAAAGACATATGCTAAGAGAAATACCAAGGTTGTAGCCAAGGCACTGAAGAAAAGGAGAAGAATGATAAGAGGTAAGGAAGACCTTGAGGATAATGAAAATCAAGATGACATCAGTCAATTCAAAGTGGTTAGCAACAAGGTAAGGTCAATAGATGAAATCATTGAAGATATAATTGAGAATGGTGACCTTGTTGATCCAAAACTTAGCAGATTTGACAAAATGTCAAGCGAGGATCAAACAAAGATTGAGCTGGTAGTCATCCAAATGATGATAAAATTTAAAAGAGTTCCATTAGAGTTTGCACTAACATTACCAAAGGAGTTGGATGATAGAATAAACTAGAAATGGGCTTATGCACTAGACACCGAGAAGAGAAAGAGAGAAAGATCTCTAGTTCAGGCAGCCCCACATCTAAGCCTAGCATAAATTAATGAACACATGACTAATTGTCAAGCAAGATTTACTATAAAGAACTGAGCCATGATGATATTGGATGAGAACATGGTAGATATAGATGAGATAGGTGATTCCCTATGGATATCAAATCTTAAAGCCAAAGAACAAGCTAAGAAAAATGCATTCTTAAATCTATCTAAAATGAGACAAAATTCCAAAGGTAAAGGTATCTACATTGATGATACTACAACAGAGAAGTCAAAGGACACCAATATATTAGTTACCAAGGTAATTGATATCATTGAACAAATGGAAGTAATAAATATTTCATAGGATGCACCAAATCTAGTAGAGATCCAAATGAAGAAGAAAACTGATGATGATGTACTCATTGAGGACATCACAAATGGTGATCATGATCATAAGGATGATGAGGATGTAAATATTGCACTAGAAATCACTCAAGATGAAGACAAGTCATTAAATGTGCATTTACATCATTACCAAGCAAGATTCCTATACTTGCAAAGGTAGTAGAAATTATTTCATAGGAACAACCTAGTGGCTCAGACCTTGAGAAACCTAAAGATACAACAGGGGAACAAGACACTAAAACACTTGTAGAGACAAATAATTCTAAAGGAATAGAGGAAACTACTACAAAAACATAGGCACAAGATGAGCCTAAGGAAACTAAGGTGACCCCACCTGACACCACATCCAAGGCTCCCACTCATTCAACTGACAAACAGGTTACCGAGGAGAAGAAGAAGGAAGAGAGTGTGTCAACCGGGAAGGATACTCCAAAGGCAGAAGAAAAAGTTCTTGTCACCATTGTGAAGAAGTCACCCCTTGCACTAGAGAAGAAGAAGAAAAAGAAAGAAAAAGGGTTGGTCACTCTAGACAAAGTGATTATAATACCAGAATGTGACCCGAGGACCCTTAGCCCTAAGGAATTGAGAAAATATGGGGAACTATGTTCAAGAAAAGCGGCACAAGAAAAGTTGAAGAAAGAAACTAAACTCAAAGAAATATTAATAGATGTTAGGGATATCTTACAAAAGGTAGTACCTAAAGTGAACATTGATGAAGATACTCCTATAATAGATCAACTTGCTATACTTGCCAAGAAGATAAATGCCCTAGACATTGATGCTGACAAGTGAATTAAAGAAAGGGCAGAATCCAAGATTCAAGACAAACTGGCAAAAAGAATCAGCCAAGAAGTGGCAATAAACAAGGTCAAATTATCTGAGGTAATAATCGATATCAAATCTATAACCTAGTTAATTTTTCAATTCTTACTGAAGCTATGCACTCTGGAAACCTTCACTATTGAGATCAATGAAAAGATCAAAGGTCTGGAAGATGAAATAAAGACCAGTGCAAATGTAGCTATAACCGAGCCACAATATTTTTCAAAGCATATTCATAGAGTTTAGGAACTCATGCGGTTAATAGTAGATCTCAAGAAACAAGAAGAGCAGATCACAGATCAAGTCACAGAGTTACAAATAGAACTCCTTTCATACCTAAAGATTTTTGAGCAACACATTGTCAAAGAGGAACAACTTGTTACAACACCAGAAATTTCTCTATTGGAAAACATCTTTGACATGCATGCACAAGTCAATCTCGAGCACATTGCTTTCACCAACTTGCAAGAGGAATGGGAAAACCTCTTGGAGTCTATGAAGAAAACCCATCAGCACATTTTCGACAAGATGTGAGTATACAGTTTAATTTTTGTATTTGGCATTACTATCAAAAAGGGGGAAATCAATGTATATGTCATTATGCCAAATAAGTACATGGATGCTACATATACTACATATTACTAGGAGCATGCACTGAGGGGGAGTATATATAAATTTTGATAAGTATATATGTATATGGCAGAGATATAAGTTTTATGCAAAATTTTTTGTCTATATACATTCAAGTTTTGATACTAATGTCAAAGGGGGAGATTATTATCTCTATTGAGCATTAAAGGTTGTCATTAGTATCAAAGGTTGTCAAAGATATCAGTCGGTTACTTATATTGAGCTAGTTGGTAACTAGAAGAAAAACAAACCAGTTGGTTAAGCATATACACCGAGCATCAGACAATTTATCGAGCATCAACAAACACCAACACTGAGTGACAATAAACACCGAGCACTAGTATACACCGAGCAGTTTATACAGTGTTTACTGATGATCATAGGATACAACATAGTAATAAGGAATGTCACATTCTTCTATACAAATGGTTACAACATATCAAAAAATGTTTTACCAAGATCGAGGAATATTTATTGTCAAGATACTCATTAAATGCAATGTATATCTTTTATAATAGTTCGATCTAAGTCATTTTTTGTACACCGTAGATCTTAGGTTTTTGTCTAAGATTTGTAACCTAATTTTGTTAAAGAGACATAAAGTAGTATGCTATATAAATGTATGTTTGCATCATTTGTGATGTGAACTGATGTATGAATTAAGGAGCACTTGAAGCACTTGCCTAACTTTAGGACTATCAGTTAACAGAGTAGAACAATATATAGAGGAGATCAAATTAAGCAGAATCAGAGTAGGCTAACCAAGCAGTTCAGAGTAGAGATTCATCATAGTTGAGGTGATATTTTATCAGTACTTATTGATCTGTATCAGATAATTAAGTTTTCAATTAGTAGATAATTGTCTATTGCTTTCTAACAATTTTAATAGAGTTTTTGGCTAAATCTCTTAACAAAGTAGACTTGACAGTCTTATGTAAATCTCTTAACCGAGTGCACACTTCATTAGTGTTGTTAAAATCCTATAACTAGGTAGATCTAGCTGATATAATATGTTACTCCTAATAGAGTAAGATCACCAGAAGTGATCAAAACTTGTAGCCCTAACAGGCAAACCTTTTCTATTTGCAGTAGTGAAGAATTTGTGGGTGTCATCGCCACCACAATTTTTACCTTCTAACAAGGGTTTCTGCATTACCAAAATACTTGTGTTATGTGATTGATATATTGTTGATTTCATGTTTTTTACTTTCACAAGTTAAATAGATGAATGATACATGCAATTAGATACAAGTTATTTTGCAAGGTTATGATTGTTTACTGTCATTGATCTGAAAGGTTTAGAAGTAAAAGTTTTTGTGGGCACTGATTCACCCATCCCCTCTCAATACCCTATCTCTCCTAATTCCAACACCAAAATATAATTTTGGCTCAGTAGTTTATCTTCTACTCCATTCTCACTTTGTGAGATCATCATTCTTGGAAAAAATTCAGTCTCCTCATGAACATTCCTTGATGGTTCTTGTACCATGGTGTCTATTCCTGACACTACCACTTCCTTCTTATCATCTTCTTACCCTATTCTTAGGCTCTCCATCTTTCATCCACCTTTGCATTGTCATTCCTTGTATATGGATTCAAATCTATCACACAAATACATTTCTTTATCAAGTCATTGTAGATTTTCTACTCCAATATCTTCAACACATTGTATTACCTCACAATCATCCTCTAGAACCTTTATATCAGTAGTTTCACTTAGCAACTTCTTCTTCTCTGTTAGCCTCTAAATGGACTAAATAATCCTGCTTGCCATAGTCATGTGGAAACTTTTGGCCTTCTTCACCATCTCTATCTTCAAGAGTCTCAACTCTTCATTCCTTAAGGTCTCCTTCTCTAAGACTTGTACTAACTCACATTCTCCATACCATTATCCTTGGAAACTAAACACTCCATTTTTCACCTTCAAGGATTATTCACAAGCCCTCTCTTCCATCTTCACAAGGATGATCTATTTTCTCACATCCTCAAAAGGACACATAACAACCCCAGTCTATATTGCCTTTTCATTCTCATTTCTCACATATTTTTTGTCTTCAGAATGATGCTCTACTACAACCTTCTTCATTTTGTCATGAACCTTTGTAACTTAGTGTTCATTCTTTCCCATCTATTACATACTCTTTTCTTTCATCCTTATCTTTTCCCTTTGTCCTTTGAATGGACAATCTTCCACTTTCTCTTTCACCTCTAGGATCTTCATCTAATCCATGTCCTCATTTACCTCTTCAAGAGACCTCTTTTGATAGGGAGACTCCTCCAAGAACTATCCTAGTTCTTCACTAAGTCTATTTTTAGACTTCTTATGGTTTCTTCACTCTTAAAACCCTATTACCATAGGAGGTTCACTTTTCTATCCTCATACACCTAGAGTTTCCCTACCAATTCAAGTGCTCTCTTCTCCCATGAACTCATAATTATAACTTAATATATCAACTACTTGTCCCTATTCCAATTATCTTGTAGGAGACAAGGGCTCTACTCCATTATGTTCACTCACTGAACAACTCTCCTTGACTATTCTAGTAGTCATCTCTCTTGACTCTATCATCAAGATCTCCTACAAGTTGTTTTTACTACTCTTCCCTAGCCAGAATATGGCCAAGCTCATGTAAGGAAAGAGAATTTCATTTTCCTGCATTCCTACTAGAAAACTAACAAAAAAGTAAATAATATAAAGAGGATCCATTTGTTCTATGTACAATGTTGAATAAAAGAGATCAAATGGAATCCATTATTCACATCTTGCTTTTTCCTTAGAATCCAACCAAGTACAAGACTATATTTACAAAAACAAAAACAAAACTACAAATAGAAAGTAAACACACAAGTAACTACCAACATGAATTTTGATTAATTTCAAGTGATAAGTACACACTGTAAAAAAACAACACTACGTCTTTTCCACTATCTAACCCAGCCAACCCTACAACTAGAAATTTAGAGGTCTTATATCAGCGTTGAATTTGTTACAAAATAGATAGAATAGACAAAACCAATGAACTTCTATTCTGCCTATAGTTTTAAAACTACCTCATTGGTGTAGACTATCTTGATGATGTGAACGGGGATCGGTCTAATCGATTCTTAGTTTCTCCATTATTTGTTCATCCATTGACCTAGATTGTCCTGATGCTTCATCATGGAATGGTCTGACAAAATTTTGGATATTCCTCTCATTGGTCATCTATCAACAACATGCACTCTAATGAAACCATTGGTCATCTTTCTACCCCTTTGTCCCTCCTCTTTTAGTGTAATTCATACCGATAAGAAACATCAGCATGACTTAACATGATACCACCATCAGCTATTGGTTGGACTCTAAACTCCCAATGTCAAAAGGCCAAGTTTCTCTGATGGGTTGGTCAGGGAGACTCTACCTACTATCGATGTCCTCATCGGTATATCCTACCTTGCAATTCCCATCGGTGATCAGTCTAACATGATATGCACTTAATTTCTTGTTGATAACATCATCATCCTGACTTAGCCCAATATTACCATTGGCCATCCTCCTGATTCCAAATGCAGATTGCGCTAGTGTTGGCTAACCCGATGACTATGATCAGTATGTGTTGTGCCGACCAGGATATCAGTCTATGCTATATTGATAGTCCAAATTTAAACACCCTATGTACACTCTTATGCAAATCACAATTTTGCAAATCAAAATTTTGGGGCAAATTGGCTAACCCCTAGGTGCTCCTACACCATACTCCCCCTTTGAATAAACAAGATAGGGCACCATAGGGGACAACAAGGAGAGATCAATATCGAGCTCAAGGAAATTTCTCTCCTCTACCCATGTAGCCTTAGATTATGGATGGTTTTTCCACTGAACAAGGTGTTCCATGTAAGTTTGATTCCTAGTTTTCATTTTGACTCTTGAGTCTAAGATTTTCTCTTCTTATAGTGTAGCCATAGTGGGTAATGAAACTGTAATGACATCTAATATGGTCTATGGTCTATTTTGATCTATGTCTAATAGTGGTCCCTTGTATTTAACTAGGTCTTCTATGTGAAACATAGGTGAGATTGCTAGATTTTAAGAAAGCTCAACCTTATAGGTATTAGCCCCATATTTGGCTAGAACTTTACATGGTCCCACTCTTTTCATTTGTAACTTTGTAGGTAACCCTTTTTGCAACCTGGATTCATTCAAATGAACCATAACACATGCCCCTACTTAAAATTGAACATCTCTTCTCCTCTCATCCATCTTGGCTTTCAAGTTTTGGGTAGCTTCTGTTAGAGTTTTCTTGACATGCTCCTGGATGTCCTTCATGGTTTGAGTGAAGTCTTCTGCATGATCACTCCTATACTCCTTATTTCCTAAATATGTGAGTTCACACACTCCCCTAGGGTGAAATCCATATAATATTTCAAAAGGACTTCTACCAGTTATCTTATTAACACTGTAATTATAAGCATATTCTACTTTTTGGAGGATTAGATCCCATGTTTGGTCATATTCCCTAGTTATGCATCTAAGAAATTTACCTAAAACCCAATTAATTACATTAGTTTGACCATAATTCTGTGGATGGTAAGCTCATCCAAAATCCATATTAGTTCTCAATCTACTCCACAACATCTTCCAAAAATGTCCTATGAACTCTGGATCCCTGTTTCACATAATGCTTAGGGGTGTGTGTGTGAAAATTGTACCTGATCTGTAGACACAACACTCAGTAAAATATTAGAGGTTAGCTATAATCAAAATCATGCAAAATTGAAATCTAATTTAACCAAGTGATTTACTACCTTCTAATAGGTGCGAGATTAATGTTCTTAGATTGTAATCGAGATCAGTGACCTAGACGACACCTAAATGAAGGATTTGAATGCAATTGATCTAGATATGAGATTGAATGCAATTAAGCTATATTTTTGGATTTTCTATGCAATAAGAAATGAAAACTTGATATGAATCTATGCTAGATGAAATTGATATGCTATGAATGCTATTGAAAATTGATATGCAATGCTAATCTAACAATGATATGCAATATGAATGCAAAAATAAGATTGATCTCACAAAGATGTTGATTCACAAGAGCTTTGATCCTTTAATTCCAATTCTCCAGCGTGATTGTGCAAAAATATGAGATGCTTGGATGCAAATTTGAGAGATGAATTATGAAGAGCTGAGCCTTGTTTTTATAGAAATCCAGGGCTTTTGAGGTGCATGAGAAAAAAAGCCATAAATCACTCAAATAACTCAGGTTGATTTTTGAGTTATTTTTAAATAAAGGATAATTAACTCACAAAAACATGCAAAAGCTAAGTTTTAACTCAAAATAGAGTTTAGCTTTAATTGATAATTGATAGTTGTCTTCTTTTATGATTGTGCATGTTTTATTTATGAATTAATTTAATAATAAAGTGATTTATACTCAACTTAACTTCTTTTAAAAATAAAACAATTGATTTATAGGTTAATCAATTATTTAATCAAACTTTTATTAAAAACTATATTATTAAATAATGACAACTTTCTTTAATTAATTAAATAAGAATTTAATCAATTATTCATATGATATTAGATTTATTGTCAAAATTAAATAATACAATTAATAATAGATAGAATTAAATTTAATTACACAATTAAGTGGAAAACATTAAATCTAATTAATTAAATATGAAAATATTCAATTAATCAAACTTTAGGATAAATGTGATTTATTGCCAAATAATTATAAAATTAAAGATAATTAAGATAATTAGGAATATTACTAGGAATATTCCCTGATGTAGAATTTAAGATAATCAATTAGATTTGATGATGTTCAAATGTGCCTTAGGTTAGGACTTTGATGTTGATTTCATTCAATTTGTAGATGTAGGAGGTTAATGAACTTATAGCCCATTTTTGGGGTATTACAAGGGGAAGTCTATCTGTCCTCACAACTACCTTGAAAAAGAGTTGAGTTATATGACTAGCATCATGGGTAGTGTTACAAGGGATGAAATGGATCATCTTACTAAATATGTTCACTACCACATATATGCTATCCAACCCTATTTTATTCTTGGGAGTTCCCACTATGAAGGCCATACTAATGCACTCCCATGGCCTATTGGGGATGGGTAAAGGCTGGTATAGACCTACATTACTAGCTCCTCCTTTAGCCTTCTGACATATTACACATTTCTCCACATACCTTCTCACATATCTAGGTTGCTTAGTGATGCGAGAGTATCTTGGGGAAGTTAGCAATCCTGCATGGTGAAGTTTTTTTGTTGCTCGGTCATTGAAGGAAATCGACAAAATTCTAGTGCTCGATAGAACCTATTCTTGGTGATGCTTGTGGTTCTCGATGATGCCTAGCTTGCTCGATAGTTTTTTTGATGCTCATTAGTTTGGCTTTCCGACTAGAGTTCTTGTGGATTTCTTGGCCCGACTTGATGTATTTAATGTGGGTAGCTTGTGTTTCATTCTCCTATATGGATATAGAGGCCAACATGGAGAATTAATTTTTTGTGAGGCTATTTAAGAGCTGACTTATGTTTCATTTAAAATATTTGTTTTTTTAAGGAGCTGACTTGGACTTGGGAGTTATTTCTTTCTTCTAGCCAACTTGTGGCTAAATAAGTATATTTAAGAAAGGTATAGGGTAGGTTTGTAGGGGGGAATCATTCAACATGGAGTAGCAAAGAGGAATCATATTGAGCAAGAGCTAGTAGCTAGGTGTGGGCTTGGAAGAAAAGAAGGTTTCTTGGTTTCTTACGAGCACAAGTTTAGATTCTTCTTGGAGTTTCTAGTAGTTTGTTGTAGCCTATTGTTACAGATCTGGCTAGCTTGGAATTGGATCTTGAAAGTTCTTGTAGAATTAATATTGTAATTTTGTATATTTGGTCATAACCCAAAAGACCTTACAGTCGTGGATGTTGAATAAAAATAGTATGAAGCTATTTGAGAATTTTATTTGTTGTTTTTTTTCTATTTTGTTGTTTTGAATGTAAGGTTTAGATTATCTATTATTTGATTCTCTCCTTTTGCACTATGTTGGGATTGGTATGTTGAAGATTGATTCAGTTGAGGATGCTTATCAGTATGCCCTAATGGCAAAAGATAAGTTGAAGAGGAGAAAACATGGTAATTCTCGAGGGAAGGAGAAACAAGATCACTCAGTCAAGGATGGACTGACTGTTGAAGATTAACCGAAACCTATTGAACCAATGAAGAGGACATGTATGATTCCCTTTAAGGGTACTTGTTTTCATTGTGGTGAAGAAGGAAATAGAGCTTATGAATGTTCATAGAAGGTTGGTGATCCAAGAGCTACTGTAGTGAATGATAACATACTAAATCAACCTAAGAGAGAGTCATAAAACTTGTTGGTTTGAAGAACATTTCTCGGTACTAAGGTGGAACCATGTCATAGGAGTAACTTGTTTAGAACTTGGTGCAAGTCAAGAGGTAAAATTTGTAATGTGATAGTAGATGGTGGTAGCATTGATAACCTCATAACTAAGGAGATAGTTTAGAAACTTGGTTTGAAGAGAGTGAGATATCCTCATCCTTATAGGATCGGTTGGTTGAAGATGTTCATGATTTGGAAGTGAGGGAGCAATGTCTTGCTAATTTTCAGATTGGCCAGGATACGGATCAAGTGTTGTGTGATATTGTAGACATGAGTAGTTGTGACATATTGCTTGGTAGACCTTGGCACTATGATTGTAGGGTTGTACATAACTATGTAAAGAATGTGTTTATTATTGAGAAGGGAGGAAGGAAGTTTTCCCTAATGCCTTTTCCAGGTAGAACACTTGGTAGGAGGAACCTAATTTTTGGGAGCCAAGTTTAGTTGAAGGATCCTAGAAGGGTTGGAGATTAGTATGGAGAATAGACCTATGGATTGTCAAGGAAATACTTGAGAAGGAAAAGAAGGAAGAAGTGGATCTAGGGTAAGAGTGTTGAAGACTTGGAGGACATGTATGTGAAGAACTAGTTTAGGATTTATGTGTTGAATCCTATAAGATTTTCTTCCAGCCTTTAAGAACATCTTTTCATTTTTGGGGTGTCTTATGAAGGAGCATCCTAGGGAAGTTAGCAATCCTACATGTTGGAGTATTTTTGTTACTCGGTCACTGAAGGACTCGATCAATGAAGGAACTTGAAAAATTTTTGGTGCTCGATAGAAGCTATTTTTCACAATGCTTGTAATGCTTAGTCGATGTGCTTTCTCGGCGAAGCCTATCTTGCTTGGTAGTTTTGATGACACTCAATAGTTTGGCTTTCTAATTGGAGTTCTTGTGGATTTCTTGGGTTGACTTAATGTATTTAATGTGGGTATCTTGTGTTGCATTCTCCTATATGTATCTAGAGGCTGACATGGAGAATTAATTATTTTTGAGGCTATTTGAGAGCTAACTTTTGTTTCATTTAATCTTTGTTTGTTTTAGGATTCGACTTGGGCTTAGGATTTATTTCTTTCTTCCATCTTACTTGTGGCTAAAGAAGTGTATTTAAGAAATGTCTAGGGTAGGTTTGTATGGGGGAATCATTCAACATGGAGTAGAGAAGAGGAATGATATTGATCAATAGCTAGTAGCTAAGTGTGGGATTGGAAGACAAGAACGTTGCTTGGTTTCTTGCAAGCACAAGTTTAGATTCTTCTTGGAGTTTCTACCAATTTTCATTAGGATATTGTCATAGATATGGATAGCTTAGAGTTGGAATTTACAAGATCTTTCATAATTACTATTAGAATTGTTTGTATTTGGCCATAACCTAAAAGGCCTTACAGCTAGGCATGTTGAATGAAAATAGTATGATTCTATTTGAGAATTTAATTTATTGTGTTTCCACTGTGTTGTTGTTGTGAATGCAAGGTTTGGACTATCCATTCTTGGATTCTCTTCTTTTGCACTGCATCACTTAGGCCAATAGTAGAATATTTTTACAAGTTCAATTATCTTATTGAGGCCAAAATAACCACTAAGACTATTTTTGTTCTTCTCTTGAATGAGGTTTTCCCTCATTGACCCCTTAGGTACACACAATTTCTTCCCCTTAAAGAAAAGACCACTTTACAATGTATATTGTGCAAATTCGGTATGGAAATTATTATGAAAATTAGAACATACCTTATATGCTTCATAAAAATCCTCATCATCCTTGTAGAGGTCTTTAAAATTTTCTAGGCCAATGCTTTGGTGCTGAACTTCTCAGACTATCAACAATCTCATGCTTAAAGAATTTGCCACCTTATTCATTTTCCCTTTATTATGCTTTATTATGAATGTAAAGGCTTCAAGTTATTCCATCTACTTCAAATTTGTATTTCTCAACTTGTCTTGTGTTTTGATGTAGGTTAAGGCTTGGTTATCTATGAGAACAACAAATTCTTTAGGTAGGAGATAATGTCTCCACTTCCTAAGTGATTGCACCAAGGCATATAATTCTAAAACATAGGCTGAGTATTCCTTCTTAGATTCATTAATCTTCTTACTGAAGAAATCTATAGGCCTATCTTCCTAAATCAACACTCCACCTACTGCTACTCCACTTGCATCACACTCCAAAGTAAACCACTTGTAAAAACTTGGTAATAGGAGAATAGGTTCGGTGGCTATTTTTTGAGTCAAATTTTCAAATGCTTGGTCTACCTCATGAGTCCACCTAAACTTGGTCTTCAACCTAACTTTGATAGTGTCCAATAATGGTGCAAAATTCCCACTAAAGTTCCTAATAAACTCTCTATAAAATTGGGCCAATCCATGGAAACTTCTTACCTATGTCCCTATGGTTGGTGTAGGCTAGTTTAGTATGGCTTCAACCTTTCTTGGGTCCATCTTCAAAGTTCTATGAGACACCACAAATCCTAGGTAAAAAATCTCTTTCTTAAGGAATTCAAACTTCTCTAAATTGATTTCCAAGTGTTCTTCATGTAGCTTCCTTAAGATTATCTCTAAGTGTGATAAGTGTTCAGCCTTTGTCTTGCTAAAAATGAGTATATCATCTAGATATACCACCACAAATTTACCTATTTAATCCTTTAGCACTTCATTCATCAACCTCATGAATGTGGTAGGGCCATTAGTAAGCCCAAATGGCATAACAATCCATTCATATAGCCCCTCAGTAGTTTTGAAGTTTGTTTTCCACTTATCTCCATCCTTGATTCAAATTTGATGGTATCCACTTTTGAGGTCCAATTTTGTAAAGTATTGTTCTCCTCCAAGGAAATCCATTAGATCCTCTATCCTAGGTATATGGAATCTATATCTAATAGTGATTCTTTTAAGTTCTATAGAATTAGTGAAAATCCTCCATTTACCTCTTTTTTATGCTAGGACCACATGTTCTCCACATGGACTAATACTCCTTCTTACCAGTCATTGGTCAAGTAACTCTGTACTGGTCTAGCCACTTCTTGGTTTTCGTCTGGTGTGAGGTTGTAAGACTCTTCTTTTGGAAATGAGGCCCTTGGAATAAAGTCAATTTGGTGACTTATAGACCTCTTAGGAGGTATGGTTGCAAGTGTACCATCACTATCTATATCCTTGAATCTTTCTAGAAAATATTGAATCTCCACTGGTATAGTTGTTTGTTTAGGCTTCTCCACTTCCTTGGGCTTCACAACTATGGCATACCCTTCACTACCTTCTTCTTGGATTTTATTCATGAAATCTTTCCCACTGCTAAGTAGTACACTAGGAGTCTTTGTGTGAACTTCCTCTTCATCCTTTAAGGATTATATTTTGAAGGTTTTTTCATCCTTCTTAAATGAAACAATGTTCCCCTTTCCATCATATATGGCTTCACTATCATATTTCCATGGTCATTCCAATAAAAGATGGTAGGAATCCATTGGAAACACATCAAATAAAAAATTTTCCTTGTATCATCCAATGGAAAATTCAACCCATGTCTGCTCATTCACTAGGACACTTTGCCCTTTGTTCAACCATGTCACCTTGTAGGGATTTCTATGGGGTATCTTTACCAAATTGAGTTTCTTAAATACCTCTTCTATAATTATATTTTCCATGGAACTAGAGTCCACAATCATCTTGCACAACTTGCCAAATATCTTGCACCTAATTCTGAATAAGGCTCTTCTCTGTTTAGGTTCTTCTTTCACTAGTTTTCTTATCAAGACCCTTCTAAACATAAGGTTCTCTCCCATCTCTGATTCTATGTGACTCACCTTTGTTAACTTGACACTTTATGTGTCTTCTTGTGCATAATCCACTCTTTTCTTTGAATTTGAATAGGAGGCCTCCTCTAGACATCTATAAGAAGGGTGTCCTAGCTACCCATAGTTTTATCACTTCATGGTTGAAAAATAGGAACTACTCCTACCTGTACCTCTTCCTCTACTAGAACCTCCATGAGTTCCTCTACCTATTCCATAATGTCCTCTAGAACTTGTCTCACCACCTATCTCAACAAGTTTAGATAATCATTAGGTCCTCTAATCAGTTCCTCTTCCTTGGTGACCATCTCTATGACCTCTTTGGTATCTTCCTCTTCCTCTATTCCTTGAGCTAGAATCTTTCTTCCTTCTACCCTTTTCCTCTATCTTTAGTGCCAATTGATAATATTGGTGTACTATTTAAGGAGTTAGGAGACTCATCTCCTCTTGAATGGACCACTTCAAGCCATTAAGATATCTAGCAACCTTAATGCTTTCATCTTCCACCACCTTGTACCTTAGGAAAAAAAATTTGAATTCCTTGGTGTAAGTGTTAACATTAGACTCATTTTTCCTTAAACTCTATCTTCTTTTGTGTAATTAGATTTCATAATAATCTGGCATATAGTTTTCCCTAAACTTGGCTACCATTCTTCTCCATGTAACTATTGGGTTTTTTTCTTCTTTATCCCTCTTTGTTTGAAAAAATTTCTACCATGTAAGAGAAGAGCCTCTAAGCCTTCACTTAGCTACTCTCACCTTTTGAGCTTCACTTATCCCATCACACTCAAAGTGGATTTCCATGCCTTTTATCCAGTCAATGACTGAGTGTGGTTCAATTTTTCCATTAAAAGGTGGAATAACCTCTAATGCCTTCCCACTTAGGGCCTTCAAATATTTTAGGAAAGTTTCTTGTTCCACCATTGGATCAAGTTCAGGATCTTCATCCTCCACTACCTTATCCTTCTCTTCCTTCTCATCTATCCTTTCATTCACCTCTTCTTTTCTATCTTGTACTGCTTCCAACTTCTTGGCTAGTTGGTCCAATATTTTTCTCAACTGTCTATTCTCTTCGTCTTGGTCTTTGATCTTCTTGGCCATTTCTGCATTGGTCACCATCTTAGAGGATCCAATAGATTCATACTTTGACATACATTTCTCCAATCCAAAATATTTTGGGGCTCTAATACCAATTTGATAGGGAGACTCCTCCAAGAAGAATCCTAGTTCTTCATTAAGTCTATTTTAGACTTCTTAGGGTTTCTTCACTCTTAGAACCTTATTACCATAAGAGTTTGACTTTTCAATCCTCCCACATCTATATTTTCCCTACTAGTTAAAGTGCTCTCTTCTCCCATGAACTCACAATTGTAAGTTCATCTATCAACTACTTGTCCCTCTTCTAATTATCTTACAAGAGATGAGGGCTCTACTCCATTATGTTCACTCATTGAACATATCTCCTTGACTGGTCTACTAGTCATCTCTCTTGACTCTATCACCAAGATCTCATGCAAGTTGTTTTTACTACTCTTCCCTATTCGGACTATAGCCAATCTCTCCTAGGGAAAGAGAATTTCATTTTCCTACATTCCTACCAGAAAACTAACCAAAAAGTAAAGAATATACGGAGGCTCCATTTTCTCTATGTATAATGTTGAATAGAATAGATGAAATGGAAGCCTTTTTTCACAGCTTGGTTGTTCCTAAGAATCTAACCAAGTACAAGACTGGATTTACATAAATGAAAACAAAACTGCCAACATAATTTAAGAACACAAGTAACTAGAAATAATAATTTTGATTAATTTTAACTGGTAAGTACACACAGTAAAAAAAATAACACTATGTCTATTCCACTATCTAAGCCAACCAACCCTACAACTAGAATTTCAAAAGTCTTATATCAGCCTCAAATTCATTAAAAAATGGATAGAAAAGACAAAGCTAATAGAACTTCCATTCTATGTATAGTTTCAAAACTTCCTCATCGATGTAGAATATCCCAATGATGTGATCAGGGATTGGTCTAATTGATTCCTGATTTATTTTCTATTTGGTCATCCATCAGACTAGATTGTCCCGATGATTCATTGTGGATTGGTCTGACAAAATTCTAGTTGTTTTGTTAATCAATCATCCATCAATAATGCCCACTCCAATGAAACCATTGGTCATCAGTCTAACCCTTTTTTCACTCTTCCATTAGTGTATTTCATATTGATAAGGAACATCAGCATGACTTAACCCAATACCACCATCGGCTATTAGTTAGACTCCAAACTCCTAGCACCAAAAGGCCAATTTTATTTGATGGGTTGGTTAGCCAAACTCCACCCAATGTCAATGTCTTGTTCATCATATCTTACCCTGACATTCCAATTGGTGATAGATCTAACATGATATGTACCTCACTTCTCATCGATACCATCATCAAGTTGACTTAGCCCGATATTACCATCAACAATTGCGCTGACTCCAAATGCACTTTGCACTAGTGTTGGGTAACCTAATGACTATGATCGGTATGTGTTGTGTTGATCAGGATATTAGTCTATGTTATACTCATAGTCCAAATTTAAACACCCTATGTACACTCCTCTTCAAGTCAAAATTCTACAAATCAAAATTATGGGGCAAATTGGCTAACCCCTAGGTGCTCCTACACCATCTTCTTGAAAGTATCTTCATTTTCCTTCTCTACAACTTTCTCATCTCCATATTCCTCATGGTTAAGGATTCCAATCCTTTTAAAAATAATAGTGTTCCAAGAAACCTTCCATGCTACTTGATCTTCCCTCAATGGTTTCAAAACCATCTTTTGTCCACCATCCATGAAAGTATAGGTGTTCTCTACTCCATCATGTAGGGTATGCTTCTCCACTTGCCATGTCCTACCAAGGATAAAATTACAATCCACTAGGGGCACAATGTAACATAGAATGACATCCTCATATGATCCAATACTAAAATGGACATATACATATTCTCTCACATCAATTGTGTCCTCATTATTTAGTCTGTGTGCTCTGTAATGTGTATTATGTACTCTCCTTTCTAGATTCAACTTGTTAATCATCTCATTAGAAACTAGATTATCCCATGAACCACTTGAATTAATAACCTTACAAACATTACATTTACATTTTCATTATGTCCTAATTATAGGATATCTTTGATTTTATATTGTACCCAAATCTTCAGCCATGATTATCCCCATACTTGTCAAATCCTCAACCTCTTATATTCAAATCTTCAATCTTTGTCTGTTTGTTGCAAAGGATCAACTCAAGAACCCACCTCAAAGGATTTAATCAACTCCAAGGGTTCACCAAGGATTCAATATGCCAGAGATCCACAAGATTCTTCTATCACACTCTTTAGCTAGGATGCTCCTAGGCTCTAATACAAACTGATGCAAAGGCTAGGGATGGATTTGTAAACTTGATAGGGAAATTTATGTTCTTTATTTTGTTTTGTAACAAGACTCTCTTCTTATCTCAATCAAGAATCAATTCAAGGCCCACACCTCATACCATACACCTATCAAAGATCATTTCTATCCTCCTTTACCACCCTAGACTCCATGACATAAAATTATCCTTCCATACCTTCACATCCAAGTTTTCAACCAAGATTAGAACTCCATGGTTGTATCCAACAAGGAAATCTATTATCCTCATAACCCTTATAGAGTGTTCTCCAACTTCCTAAGTTTATGGAGACCTTACAAACACCTTAACTCCCTCATCCAAACTCACAACTTGTAATGGTTGGTTTCTAATACCCAAATTGTCATTCCTAGAATTGTTCTTAGTAGCCTTAACTAGTTAGAAAATGACAATTTTCCCTGAATCTCCCGAAAAGAATTCAAAAAAAAACCAAGGATCCATATAACATTTTAAAATTTATATATCCCAAACCTAATCCTACTTGTTTTGTAACAATACCTTCTAAATTTGTTGAGTCTAGTTTGCTAAAAAGGCCTAATTCCTGCATTTAACAAAAAAACCCTATCATGGGTAAACTCCCAAACCTTTCCTTCTTCAAAAGTATCATGAATAGGCTTTAATTATAATATTATGCAATCTATTTAATTCTATGACACTTCTAGATATAAAAGCCCCAAATTGGTCTCAAAAACCCTTATAAACTAGGGCTCACTCAATGTCTGACTTCCTAACACCATTGAAACTAAATAAAAGTTTCTTAACCATAATTATACCATCCTCTAATGGTTTCAAACATAAAATATCCCCCTCCAAGGGCTAGATCTCCCACTTCTATACCCTTGGCTCAATTTCATGACTCTTGGTCACACCTCAACCCCATCAAACACCTCCAATCAGTACCCACTTGAAAAATATCTCTTGTTCCTACATTCAAATGGTTATAATTATACTATAAATTGGTAGGATCCATCCCCAAGTGACAAAAAATACAAAAATGGGATGGATCAAACCATCTACATCTTAAAACTAAGGAATTCCTTGCACTCCTATAGACCACTCAATGAGAAATTCATAAAATTGATAGAATGGATATAGAAATGATTCAAGGAAGCTATTAAAAATGTGTCTCAACCATAAACAATTATATATTTCAATGACACATTCAAATGCTATGAGAAATTGTAAGAAAACTGAGTTTTATTTATGAAATGACATAATAAATACAACTACTTGTCTCCAAGCCATATGTCATACAATCTCAGTCCTCCCAAATGCTTAAATACACTTCTATAAACTTCCACAATGGATCCAAATTGGTTAGAACTCCTAGAAACACAAACTAAAACCATTTTATGATTTTCCCTCTTTAGGAAACTAGTCATTTAATTTCAAAATTTTGAATTTTCAAACTTATTAAATATGAGTCCTAAAACCTTCTAACTTTGGTGATTGTTGGTGTATGTGCTTCTAGGTTTTCTTGCACAATTGATGAGAAGACCTTGCTTGTCTTATTCAAGGATCCTAATCTCCTCTAGGATCTCAAAAGTCTTAGATGATTAACTTAAGCCTTGACTAACTCTACTCTAAGAGTCTAACTCCTTGTGCTTAACCTTGAAGGACAAACACCCTTTAGTTACTTCAATACTTTCTCCTACACTTAGAAGACTCTAAGTGCAATCTTCACACAAAACTTCACACTCATTGTAGGGGTGAAAAACATATTGAAAACATTCCATATATTTCCATTTGGATCCATCTTGAAGGATCTCCAAGCCCTTTTCTACCAGGTTCAAGAATTTTTCTTGAGGAGGCCTAATTAGACCTAATTCCTTATAGCCCTTGACAGGGTCTTTTTCCAGTTTCCTACCAAAAATTCCCAAACAACTTGAAAAAATAATCCCACATTCAATTACCATTTTTTATTTTATGAAGTATTCAAAAGGTTTTAGATTCCTAGGTCATCTATACACAGGCTTCCTATTATCTAGGTCAAATAAGGCTAAAAGGCCTAATTTATAGGACCTTACTAGTTTCTTGCTCAATTCTCAATCAAATGGATTGGTAGATTCTAAATCCTCCTAGCATGTCAAGATATGTTCATATCCCACCTAGAAATATGATTATTTTGTACTGTACTTCAATCCCCTGTGAGAAAACTTGAAATCTTCACTGTCAAACCTCTAACCGGGCACTCTAAGCTCGCCTAGGGCTTGATCGTACAAATAGAAGCTTGAATCTTCATGAATCCTACCACTAAATATATATAGACCAATGGCTCCCCTAAAACATTAATCTACCCTTAGGAAGATCCTATGGCTAGATTTCATGGGGGAGCCATAGTAAGACACACTGGTGAGGATAGGACCAGGAAAACCTCTAGACCTTAATCTATTTATTCAAGACACTAAATCAACTCAAATCAACTTTCTTACAAAATGAAAATGTCTTAGTACTATCCTATGTGTTAGTACCTACAAAAAATTTCAAGGCTATATCATTGTTCCTTTGGTCCCTGTAGAATTTTCTCTGTCTCTAGCTAAAGCCCTAAGCAAAATTTCATATTTCTAGCCATTTGGGTTGAAAAACCCTAAGTGTTCCCTAGCCTTGTTCTATTTAAGTGTTACTTTTTGGGCAACTTAAAAAATGATAAACGCATGTGCGTTAAATTTTATTACCCCAGCAGCCTTTATTCTCCTAAGTCTCCAAGCGCCCAATGAAATTAAATTTTTCTTAAGTCTTCAGCGCTTAATATTTCCTTAAGCCTAAAGTCCTGATGACCTTTCTATTTTCCCAAGCCTAGACTCTCTAACACCATCTGAATCTAACGGTGGGTGCATCTTCTCATAGACTGTGTCAGAAGCATGCAAACTTAAGATGATCGTTGATCTTCTCTTTATGACATGACATTTCTTTGAAGTAGGTTCATTGCCATGTAAGCATAGATGGCAGCTTTTTATTGGTTGAGAGTGGTGAGTTGGATATAACATGTTAGGTGGGCCCAGCATCTCAGTCTCCTTTTAATCCTATGGCTAGCACATGATTGCAAGAAATATTCTTCCCCTTTGCAATCTTGCACTGACTGTTGATTTGGTATCAGGCTGGAAGGGATGTCAGTGGGACCATTGTCAGGAGATGCTAAGGTGGTGGCATTTTATTGGCTGAAAGAGTTGATGAAGTGGCAGGGTTGTTAGAATGATATATGAAAAAAGAAAAGTTTCATGTCCTCTTGCCGGATTTTGTGACATGGTGGTCTCTCATTAGTTGGGGTATCTTATGTACCAAGGTTGGGTTAGGCTTTTATGACGTTAGCAAAGATTCAAGATCGATGGTGGGTGCATGATCTCATGGAATCTTCTAGGCCTTTGAGATCATGCATCATCCATTTGATCTTCTAGGTGGTATAACATTCTTAGTGGGTCCACTACTAGGTGTGAACAAATGGTGGTCTCTAGTTGGTCCACATAATGATGATTTGGTGGATGTCAGTGGGACAAGGATTTTCGGTGTTGTAGAGGGTTCTGACATTTGTAGAAGATCAATGGTTGGCGCATAATCTTAATGGGTGTTGTCAGAGGTATGAGATCTTGTACCAGCTGTCGATTTTACTTTTTCTTAGGTGTGTAGTCAATGTGGGTCCTATGTCAGAGGTGACCAAGTAGTGGTAGAAAATAGTGTGATGACAAGTGGCATAAAGTGGGCCTAGGTGGGGGTCTAAGTTTGGCAGTCCAGATAAAAAAGGCTAGCGGCTCTGATAAAGTTCAATGGTTTCAATCATTCACAAAGAAAAATGGCGGTGCTCCATATCAACTGGTGATTCAGTGAACACTGTGTTCATGTAATTGCTAAATTAACTGGCAGAGGCATAAAACATTCAGCGACTTGGAGGCAGTCTTCAATCACCAATTCACCAAATATGACTGAGGTTAAGGTAAGGCATTAAGCGACTTAGAAATTCTTGAAGTCACGTATTCACCAAATGGGTGAAGGGGTTAAGGGTTAGCTGAGAATAGTGGGACCATTTGATGATTCATTGCTAAGATGTCTTGTTCTGATTGGCTGAGCTAGAAAGGAATGAGGACACATCAGTGGGCTTCGAAGATTCAAAGGATGCTGAGATGGAGGATCTGACGGTTGGCATATCTTCACATAGAATCTTTTGGGGCTATGTAATCTTATGCAAACCGTTGGATTAGAACCTTATGAAGAGTGGGTCCAGTATGCCAATTCATCACTGGCATGCTCTATTTTCATTGGTTCAAGGGTTTAATGATGTGGAAAGTGATTTTTAAGGGGTTTTGTTGACTGTGAAGGAGTTTTGTGAATCACTCGATCTGTCGAGAAGAGATGAAATTGACAACCATGTTTTAAAATTTGCTGACTGACCATTGCAATTTGAATTCAAATATTTCTACAAGGTTTTCACCAGGGTTTGATGCAAAAAGCCATATAAAACAAATGGGTTGTTCAGAATTAATTTTTCCAGGATGTTTGCAGTTGGAAAATAATGTAAAGGGTTTGGGTTGTCATCTTGACCTAATTTTTCCTACCTGGGGTGATTTTCCACTTTAAATGTAAAGGATTGTTATTTGACTACAAGTAGCTAGGGTTAGATGTTTGTCAGATATTTCCATGACTGGCACATGCAAGATTTTCCATTGCTGGCTCTAGCTTTTAAATTTTGTTTCCTACAGCAAGAAATCAATTGAATTTGTATCTGCAGTTAACCTTTAGTTTGAAACCAATGTATTTGTACATCAGATTTGATCTAATTTTCTAGGGTTTCTTGGGTTTCCTACATTCTTTATTTCTTGTTGTACTAGTTGTTGTAGACCTAATTTTTCCCTAAATGATCCTTTTCTTGTTGCATCCTTGTTCCTATAAAAGGATTTTCAAGATCATTTAGGAGGGTTCAAGTTTTCTTCTGAGAGCTGGTTCCATGGATGTTCTACCTTGTAAATATTGCCTTCTTCTCTGCATATAGGGTGTTCCCTCTTTCCTTTCTGGTTTTGAGAATAGAATACATGTTGTAATATCTTGTCTTATGTATGAGATTTAATATATTTATACTTTTATCAGACTATCTCCATTTGAATCCTGAACTTGTTGATTATAGCATCAAGGGTGTTTGATCTTTCTACTTGTATTTCCTATGTGTTTGTAGTAGAGTTGTCTTCATAGATACAACTAAGTTCAAGATTAGTTTTCAGGTATGTATGAGTTGGGATATCAAGGGTGTCTCATGCTTGTCTTCTAGTAGATGCTAGTTAATGTATTACTTGTTTATAGGTCTCTTCTAAGGGGAGGGTTAAAATCCTTTGAATAGGTGATATCATATCTGGGTACACAGGTGGATTATTAAAGTGAGGTTTGGTTAATGGTGTATGATCAATATCAGGCATCAACATACTTGAATGTATTGTCTTCTTGTTTCATAGCTCTTTGTTGCAGTGAGGTATTTGACTCTGATGCCCATTAGATAAGGCACTAGTCTATGAGAGACTAAGGGTATTTCAGGGGTCCATTCAACCCAACATCAATCATTCAAATCAAATACCTTTCCCTTTCATGTTGGTAGTAGTATTAGGAGGTCCCTTCTAGTCTTCAGACTCATTCTATGCAAACAGGGCTATTGCATAAGAATTGGCTTCATTGGGGTACATGATACCTAAAAGGGTTTGAAGACTATTCCACAATAATCTATATGTAGGCCTATTATTTTTCATAAGGTGTTTTGAGTGTGCAGATAAGGCAATACCCACCTGAGTGATGTGGAGCTCAAAGAAGAAGGAGGATGTTCTCTATCCTCATCAATTGAACTATTTTCTTGTCAAACTTGAGTGCCTAACCTGAGATTCAAGCCCATCTATTGATTCAAGTTTGGTCCTGCAAGAAGAAGCTCCAACACTATGAACACAAATATAACACTAAATAAGGCATTCAATCCATATAGGTTCACTGTCACACTATAATGCTTGGTATCTTCACATAACCAGAATTGCAGAGCTGCTTCACTATTCAAAAACTTGATTACAATACTCTCTACCTTAGAATTTGAGCTTGAGAGATTCTTAGATGTCATTCTCTATGTTTCTAGGCCTTGTTAGCTCATCCACACTCCTAACTTTTAGGAAATCCAATGCTGTCAAGTTGCATGCAACATTTGCAATAAATTACCAATGTTGTCATGACAACTTTTGGCATCTTTTACATTCATTAGGCCAACTAGAATATAGGCCTCTATGCTATGTGGTTTAAATAAATAACCTCATTAATGACCTCAAGGCATCTTTCTTACAACTCACATGTGTTTAGAACACATTAATAATCTCAAATCCAAACTTTAAGCTTCTAAGGCTAAGCTATCAAAACAATTAAAAATGACTAATTGGTGACCTTAGTTCTAATACTAACTCACTTAGTCCACATTTGCAATACCTTCTAAGGTCCAAATCAAACACACAACTTCTATGACTTGGCTAATGTTAGATACAAGCCAAAGTGACATAGAAATTGGAGGCTAGCCTAGGTGCTCCTGCACCATCCTCCCCAAGTAAAAGCTTTCAATCCACCCTTGGATTGAGTAAGTTGAGGTCAATGCCCAACTTCTTGAATTTTGATTCTTTGATCCATACTACATCGGCATTAGATTGACCATGCCACTTGATCAAATGTTCCTTGTAGTCCTTCTTCCTAGTCTTTTTGTAGACTCTTGTATCCAGTATACTATCAGCTCTCTTCACTGTAGTAGAAGGTAATTGGAGTTCATCAACATCTTGGATAACTTCAATCAAACTCTGGTCTAAATTAGGGGTGGATCCTTTGTAAGGAACTAGGTCTGCAACATTGAAAATAGGGGACAGTCCACTATTCTCTAGTAGCTCCACCTTATAAGCATTGTCACCATACTTTCCTAAGATAGCACATGGACCTATCTTTTTCATTTGCAACTTGTGAGGGACTCCCTTTTGTAGTTTAGACTTTTTTAGATGCACCATCACCAAGTTTCCCACATTGAATTAGATTTCTCTTCTACTCTCATCAACTTTAGTCTTATGGTTCATAGTGTTCTCAGTCAATGTCTTCCTAACTGTGTCATGAATCTCCTACATTGCATAAGCAAAATCATTATCATATCCACTCCCTTTAACTCCATCCTTTAATTCTCTTAGATCATAGACTCCTCTAGGATGTAGGCAATATACAATTTCAAAAGGACTCTTCCCTATGGACCTGTTTACAGTGTCATTATAAGCATACTCAGCTTGTCCAATCAATTGATCCCATTGTTGACCATACTCTTGTTGGAAACTGCAATTGAAACAATTTTTGTATTGTCATTGATGTCAAACCTTAACTGGTAAGACTATTGCTACTTAGGAAAGTACTATATCTATTATGAGAAGGGATAGAAAGGATGGTAACAATAGCACCTTGGGAGAGGTTGAGATATCTTGATACTACAAAGTGTACTTGACTATGTTGCACAATGATGAGTCAATGTATTGTTTATCTTAGTATGATTAAAGACTAAATTGGCAGGCTTAACCGAGAAAAAATGAAGAAATCATGTTTAAGCTGAGTTATGACAATGTCGACTAAGTTAGCTAATGTCAAGCAAAATCTAGTGTTGACCGAGTATTGCCAAGTGACAGTAATTTGCTGAGGAAATAGTTTAGTAGTGATTGAGCATTTTACATGGAGACCGAGTGAAAGATCACAATATTGACTGAGTATCAGCAATTTTATATTTGAAGAGAATTCATGTTGTAGCTGACATTTGTTGAATTCTTGGATAATGTAAAATGTGTTGACTTTATTTATTGATTGTATAGAAGCATTTAATGCTTTGTAAAATGTTTTATTGTAATCGTTATGAGATTTGAAATGATTCTAGAAAGTAGAGCCAAAGAACAAAAGAAAGTAGATTCATTGAATCTGACCTAACCCTAAAATCTACGAAGGAGATTAAGCAGAAAAAGATGAGTTAACCGAACAAAGGAAAGTATTAAAGGAACTGAGCATTGGTATATGAAGTATGCATGTGTGAAGTTGATGCTGGAAGAACATTAAAATTTTTACTAACTGTATAAGTGAAAAGGATGAAGGAGAAGTGTGGTGATTGCTTAAAGAAGTTTTTCAGCAGATCAGAGATAGAGATGGTAAAGTTTCAAAGTTAGTAAACTAGCAGTTGTGTATGGAATTGGATCTAATATTTGCAAAGTGAGTTGTATGTTTTTAGATCAATACTACTGCTACTTTCTAACCATTGTAATAGTCAAAATCCTTTTAAGAGAGGTTGACCTAATAGTCATATGTTAAATCCTTTGAACAAGGTTGCATTCTAATGGAATGTATGTAACTCCTTTAACCAGGCTCACTTTTAACATGGTGATTGAAATCCTTTAACTAGGTCACACCTGACAGTGTGTATTGTAACCTTTGACAGGGTTGGCTTTTAACTGAGATCACTTCAAAAGAGTGAAAATAATAGTAGCATGTTACAAAGTGTTTTTTCCCATATTGGGTTTCCACTATAAATCCTATTGTCATTACTTGTGTGAATGTTGTGTGAACATTTTTGTGTTTTACAAGTTTGTTACAGCAAGGTTGTGGACTGCTGAGTTATATGTTTATGTTATAGAATCAGTGGTGACCGAGTTTGTTTTGGATTGAGAGAAATGTTTTTGAAGTTATTTTATACATCAGGACTTGAGAAGAACTGATTCACCCCCCCTCTCTATTGTTCTAAATCATATTAACAATTGGTATCAGAGCTATGTTGCTTATTGGTGTTTATAGAAAACAAGTTTAAAGGGACTTGAAGCAAATGATCAAGATGTATAAGAAGGAGGCACCGAAGTTGAATAAAGAAAATTTTCTTGCATGGCAAAGCTTGATGAAGTTGCATTTGGCCAATATTGGTGATTCTACAAAGTACTACATTGAGCATGACTATGTCACACTTGTTGCACCCTTGACTATTGAAGAAATGAAAATCAAGCAAGAACATAATCAGGCAATGTTGGAGATTGCATCTGCCCTAAGCTATCCAAAATTTGAGGGCATTAAGGACTATTCAACTGCTAAGCAGATGTGGGACACTCTTGCAAAGATCTATGGTGGTGATCTATATGTACTGAAAGCTAAAGCCGAGAGTCTCAGAGGTAGGTTTGATGAAATGAGAATGAATGAAGATGAAAATATTGCATAGTATTGTGGTAGAATAAAAGATGTTGTGAATACTATTAGAGGAGAAAATGGAACTATGGATGATGAGACCATAATTGGTAAAGTGCTAAGAACCCTACATCCTATATATGTTATTAAGATCTCAGCTATTCAGGAATCTAGATGTAACTCTACAAATGCTCTTACTTTGGAAGATTTGATTGGTAAGATGATTGCTTTTGAATTGTCTAATTATGATAACTTCACTGTTGGTAGTATTGGAAATGTTGAAACTACTTTTAAGCCATAGCTAGTTTTGAACAAGCCTAAGAAGGAGAAAGCAAGATACATCAGTGAAAGCAAAAGTGAAAGTGAAGATGACAGTGACACTTCTGATGAAGATCTTGAAGATCTAGAAGCTCTTATGGCTAGGAGACTAAGGAGAGGAAAAGGAAAATATAAAGGTAAACTCCCTATCATATGTTTTGCATGTAATAAAGTCAGTCATATAGCTACTAGATGTTTTGATAGGAAGGATAGAGATGAAGAAAGAACCAGAAAACACAAAGATAGAAGAGATGACAAAGGCTACCAAAGGTATAAAGACTTCAAGGAAAAAGGTAAGAAATCCTGTCACATTGCTGAAAAAGAGACTGACACTGATAGTGATGATCTTGAAATTGAGGTAGTCTATGTTGTAATGAAAGATGAATCTGATGAGGATGAGAAAACTGCATTGATTTCCTATGTGAACAAGAATGATAAATGGATTATTGATAGCAGTTGTTCACATCACATGATTGGTGACAAGAATAAGTTTGAGACCTTATATCATTATAGAGGTAAAAGTGTAACTTTTGGTAATGATGCACCATGTCCTGTTAGAGGAAAAGGATTGATTAAAATGACTGATAAAATCTCTTGTGAAAATGCTTATTGGGTTGAAGGATTGAACTATAATTTGTTAAGTGTTGCTCAGCTCAACAGAACTGGTTACCGAGTGGAATTTCATCACAAGAAAGCTAAGATATTTGATGCTACTGGTGAACTGATTAGAAGTGGTGAGGAGACTAGAGGTAATTTGTTCTATCTTGACTTATTTGAGGAAATATGTATTATTGCACAACTAGATGACATTTGGTTATGGCATAAGAGGCTGTGTCATGTTAACTTTGACAATTTGGTAGAGATAAGTAAGAAAAAGAAAGTAAGAGGTCTACCTAGATTGAAGAAACCTGAGAATGTGATGTGCAAACAGTGCCAGTTAGGAAAAATGACTAAGTCAAGTTTCAAGAGCAAAACCTTTACTTCTGAACACATTTTAGATCTGGTTCATACTGACCTTTGTGGACCTATGGGTATACAAAGTTACTGTGGTGCTAGATATTTTATTTTGTTTATTGATGATCATACCAGAATGATGCATGTAATGTTTCTGAAAGAAAAATCTGATGCTTTTCAATTTTTCAAGTGGTATTTGGCTAAAGTTGAGAAGGAGATAGGTAGGAACTTGAAATGTCTTAGATCTTACCGAGGTGGTGAATTTACATCAAATGAATTTAATCTATTTTGCAATGATAGAGGAATCAAAAGATAGATGTTTGCACTAAGGACACCTCCATAGAATGGTATAGCAGAAAGGAGGAACAGAGCTATCTTGGATTGTGCTAGGACACTATTGATTGAAAATAATGTGGCACATAAATACTAGAAAGAAGCCATAAGTATAGTTGTTTACACTCTTAACTAGGTACAAATCAAGAAAGGTATAAATTTGACACCCTATGAATTATGGTATGGGCATGCACCAAGTGTTAAATACTTTAGAATCTTTGGAAGCAAGTGTTACATATTGAAAGACTCTAGGAATGGAAATTTTGATGCAAAAAGAGATGGAGGTATATTCCTAGGCTACTCCATGAAAAGTAAAGCTTATAAGTGTTTGAAATCTAACACTAAAAAAATTGTGGAAAGTGTGAATGTGAAAATTGATGAGTATGTAGAAAGAAATGAAGTTGATAGAAAAAGAGAACCAGAAGATTACAGATCTTTTGTGTACATAGAGGAAATAGATGAAGCAGGAGGTAATCCTACACCTAATGGTGAGTCTCAGGAAAGCAATGCCGAGCAGCAGGAAGTGGTTGCCGAGCATCAGGAAAATAGTGCCAAGAGAGAACAAGAACATGTCAAGCTATAGAATAATGCTATCGAGAATCAGGAAGAGGTTGCTGAGCATTCAAAATTTGAATCTGACAATCTTGATGGGGAACTTGATGAAATAGAGGAGAAAAATGTTGAACCTATTTTGACAAAATATGTAAGAAGACATCACAAGCCTGAATAGATAATTGAAGATAGAGACACTGGAATCCAGACCAGAAGCAAGGCCAAGGATCCAACATGCTTACTATGTGAATTTGAACTGAAGATAACTAAAGAGGCATTAGAAAATGAAGATTGGATACAAGAAATGAATGAAGAGATTGACCAGATTGAGAAGAATGAAACCTGGACTTTAGTGCTGAGACCTGCAGACAAGAATGTTATAGGAACAAAGTGGGTATTTCAAAACAAGTTGAATGAGAAAGGTGAAATCACTAGGAACAAAGCTAGACTAGTATACAAAGGCTATGCACAAGAAGAAGGAATTGATTATAGGGAGACATTTTCCCCTGTAGCTAGATTGGAAGGAGTAATAACTCTACTTGCATATTCTGCTTATAAAGATTTCAAGGTATATCAAACGGATGTCAAGTCTGCATTTTTAAATGGTATACTAGAAGAAGAAGTTTACATAGAAAAACCAGAAGGTTTTATTGATCCAAATAGAAGACACATGGTTTGCAAACTAAACAAGGCACTCTATGGATTGAAACAAGCTCCCAGAGCATGGTATGAGTAGTTGCATAACTATCTGGTACAGATTGGATTTTCCAGAATAAATGACACAAGCAATTTGTATATGAAAGATGAGGAAGGAAAAGGTATTTTGTTAGCTAAAATCTTTGTTGATGACATTATTTTTGGTGGACAAGATGCATTGTGTAAAATTTTTTCACACGAAATGCAAACTGAATTTGAAATGAGTATGTTTGGTGAGATCAAATTCTTTATTGGTTTACAAGTATATCAGATGAAGGAAGGTATTTTCATTACCCGGTCTAAGTATGTTAATGAAATACTGAAAACTTTTGGAATGGAAGATGCTAGACTAGTAGGAACTCCTCTAGTTACTGGACAAAATTTATTTAAGAATGATGATGCTATAGAAGTAAACCGGACTTTGTACAGATCCATGATTGGAAAATTGTAGTATTCTATACATAGTAGACCAGATATTGCATTAGCTATTGGGATTGTGGCTAGATTCTCTACCAATCCTAAGGAAACACACATGATGGCAGTGAAGAGAATTATGAGATACTTAAAAGGAACTGCTGACTATGGGTTATACTACAAGAAGAGTAGCAAATTTGAATTGACAGTATATACTGATGCTAATTGGATAGGAAATGTAGATGATAGAAAGAGTACTAGTGGTGGAGCTTTCTTTCTTGGAAAAAGATTATTTTCCTGGACAAGTAAGAAACAAAATTGCATTTCCCAATCTACTGTTGAAGCCGAGTATGTTGCTACAGTAGTAAACTGTTCAAATTTGATATGGATAAAACAATTGTTGGTAGGCATGAAAGAAGAAATCACTGAACCTATTGTTATTTTTTGTGACAACACAAGTGGCATCAATATTTTTAAGAATCCTTTGATGCAAACTAAGACCAAGCACATAAAAATCAAGTATCACTATTTGAGGGAATTGGTACAAGACAAGGAAGTCTGAATGGAATATGTGAATACGAAAGAACAATTAGTAGACATATTCACTAAAGCTTTACCTAAGGAAGCTCATGAGTATCTGGGAAGTTAATTAGGGATCCTTCCCCTAACTAAGGCTGCCTAGTCAAGCTAGGAACACTGCATCAAATATGCTACAACAAAATATTTGACAATTTGATGCAGAAGATTGTCACACTCTAGGACTGTCCTAAAGTTGTGAAGAAGCATAGATAACAAATCGGTCATAAGCAAGATGACAAAGGGAGAAACACTATGCTAAATAGACATATCCACATCTATTGGATGTATGTTGCTGCTTTGGCATTTTTGTCAAAGAGGGAGATGAATTGAAATGATATTATAACACATGACACTGAAAGAAAGGAGTTGATGAACTAAAATGCAAGATCAGGATAGAGGGAGATCTAGATACTTCTGACAGTCACAAAAGTGAAGTTTATAGATTCTGAATCTGAATGAAGCTAAGGATATTATAATTTTTTTGGATTGGTTGGTAATCCATGTGTTATTCAAGGGATATCATATGGTGTTGGAATCAATGCCAAAGAGGGAGATTGTTGGAAATTGCAATTGAAACAATTGTTGTATTGTCATTAATGTCAAACCTTAACTGGTAAGACTGTTGCTACTTAGGAAAGTACTATATCTATTATGAGAAGGGATAGAAAGGATGGTAACAATAGCACCTAGGGAGAGGTTGAGTTATCTTGATACTACAAAGTGTACTTGACTATGTTGCACAATGATGAGTCAATGTATTGTTTATCTTAGTATGATTAAAGACTAAACTGGAAGGCCTAACCAAGCAAAAATGAAGAAATCATATTTAAGTTGAGTTATGACAATGTCGACCGAGTTAGTGGATGCCGAGAAAAATCTAGTGTCGACCAACTATTGCCGAGTGACAATAATTTGCTGAGGAAATAGTTTAGTAGTGACCGAGTGTTTTACATGGAGACCAAGTGAAAGATCACAGTATTGAGCGAGCATCAACAATTTTATATTTGAAGAGAATTCATGTTGCAGCTGACATTTGTTGAATTCTTGGATTATGTAAAATGTGTTGACTTTATTTATTGATTGTGTGGAAACATTTAATGCTTTGTAAAATGTTTTATTGTAATCGTTATGAGATTTGAAATGATTCTAGAAAGTAGAGCCGAAGAACAAAAGTAGGTAGATTCATTAAATCTGACCTAACCCTAAAATCTATGAAGGAGATTAAGCAGCAAAAGATGAGTTAATCAAATAGAGGAAAGTATTAAAGGAACCAAGCATTGGCATATGAAGTATGCATGGGTGAAGTTGATGCTGGAAGAACAGTAAAAGTTTGACTGACTATATAAGTGAAAAGGCTGAAGGAGAAGTGTGGTGATTTCATAAAGAAATTTTTGAGCAGATCAAAGATGGAGATGGAAAAGTTTCAAAGTCAGTAAACCAGCATTTGTGTACAAAATTGGATCTAATATTTGCAAAGAGAGTTGTATGTTTTCAGATCAATACTACTACTACTTTCTAACCATTGTAACAGTCAAAATCCTTTTAACAGAGGTTGTCTTAATAGTCATATGTTAAATCCTTTGAACAAGGTTGCATTCTAATGGAATGTATGTAAGTCCTTTAACTAGGCTCACTTTTAAAAGGGTGATTGAAATCCTTTAATCAGGTCACACCTGACAGTGTGTATTGTAACCTTTGATAGGGTTGGCTTTTAACCGAGCTCACTTCAGAAGAGTGAAAATAATAGTAGCATGTTACAAAGTGGTTTTTCCCATATTGGGTTTGTTGGTGTTTGAAAATGCATATGCCAACTAGGGCTGCCAATATGCCTTGAGACTGATGTTAGGAGTGGTTAGCTCCAAGTATGAGAGCTCTACAAGATAACTGGACCAACTATAGGGACAAGACTACCCTCTTCACTTTTGGCTCTACAAAACCAAGGTGGGTATACCTAATCCAATAACTTATGGCATTTTAGGACTTTAAACTAGATTGAACAAAGAAGATAATAGAAAGAAAGTACTAAATGGTAAGCAGACATTCATTGACTCTCCATTGCTATGAAGGGTATTACTACTATCAATCAAACAATAATTAAAACTTGAAATGGTGTTGATATATGAAGATGAAAAGAAGTAGACAAGAGCCAATCAGACATTGAACTCAATTAAATATACTAATCCCTGATCAATGCCATTATCCATTAGGTAGATATCAAATACAAACATTGAAACATGAACCAACTATTGTCAAAGACTCATAGCCATAAACATAAACATCCCAGCCCATCCACTACTTATAGTATCCTTCTATAGACAAATCAAAATAAATCTATGCCATGTCTAAAGTATATTTCACTTGATCCTAGATCAAGAACTAAAGACTAGAACATATACAAAGGTAACCCTATGCAATGGATCATAAAATCTAGAATTCACAATATTGACACCAAGGAGAGACTTGAAAGCTTGAAATAATTATATCAAGTATGATGAGTCATGTACATGTTCAAAGCAGATAAGAGAGAAAACCATTTCAATAACTTGCAAAAGACTACAAGGAAATTCTATTCAATCTCATACAATATGATACAGCTTGCTACAACCCCCTGGAACCAACTAAAATTAGAACCCTTGGAACCAATCTAGATCAGAACCCTTCTAAATGATCAAGAAAGTCCTCTTATAGGAACAAGGATTCAACATGCAATGGATCATTTAGGGAAAAAATAGGGTTTCAACCACCCTGCCAACCAAAAATTACATGAAAATTTATTGTAGGGGAAGAAACATAGGCAACCCAGAGAAAAAAAATCTTAGATAGATCTACCATCATAAAAAATCTATGAGAATAGTATAGAACACCAAGGAATTTTCCATAAAAAGTAGTCTTATCAGGCACCTGCAAACACACCTCGAGCACAAAACCACACTTCTCATAGTACAATAGAACCCTTAGCAATTGATCATGGAACCCTAGACCACATTGCAACCATCGGCACCACCAAACAAATCAAATCTAGCCTCAAAAGCAATTAAAACTAGTCCTTTCTATTGCTGGAAACCCCATTCAAAAATTCAAATTCAAACTGCAACAGTAATGTCAAAAATTTTAAAACATGACCGTAGATCTTTTCCTTTTCCTGGTAGATCAGATTACGGGTGGGATCTCCATTTATCATTAAAAAATGACTGTGGGACCCAAAACAGTCAGCCACCACTGAGACAACAACCCAGCAAATAAGAAAATAGCACATCAGTGATAATTGGTGCAAAGGACCCACTGAGCAGCCTTTCCATCTTTAGTGAAGATCGAAGGCTATCACTACACCACTAACTTATCCATCATGCAACTTCAATAAATAGTATTACAATCACCATCAGATCTTGTAGTGTATTAACTCCCATGAGACCAGTGATCCCACTAACAAATGCACCTCAGCACACCTGGAACAATGAGAACACACCCAATCTGCTATGTCTGACATAGGTCCCACTAACCTCCCCTCAATTCCAAATCGATGGTCATCACATGATTGCATGGCTTGGAAAGATTCCATGCAATCATATGACAACCATAAGATCAAAAGGTCATTGAGATACTGGGCCTGCCCGACAGCAAATCCAACTAATCACTAACACGACCAATGAGAAACTGGCATGACAACATGACATGGCATATAGGCCCATGCAAAAATCTTTCATAGAATGCATCAATGGCTATCATTAAGGCATGATGTTAAAACCTGTGCATCTTCCCTCAGTGGTATAGTGATGATCATTGATTTTGCTCACTCATTAGCAAGTCAACAGGGAAGGAAGATAGGGCCTGCTAGGATAGATGGCACACGGTCATGAATTTGCATGTTAGAGACCTCTGACACAAAACAATCTTGTGAAAAAGTGACAACCACAAGTTTAATAAAGGCTTGAAGACTTAGGAAAAATTAACGGCGTAGGGGTTTAGGACTTAGGAACTATTAAAGGGACCCCGCCCGACATGGAAAAACCTAACCACAAAGATGAAAAGGTCTTCATTTATTAGCACATGCGGTAAAAGGTTTTAAGTGGCCTGATAAAGTAACACAAAAAAAAAATAAGGCCAGGGTAAAGTTAGGTTATATTTTGAATTTTTTTACCCAATGCCTAGTTATTTGAAAATTTGACAAGGGTTTCTAGGCCAGAGACCAGGAAAAACACTGCAAAGACTAGAGGAAAAGACCAAGAGCCATGAAATTTTTAACAGGTGCTAATAGTGGCTCTAGTTGGGGATGTGTGCCTCCTGTAGCCACAGTAAGAATTCAGATCTCAGGGAAAAGCAGACCACCCATAGGACAAAAATAGGGGAACCCTAAAAAATTGATAACCAGGAAACAGGAAGGGAAACACATAATAGGAAAGGGAAATTATTTACAAAAATTTACAAAATCTTACAACTTTACTTGGTGGCCCCAAGCCACCAAAAGAAAATTAGAGACCCGCCCTGAATCAAAAATTTGATTCTCATCCACATATGCAACCAACCACCTGCAATTATCATGATCATCCTACTGCCAACATATGTGAACACTCATGGGCTGGAAAATGAGACTGTATTGATGACTACCCATGCTTTTCTAGTCATAACCAATCTCATACTCATACTCCAAGAAGTATGGAGTATCATTTATTTCTTCTTGTGCGTCAGAAAATAAAACATGTTGAGCATCATGCATTACCACAAGATTAGCTAGCTGAAAAGGACTTGGATCCTCAAATTCTCCATCATGAATTGGTTCAGCCACTAAGCAACTTGGTTCCTATGATATCATCACTGACTAGATCATAAACCAAGTGAAGGTCATTTACACACATATTGTGACAGTGGGACAACTGATTTGCATCATTGTTTCCATCAAAAAGGTTTCTGTCCCAATTATTGAAGACAAAGTCCTGAACACTATCACCATCACTATCATTTTTAACAAAAGAAGTAAAAGGGGTTGAACAAGAAACTTGTTCATCAATAGAATTCTTATGATAGGAAAACAAACTATCATAACCTTTAACCTCTTCTTTTGCAGAGTCACTATAGGAGGAGGGCTCTAGTGTACATGGGTCTTCAAGCATAGGCACCTATTGCATCCTGTCAACATTTGAAAAACCCAAAAATTGTTGGTGGGTAGGAGGAAAAACATTTACCATGAGAAACTGAAAGGCCAACCTTCAATGGCTTAGCAAAAAATCCAGAATCGGGACAAGCCTCAAAATATAAACAACTTTCCCAATCAGCACTCAACACCATATCAGGGATACCAACATCACTTGAAGATGAACAAACACTGATGACTTCATCATCTAGTATATCATACTACACCTGGTTGTCATCTAGTAATGTTGGGGTAGCAAAATAATTAGAGGTACACATGTCAAAGTCAGACCCTACTGACTCATGCTCTTGGTCAAAATCAATGTGTGTTGGATGTGAGAACTCAGAGCCATCCCTCCCTGAATATCTGAGATATTCACAAGACAAGAAATCTAAAATCTGTTCACTATGAAGTGAACAATTGTCCTCAAGAACACCCTCCTCTAATAGGAAATCATTAGTAACATCTTCACTTATATATTCTTCATCCTCTTGCGGACTGCACAAATCTTCTTCCCAATACTAAGAAAGAGCATCACTCTCATGATTATAAGAAAGAGTGTCACCACTTGACACATCTCCTTCATAGGTTCCATCATTCTCAATAATAGTATTACTAGGCACAACCCCAAATGCATCTTTAAGATCAAGATCAACATCATTAAGTATCCAATCCCTAAGATGCACATAACACTCTTCACATAAGGAGGCTAGCCAATGGGTTGATTCAGGAAAATAGAGTTCCCAAAACAAACCAATGAACATAGATTCTCAAAACTCAATACCCCCCAAAAGCTCATCATATGCCACACAAAACCTCTCATAGAACAAAGGTATTGATAGTTCCCTTCTACTTCCCACCTTTAATCTTATCAATTTTATGCAATCCCTATGGATGCCTTGGTCTAGTAATGCAAGCTCCTCCTCAAACTTACCCATCACAACTTAATGCAATACTTCCATAAGATTTTTGCAAAAATACAACTGAAAACTTGAAGTATGCAAACCTCTACTCACACCTTATTCCCTTTTCTTAGTGCTTGATCACTTAATAAGGAGACATTTCCAAACATGAAAGTATGATACCTGAAAGTTTTGCAGTAGAATTTTTTGACTGGAAGGTAGATCTAGAGCTCACCATGTAGTTCCATCAGGTTCATTTCTTTGTAGAGTCACCACCTCCTTTTAGAGGAAAATATATCACTTTTCTTTATTCTTCTTTCAATCAATACAAAACTTCACCAGGCCTCACTGTTTATCAGGAATTGCACTGATCAAATAGAGAACTCAGAGTTGCCACTCAACACTTAGTGAGAAGATTTTAGCAAATGCTTTATTTTTATATCTGACTCTTTACTATGGCCTCCCTAGTAGAGTCACCATCTTGTTGGTGTTTGAAAATGCTTATGCCAACTAGGGCTGCCAATATGCCTTGAGACTGATGTTAGGAGTGGTTAGCTCCAAGTATGAGAGCTCTGGAAGAAAATTGGACCAACTATAGGGACAAAACTGCCCTCTTCACTTCTAGCTCTACAAAACCAAGGTGGGTATACCTAATCCAGTAACTTATGGCATTTTAGGACTTTAAACTAGATTGAACAAACTAGATGATAGCAAGAAAGTACTGAATGGTAACCAAACATTCATTGACTCTACATTGCTATGAAGGGTATTACTACTATCAATCAAACAATAATTAAAACTTGAAATGGTGTTGATATATGAAGATGGAAAGAAGTAGACAAGAGCCAATCAGACATTGAACTTAACTGAATATACTAATCCTTGATCAGTGCCATTATCCATTGGGAAGATCTCAAATATAGACATTGAAACATGAACCAACTACTGTCAAAGACTCATAGCCATAAACATAAACATCCCAGCCCATCCAATACTTATAGTATTCTTCTGTAGACAAATCAAAATGAATCTATGCCCTGTCTAAAGTATATTTCACTTGATCCTAGATCAAGAACTAAAGACTAGAACATATACAAAGGTAACCCTATGCAATGGATCAGAAAATCTAGAATTCACAAGATTGACACCAAGGAGAGACTTGAAAGCTTAAAATAATTATATTAAGTATGATGACTCATGTACATGTTCAAAGAAAATAAGAGAGAAAACCATTTCAATAACCTGCAAAAGACTACAAGGAAATTCTATTCAATCTGATACAATATGATACAGCCTGCTACAACCCCCTAGAACCAACCAAAATCAGAACCCTTGGAACCAATCTAGATCAGAACCCTTCTAAATGATTAAGAAAATCCTCTGATAGGAACAAGGATTCAACATGCAATGGATCATTTAGGGAAAAAATAGGGTTTCAACCACCTTGCCAACCAAAAATTACATCAGAATTTATTGCAGGGGAAGAAACACAGGCAACCTAGAGAAAACAAATCTCAGATAGATCTGCCATTATCAAAAATCTGTGAGAACAGTACAGAACACCAAGGAATTTTCCATAAAAACTAGTCTGATTGGCCACTTACAAACACACCTTAAGCAGAAAACCACACTTCTCCTAGTACAACAGAACCCCCAGCAATCGATCATGGCACCTTGGACCACATTGCAACCACTGGCACCACCAAACAAATCAAATCTGGCCTCAAAAGCAATTAAAACCAGTCCTTTCTGTTGCTGGAAACCCCATCAAAAATTCAAATTCAAACTACAACGATCATGTCAAAAATTTTAAAATGTGACTGTAGATCTTTTCCTCTTCCTAGTAGATCAGACAGTGGGTGAGATCTCCATTTATCTTTAAAAAATTATCATGGGACCCAAAACAGTCAGCCGCCACTAAGACAACAACCTAGCAAATAAAAAAATAGCATGTCAGCGACAACTAGTGCAAAGTACCCACCGAGTAGGCTTTTCATCTTTAGTGAAGATCGATGGTTGTTGCTACACCACTGACTTATCCATCGTGCAACTTCAATAAATGGTATTACGACCACCATCAGATCTTGTAGTGTATTAACTCCCTTAAGATCGGTAGTCCCACTGATAAATCCACCTTAGCACACCTGGACCAATGAGAACACACCCAATCTACTACGTCTGACATAGGTCCCACTAACCTCCCCTCAATTCCAAATTGATGGTCATCACATGATCGCATGGCTTGGAAAGATTCCATGCAATCATATGACAACCATAGGATCAAAAGGTCACTGAGATACTAGGCCTGCCCAATAGCAAATCCAACTAATCACTGACACGACCAATGAGAAACTGGCATGACAGCATGACATGGCATAGAGGCCCACCCAAAAATATTTCATAGAACACATCAATGACTATTGTTAAGGCATGATGTTAAAACCTTTTCATCTTCCCTCAGTGGCATAGCGATGATCATTGATTCTGCTCACTCCTTAGCAAGTCAACAGGGAAGGAAGACAGGGCCCACCAGTTTAGATGGCACATGGTCATGAATTCACATGTTAGAGACCTTTGACACCAAATAGTCTTGCGAACAAGTGATAGCCACAAGTTTAAAAAAGGCTTCAAGACTTAGGAAAAATTAATGGCATAGGGGTTTAGGACTTAGGAAATATTAAAGGGACCCCGCCTGACATGGAAAAACCTAACCACAAACATGAAAAGGTCTTCATTTATTAGCACATGCGGTAAAAGGTTTTAAGTGGCCTAATAAATTAACACAAAAAAATAACAAGGCCAGGGTAAAGTTAGGTTATATTTTGAATTTTTGTACCCAACGACTAGTTATTTGAAAATTTGACAAGGGTTTCTAGGCCAGAGACCAAGAAAAACACTGCAAAGACCAGAGGAAAAGACCAGGAGCCATGAAATTTTTAATAGTTGCTAACAGGGTTTCCACTATAAATCCTATTATCATTACTTGTGTGAATGTTGTGTGAACATTTTTGTGTTTTACAAGTTTGTTACAGCAAGGTTGTGGACTACTGAGTTATATGTTTCTGTTATTGAATCAATGGTGACCAAGTTTGTTTTGGATTGAGAGAAAAGTTTTTGAAGTTGTTTTATACATCAGGACTTGAGAACAATTGATTCACCCCCCCTCTCTTTTGTTCTAAATCATATTAACAACTCTTTGGTCAAGCACCTTACTAGATTTCTAAGGCTCCTATTTACCACCTTAGTCTGACCATCTATTTGAGGATGGTATGCAGATCCAAAAGACAATTTACTGACCAATCTTTGCCAAAGAGTCTTTCAAAAATGACTCATAAACTTGGTGTCTCTGTCTGACACAATACTAAAAGGTAACCCATGCATTCTTACTATCTCTTTGAAGAAGAGTGAGGCTATTTGGCTAGCATCATTAGTTGTCTTACATGGCACAAAGTGAGCCATCTTTTTGAATCTATCCACAACTACATAAACACTATCCATGCCTTGTCTTGTCTTAGGTAACCCAACTACAAAATCCATGCTCAAGCATTTCCATGGCCTAGTGGGAATATGTAGTGGTTGATATAGGCCTACATTTGAAGAAGTACCTTTGGCCTTTTGACACACAATGCAACTTTCAACATACTTCCTAGCATGAAGGTTCATCCTTGGCCAATAATAGAACCTTTGAACAAGTTCTTGGATTGTAGTGATCCCAAAGTGACCACTCATTGCACCATTGTGCTTTTCCTGAATCAAATTCTCTCTGATAGACCCTCTAGGGAGACATAATTGATTTCCCTTAAATAAGAGATCACTTTGCAAAGTATATTCAACATATTTTCTATGAAAATGATTCTTATATCTAGCACATACCTTGTAAATGTCTACAAAGTCTTCATCATTAGCATATAGATCTTTGAAGTGATCTATTCCCATTCTCTGTAATTGGATTTCTTGGATAGTGAGAGCTCTTCTACTCAAGACATTTGTCACCTTGTTGAGCACTCCCTTCTTATGCTTGATATTAAATGTGTATTCTTGTAGCTATTCAACACACATGGTGTGCTTATGACTGAGTTTCTCTTGAGAGTTCAAGAAACTTAGAGCTTGATTGTCTGAATAGACTATGAACTTCTTTGGAAGCAAATAATGCCTCCATTTCCTTAAGGCCTAAACTAATGCATACATCTCAAGATCATAATAATAATACTTCTTCTTAGCTTCACTCAACTTCTCTGAATGAAAAGCCACTGGTCTACCCTCTTGGCTTAAAACAGCTCCAATAGCCACATTTCTTGCATCACACTCTATGGTGAATAGCTTCTCAAAGCTTGGAAAAACTAAAATAGGTTGTATAGAAATATTTTCCTTCAACAAATCAAAGCTCTTGTTAGCTTTTTCATTCCATACAAACTTAGTCTTCATGCCTCCTTTAATGGTGTCCAACATAGGAGCACAAATAACACTGAAATGCCTTATAAACTTTCTATAATATTGAGCAAGGCCATGAAAACTTCTTACCTTTGTTTCTATCCTTGGAGTAGGCCAATTTATGATAGCTTCCACCTTGCTAATGTCCATTTTCAGATTACCATGAGTTAAAACAAACCCAAGGTATACCAGCTTTGTCTTGATGAACTCACACTTCTCATCATGCAGCTTCTTGATGATAGTTTCTAGGTGTTGGAAATGTTCACCTTTTTTCCTTCTATAAATTAGTCTATCGTCAAGATATTGTTAGAATAACTAGGAAGGGGGTGAATCAGTTATCCATAGTCCCAAATACGAAATGTATATCCAAAAAGAATTTACACAAACTTTTGTAGCTCGGTAACATAAAATAGTAAACTGTCTGTGCTTTTACCGATTACTAGTAAATAACCTATAGTGATTACCAACCAAATCAACTATGAAACATGTAAATTATGATAACCAACAATCATTATAGTTAACACATAACGCAAAAGATTTAACATGGAAACCTTGTAAAGGAAAAAATCACCTGGGATTGGCATCCCAAAAATTGTTCACTCTTCTGAAGTGAGGTCAGTGAAGACCCAACCCTATTAAAGGTTACAAAACACACTGTAAGGTGTGACCTTGTCAGAGGATTTAACACTAACCATTATCATCCAACTAGCATTCACTATGGGGTTGATAGGATAACAAATGTACATTCTATGAATGACATTACAAGACTTTCAAGTCCACTCGGTTAAGAGATTTATCTGATTACAATGGTTAAACTATAACTGTAGGTGATCTGATAAAAATACAACTTCTATTAGAGATGTTCAAATCTATATTATGCTCATTCAAATCCTCTAATCCATATATCAATTATGTTTCAACAATATTCAGTAACTTACTGTCTCTCGGTTATAACTTTTTGACGCTCTATAAACTCTGTAGTTCGGTTCTCCTTAACTAGTCTGATCAGGCATGCATGAATCTTGTTCATGTGATATCTTTGTAGTCTTCTTCCTCTAGAATAAGTTTCATAATGAAACCTTAGTATCTTAAATAGACAAGTAAACTATTTTCTTTTCATCCATTAGATTTTGCCGCTTAATCTCCTTCATTGGTTTTGCCGCTTAAACCTTCCTTGGTTGATGTGTCAGTAACATGTTTTATTTCCATCCCTTAGATCTTCTTCAAATTTTGTTAGCCATTGATCTTCATAACAAACATTATCTCCAACCTTGTGATCATACACTTTACAGCTCATCAACTTCCATCGGCTAAACTAATCATTTAGTTCCTTTCATCCTACTCGATTAACAATGAAATGTGTCGGTGAACACCAGCTTGATTTATACTATTCTTGGTATACACTACATTGCTTGGTGTATACTGTAATGCTTCATTAACTGACCACACTACCTTGTGTCTTTTATTCTCTTTTCCTCATCATAGATGAATGCAACATAATCAAGTCAATAAAATAGGGTCATAGACTCATCAATAAGTTACCCAGTGTATTCCTTATCCTTATTTGTCAAATTCATCTTTCTCATGTAGATATATCTATACTTCATCTCTTTTTCTCCTTTCTATAGATGTTTAGGTATTTGTAACTTGCAAGATAATTGTTGTCAAAACTTGTTGACATTAATGAAAAAATATTACTGATTAATCATCTTACATATCTAATCAGTAGCTCGGTGATCTCTAATCATTGATCTTCAATTAGTTTCTAAATCAGTTGTAGTTCATCAATCTCTCCCTTTGGCATTGATGGCAACACAAGCAATATGAAGTGTACCATACACATACCAAACATATATTCTAAAACTCTAAAAAAATGTTTTCGCTCAGTATAAGCTCTCCTTTCTTAATATGTTTAATCACTATGTTACTTAACAACATTGTAGGTGTAGACCATCTTCTACAGATAAGATCTTTGCAGCTCTCAGATTCCTTCTTTTATTCTCATCAACTGATCTTCAATGCTCTCCCTGACTTCTTTAGTTTATCTCTCCCTTTGATTTTAGATCTCTCATTAGTTTTCTCTCCCTTTGTCTCTATTTCATATTGTTTATCTCTCCCTTTGACAACAATGACAAAGAAACACATAAACTTATAGCTTGGTAGTAGCCATATAACTCTATGTTGTCCAATTTTTGTACTATATCTCTATATACTATTATGCAAATTTGTTCTAGTTCTTCAAACCTTTCACAACTCTAGACAGAATCCAAAGTGTGAACTATGTTGCATCAACATGAATGATCTTCTGATAAGATTAGGCTAATGCAACCTCTAGATCACATTAGTGACCGGTAGATAGGGGATGGACCCCAAGTCTAGTCCTCAAATATTCAAAAGTTTCCTTTGGTAGAGGCTTGGTAAATATGTCTGCAAGTTGTTCTTTTGATGTAACAAATTCTAATTTGACTTACTTCTCCTATACTTGTTCTCTTAAATAGTGATACTTAATGGATATGTGCTTTGTTTTTTAGTGCATCACTAGATTATTTGAAATATTAATTGCACTAGTGTTGTCAGAATATATAATCACTAACTCAGTGATTACCTCATTCATACCTTCCAACACTTGCTTGATATATACAATATTTGAACAGTTTGTAGCAGTAGCAACATACTCTGCTTCAGCATTGGACTGATAAATACAAGTTTGTTTCTTACTTGTCGATGCAACAAGTCTTTTAGTAAAGAAAAATGCTCCTCCAGTGGTGCTTTTTCTGTCATCTATATTTCCATCCTAGTCTGCATCGGTGTAGACTTTGAGTTCAAACTTGCCTTCCTTTGGATACCATAATCCATAATCCTTTGTTTTCTTTAGGTATCTTAGGATTCTCTTTGTAGCAACCATTTGTGACTCCCTAGGTCTTGCAAAAAATCTAGCAAATATCCCAACAACATGTGCTACATCAGGTCTACTATGAACTACATACATCAACTTACCAATCATTAATCGGTACAGTGTCTAGTTTACCTCTGTAGTTTCATCTTCCTTGGTTAATTTACATCTCATAGCCATCAGTGTTCCAACAGTTTTAGTATCTTCCATGCAAAATGTTCTTAGTACTTCCTTGATATATTTGGATTGTGTGATGAATATATCATCATTCTACTGAATAACTTGTAAGCCTAGAAAGAACTTAATCTCTCCAAACATAGACATTTCAAATAATTTTCTCATCTCATCAGCAAATGGTTTATAGATGGGATCTTTTCATCCAAATATTATGTCATCCACAAATATTTCAGCAATCAAGATAGTATAATCTAAATTTCCTTTCATATACATATCTCTATTCTCAGTAGTTCTAACAAATCCAGTACTCAACAAATAATTATGCAGCCTTTCATACTAGGCTCTAGGTGCTTGCTTCAAACCATATAAATCTTTATGTAATCTACATACCATATCTCTCTTGTCTAGATCCATGAACCCTTTTGGCTGTTCTATGTAGACTTCTTCTTCAAGTATCCCATTCAGAAAAGAAGATTTAACATCCATTTGGTAAACTTTGAACTTTTTGTGTGCAGCATATGCAAGTAACATTCTAACTCCTAATCTAGCGATAGGTGCAAAGGTTTCACCATAATCAATTCCTTCCTCCTATGCATATCCCTTGCATACCAATCTAGCTTTGTTCCTTGTTACCTCTCCATTTTCATTCAGCTTGTTTCTGAAGATCCACTTAGTACTGATAACATTCTTATCCTTAGGTCTAGGTACTAAAGTCCATGTCTTATTTTTCTCTATCTTTTCTATTTCTTCATTCATTGCATTAACCCATTCTTCATTTTCCAATGCAACTTTTACATTATTTGGTTCATATTCACAAACTAAACATGTACCTTATCTCATTTTACGCCTTGTCATCATGTCATCTTGTCTGTCTCCAATTATTTGGGTCTCAAGATAATGTCTCCTGACAAATCTTGCCAGTACTTTATCTCTTCTATGTTTTTCATCCTATGCAGGTTCATTTGTTTTCTTGGTAGGTCCTTCCTACTCATTGGTTTCTCTTTCTTGTTCCTTGATGTTGTTTTCCTATTGACTGGTTGTCATAGTCTGTGGCTTCTATTAGAAATAGGAAATACTGAGATGGGGGGGTGAATTAGTATTTCACAAACTTTTTCTTTTGCCCACTTATGGATATAATAGATTACTTTAGTGCATACAAAGATTATCAAGCTGATTAACAAACATAGCAGTAAATAGAAAGAACTCATAACACATGATATGTTCTCGAGGAAACCCTGGCCAAGGGAAAACCATGGAGGGGATGGTACCCACAAAGATCACTAATAAAAAGTATCCTGTTAGGGATATTGGACCCTATTAGGAGTCAATTTACAATATATAGTAGATCTATCCTGGTTAAAGGACTTTAGGCCTTGTTAGAAGCCTTAACCCTGTTAGGAGTTAGATTACAAAACCTGATCACCAGCTAAGCTCACTACCCAAACAGGTAATAAAAAATGTTTCTGACTATAGTATGGTACTTCTTACAACTTCACATCAATAGCATTTTTGGCTATCACAATATACAACTATTGCAAGTTATCTTTTCTTTCTTTTTACACATCACACACTGTTCATACACTTTTTCATTACATTTCAAGTATGCTTAATATATGATTTATTAGAGCTAATAAATTTATATGGTCAGCTTCCAAAATCTTTATCCAAGAGTAAACATGTAGGATGTCATCCCTTCATAATTTTAAGTCATTATTTTGACAAGAAAAAATAATCCCTTAACTCTTTCGCTAATACTATCTCCAAAACTGTTCTATCTGCAAAAACTGTCTTCGGTAAACTTTGAATAACTTTGTCCTTACTACTCCAAACTTTATGCACACTAATATGGGGTATCCTCATACTCTTTAGAATCTTTAGTTAACTATACAAAAAAAAATATTGCTCCAGTGGACGTCACCAACTAAATCTTCATCGGGTGCTCTCTCAGGATCTAGATTCTATGCTCTCAATAGAGATTATATGTTTCCATAATGACAACATCTATGCATCCACATTAGCCAAATTTACAAAAATCCCCCCCTTTGTCATTGGTGGCAACATATGGGAAAATTGGCTAAGTGTGCAAACAAAACTTCAAAGTATTTACACAAAATTGTGGCCAAAAGTTATACAACACATATACAATATTGTACTCCATAGAATAGTTCCCCCTATGAGTATCCTTCCTCAACATATTATCAATTTGTTTCTATCTCTCCCCCTTTGACAACAATGATAAAGATAGGGTGTACAAAAATTTCAAAAAAAAACTTTATACCTTGTTATCAGCTATTGCAAAGCCGGTAGGCTTGCAACATAGTCACCAAACTCTGACTTCCATGATTCAAAATCTCTCTCCCATATCTTCCCAATGGATTCAACAACATTGAGTAGAGTACTCAATTCGTATCCTGCTGTCTGACAAGCTTGCAGGGAATTAAAGCTAAACTTCTGAAAAGATGTCTTTGTTGAAAGACAATTTGGTCTTCAACAATTGAGGTCTTGATTGAGATATGCTCTCTCAAGATGTTAATCCTGATCATCTTTCTATTCTTCTCCTCTGCTAACATTCTAATTTCATAATTTAACTTCCTTATGTTCTTCTCTACAAAACTTATCTTTACATTTGGGCTTGTCAAGGTGTTTGTTTTAGCTATAATTGCATCTATCTTCTCTCTGATCTTCTTATCTTCTTTAGCTATTAGGATTTCTAATTTTGTGCATTGTATATACAAACTCTTTCTAGTCTCAAAATGTTTCCTTAAATTCTTTATGCATACATCCAAATTACCAATATCATTTTGAATATTTACACTTAAAATTTGTTGCATTTCTGCTTCAAAGTCTTCCTGAACTTTTATTCTAGCAATATCCTTTAAGTTAGAAAATTCTGAGTCAAAAGAGTTTATTACTATTTTAGCTTTCTCAAGTGGATCCGATTCAAATACCTTAGTGCTGATCACACTCTCAAGTTTCTCTATCAAAACTCTAACCTTTCCTTCAAGGTCCTTCACCTTCTTATTCTTTCCAATAATTTTATTAAGAGATGTGATGAACTCAAGCTGATCATCATCTTCAACTTCTTTTCCAAGGTCTTCAAAAATTGAACCAATTTGTCTCTTCTTACTGTCAAGTGCACTAGGGGTAGTGACCTCTGTCAAAATTTGTTTACCTTTAACTGTCTGCTCTGCTGGAACTAATTCTGATACAGCTGGTGCTTCCACTGCCTCTATATCCTTTTCTGATTCTGTAATCTTCTCTTGCTCTTCTAAAGCCAAATTGTCAACAATGTTTCCTAGATCATGAAATACTGCATCATCTGACTCTAGTGTCACTTTGCTTCCTTCAATATCCATTGATTCTTTGCCAATATTGATATGTGAAGAAGATGGGACTTCTTCAATACCAACTTCCTCTGCATGCGGTTCCTCTGATTGCTTTTGCTGAGGGTCTGATTCAATATGCTTTCCTACAACTATATCTACAAGAACTTGCATTACTACTTGCTCAGTCTCTTTCTGTACTTCCTCCTTTTTGCCTCCCATTATAAGGATTGTTCTTCTCTTAGTTCTCAATAAAGTTCCAAGAGACTTCAAGAATCTTTTCAAATGATCTTCATCCTTAACTTCACAAAACTGTCTGATTACATGTTCTCTCATCTTTATGTCCTCTTCTTGTGCTCTTTGTTTTCTATTCACAAGTCTATTATACAAATCTTCTGGGATCTTACCATGAATAGTGCTAAGTTTCTTATCTATCACAATCATATGTGTAATCATTTCATTTTCAAAATTCAATCTGTCAAATGATCCATATAGGTCATAGAATTTATTCATCTTGGTGAAGTCTCCATGCTTCAATATATCTTCATTAAATCTTTCAATTCTTGGTTTCCAATTTTTCTTCTTGATTGAAACTTCATCATCATCTTTAATTTCTGCTATATTTCTAGGTACAGGTGGTACAATCACTTTCTATCTCTTGCCAGGTCCTATTGCACTCACTTTTACTCTTTTGCTAGAAATAGGAGAAAAAGATTTATCTCCTTCATCTTTTTTAGGTACTTCAACTTTTACCTTTATTGCAATAGGATCAACAGGGTCTACACTAGATGCCTCAAGTGGAATTACAAGATTTTCACTTTGCATCAAGGCTTCTGCAGTCTTCTTAGCTATGTCAAACTTATGACTTGTCATACCTAATTCTTTTAGTATTTTCTTCATAGTAGATTCAACTCTCCTACTAGATTGCTTCTTTTCTCTCAAACTTATTGCAGAGTTGAAATTCTCTTCATAGGTTCCAAACCTATTTGCATGACCATCCAACTCACACTTTAATAGTCTATTCACATATCCTACTATTTTTGCTTCAGATACTTCATAGCCAAGAGGGTCTATGAATTCCATTCTAGGCTCAACTACTTCAATGTAGGTGAAATCAGTGTCTACCATAAAACAAATGTCATCTTTATGCTTTTCAACTAAGGATTGAGGAATCCTTGATTTGTTCTTAACAATATTCTGAAAAGTCTTCAATACAAGCTTCACATTGTCATTGACTTTATCAAAAAGGTGCTTCATGTAGACTGAGTTTATTCTTTCCATTGTGTTCACATTGTCACTCCAATCAACTATGTAAGGAAATCTTCTCAAAATATGGAAAAACATATAGGTTATCAAAGATGAAAACCTAAACTGTGTACTTAGCCTTATTAATCTTTTCTAAGTTCTCAAATAACTAAATTTTCAAAATTTCACATAGGTCTACTTGTTTCTTCTCAATACACATAAGATAAGCTACATGAACCATTCTTGCAGCCATGTCATCTTCCCTTGAACTACCATAGAATTTAGTTGTTAGGATCTTGTAAAGGTACCTAACATCATCTTGCTTAATCTTACTTATCGCAATTCCTCTACCATTATAACTAGATCTAGTGTTGTCTAAAACAATCTTTCTCATGTTCTTTTCATTCAGTGGAATCTCTCCAACTTTTGATAGTCTAGTAACATCATGAATTAGGTCAGAAGTTATATCAATAACTCTATCCTCCATCCAAAATTTCCCATTGTGTATTCTACTTAAAATGATCTTGGTACATTCCTCATCATTAAATTCTTACTTCATGGAATACTTGATAATTTCATTGTTCTCTAGGTACCCATAAGCTGGTTTAATTGACATGTCTTGATTATACAATTTCTTGTAATCATCACTAAAATCTACATCTCCCAAAGTTTCAAACTTGCAACCTAAATATCCTTTAACATTCTCAATGTGCAATACTCCGTCTGGTATGAATGATAGTGCTAGTCTGTTATCAATTTTAGCTGGTTCTACTAGTTCTTTCTTAATATTAGGTCTATTCTTATCCTTAACATTATGAACCATAGAAATATCCATCTTATCAACTAATTAAAAAAAATACCTCAACTTTGCAAATCTAGGGTTTCGGTATGATCGTCGCTCAAACTGCTTCCAAACTTCTTCAAATCATCCTCAACTCACTTTTTCTTCTTTCAAATCTCTTTTCAATCTCTTTTTAATCATGATAACTTCAATTTCAACCTTATAACACTTCACATTAACTCGATCTGACATCGCATTCATTCATTTTGCTGCTAAAACCTCAAAAAGCTGATTCTGCAAACCTACAACCATAAAACTTTTTGTGACCTTGCAAAACATGATATTTTATTTTGCACACTTAACCATAGCATTAGTACAACATAAAAAACCTATATCTAACTACGCAAAACTTAACTCATTCAAATTCCTAATCTACACTAATCCTAAGTCCTAAACTATAGAAACTTACATAATTTAAGTACTTAAAGAAGGGTCAGGTAAAGATTCATCCTTACCATTAGTTACATTACCTTCCTAACTACTTTCAGTGCTAAATATACCTCCTTGATCTATGCCATTATCAAATTTTACTTCATCTTTATTGCTACAACAACCTTTCTCTTTGTTTCCTGCATTTTCATTCCTTCTTGCATTGTTCCTAGGGGTAGGGATATGATGATAACCTCCATTGTTCATCCTGCAAACTCTTGCTGAGTGTCCAAACTTGTTGCATATCTAACAAATGATTCCATTGTTTCCAAATCTTTGTCCTTGCTGGTTAATCTGTGACCTGCAATTTCTAGCAATATGTCCTACTTTGTTGCATCTAAAACATACTACCACTTTTCTTTGATTCATTTCTTCAATAGATTTCTTATTTGCATTGTTAGTATTCCCAATCATTCTATCATAATTATTCAAAATTACTTTAGGTCTTCTACATTCATTAGCTCTATGTCCATAACTATGACAATTATAACAATGTCCATTAAGAGGTTTAAATTGCTTACCTGTGCAATCTCTCTTCATGTGCCCAATAGTATTACAAGCAAAACATCTACCTTTGAATTCTCTTTGCATACCTTTAGATGATTCTTCCTATTTTGATTCTTCTTGCTTTGATTCTTCTTTCTCTCTAGGTGGTTCTTCTTTAGATGGATCTTCCAATGTGTTCTCATCTAGCTTCATTTCCTCCACACTTTCAGATGTCTTCATATCTGGCTTCTTACTTTCATGGTTTGTTCTAAACATACTAAATCCAAATCCAGTCCTATCAAAGAATGGTTCTTCAAAAGAAATTTGTTTTTTAGTCTTATCACTATTTGAATATAGCCTTTCAAGTTGTTGTTTAGATTAAGTTAATTCATGTTTCACAATTTTATTATATTTCTCAAGTTCCACATACTGCACTTTTACTTTTTCAGATTCGGATGTTTCCTTTTCAAATCTTGATCTCAGATATTCATTCTCAATTTTCAATTTTTCATTATCAGATCTCAAATTTCCATCTTTCATACTAAGCTTCAGATTTACTATCTTCAGTTCATGCTTAAGGATCTCATTTTCTTTTTCTAATTCATCACAATCTTCAACAAGCATATCAGATTTCTTTTCAGATTTCAAATCTTCAATCTTACCTTTTAATTTGTCAATAGCATTCTTTGCATCTTCATACTTTCTTCTTAAGGAGTTTCTTTCATCATTAATCATATCAATCTATTCAAGAGCTTCTTCAAGATTCTTCTGAAGTTGATCCATATCCATAGAGATCTTACTCAAGCTGCTAAGCTTTCCTTGAATGTTCCATCTCCGAGTAACTGTGCTCTAATACCAATTGTTAGAAATAGGAAATACTGAGAGGGGGGGTGAATCAGTATTTCACAAACTTTTTCTTTTTCCCACTTATGGATATAACAGATTACTTTAGTGCATACAAATATTATCAAGCTGATTAACAAACATAGCAGTAAATAGAAAGAACTCATAACACATGATATGTTCTCAAGGAAACCCTAGCCAAGGGAAAACCCCGGTGGGGATGGTACCCACAAAGATCACTAATCAAAAGTATCTTGTTAGGGATATTGGACCCTGTTAGGAGTCAATTTACAATATATAGTAGATCTATCCTGGTTAAAGGACTTTAGGCCTTGTTAGAAGCCTTAACCCTATTAGGAGTTAGATTACATAACCTGATCACCAGCTGAGCTCACTGCCCAAACAGGTAATAAAAAATGTTTCTGACTATAGTATGCTACTTCATACAACTTCACATCAATAGCATTTTTGGCTATCACAATATACAACTATTGCAAGTTATCTTTTCTTTCTTTTTACACATCACACATTGCTCATACAATTTTTCATTACATTTCAAGTATGCCTAATATATGAGTTATTAGAGCTAATAAATTTATATGGTCAGCTTCCAAAATATTTATCCAAGAGTAAACATCTAGGATGTCATCCCTTCATAATGTTAAGTCATTATTTTGACAAGCAAAAATAATCCCTTAACTCTTTCTCTAATACTATCTCCAAAACTGTTATGTCTGCAAAAACTGTCTTTAGTAAACTTTGAATAACTTTGTCTGTACTACTCCAAACTTTATGCACATTGAGATGGGGTATCCTCATACTTTTTAGAAGCCTCAGTTAACTGCACAAACAAAAATATTGCTCCAGTGGATGTTTCCAACTAAATCTTCATCGGGTGCTCTGTCAAGCTCACAATATCCATACTTAGACAATTTCTTCCTTCAACTTGCCATACTTGCATTCCAGATTCTATGCTCTCAATAGAGATTATATGTTTCCATAGTGACAACATCTATGCATTCACATTAGCCAAATTGCAAACAGCTTCAGTAGATACTCTAGTTATTCAATCTCAGTGAATCTACTATAGTCTTCTGGTTCCTTTCTGCTTTCTTCTGCATTCTTATCATCAAACTCATCAATCTTGACATTAGTACTTTCAATCATTTTATTATAAACTCTGTTTAGACACTTGTATGTTTTTCTTTTAGTGGAATATCCCAAAAATATCCCTTCATCACCTTTTGAGTCAAACTTTTGATTTCTTTCATCTTTCAGAATAAAGCATTTACTTCCAAAAATTTTGAAATAACTTACAGTGGGTTTGTGGCCAAACCATAACTCATAGGGTGTTTTTTTAGTGTCCTTCAATTGTACTTAGTTCAATACATAAATAGCTTTGCTAACAACCTCTCTCCAGTATGTCTGAGCTACATTATTTTCTATCATCAATGTCCATGCACAGTCAATAATTAACCTATTCCTCCTTTCAATAATTTCATTTTGCTGAGGTGTCCTTGGTGCAGAGACCTATCTTTTAATACCATGCTCATTACAATAGTTAGTAAATTCATCAGAAATAAATTCACCACCTCTTTCAGATCTCAAGCATTTCAATTCTTTACCAGTCTCTTTCTCTAATTTTTCTTTATACCACTTGAACATCTTAAATGCCTTTGATTTTTCCTTCTAGAACATGACGGTCATTAATCTACTATAATCATCAACAAAAAGAATGAAATATATGTCTCCATAGTAACTCTGAGTTCTCATGGGACCACATAGGTTGGTGTGAACTAACTCAAGTATTTTCTTTGTGAATAATCTTTTCTTTTGAAACTATATTTTGTCATTTTACCTTTCTTACATTCATGACACATAACATGATTAGGCTTTGTTAATTTAGGTAGACCTCTAACCTTTTTCTTTTTTTCTAATCTTAATCATGTTATCAGAATTCACATGACATAACCTTTTATGCCACAACCATGCATCCTCATTTTTATTCATTAAACAAGAAGACTCATCATTGTTAAGATAAAATAGATTACCTTTCGATTGTGCTCTTGCTCCAACAAGTTTTCTAGCATCATTAAATATCTTTACTATCTTTCTCTCAAAAGAAACTCAGTGACCAGAATTTTTTAGTTGTGCCACACTTAACAAATTATAGTTTACTCCTTCTACCCAATAAGCATTATCACATTTGATTCTATCATTTATCATTAGGGATCCTTTACCTCTAACCATACAAGGTGTATCATTACCCATTTTTATAGATCCTCCATTTTATTGCTCAAGATGATCAAATGTTTCTTCATCACTAGTCATGTGATGTGTACAACCACTATCTATGATCCATGTATCATTTTTATTAACTTTATAAATTAGTGTTGTTTCTACATGTCTTTCTTCTTCCTCAGAATCATCCTTCATAGCAACAAATACTACTTCTACATCATCATCAAAATCGGTGTCAGTATCATCTTCTTCAGCAATGTAACATACCTTTTTACCTTTATCAGTGTTGTCTCAGTGTTCTCTATTGTAGTGTCAATAACTTTTGTTGTTTCTTCTCCCATAGCTTCCTTCACCAGACCATTCTTTGTTTCTATCATCTTCTTTCCTATTTGGACATCTAGTAGCAATATGACCAACTTCTTTTTAGTTAAAGCATGCTAAAGGTAACTTACCCTTATATCTACCTCTACCTTTGGGTAATATTCTAGCCATAAGAGCTTCAAGTTCATCAAGATCATTATCAGTATTGCTATCATTATGATCATGTCTACTACTAGACTTACCAATCTTCAGAGAAGTCATGAAAGAAGATTCAATATTCGGTACAACACTATTATCATAATTTTTAAACTCAAATGTAGTTAGTTTACCAATTAGATTGTCAAGAGTGAGAGTATTACCAGGTGTAGATCTCATTTCATGGATTCTAGATATTTTGATTGCATAAACTGGTAATAAGGTTCTAAGAATTTTTCCTACCATAGTGTCTTCATCAATAACACCATCAGATCCTCTAATTGCATTAAAATATTCCTTTATTCAATTTGTATACTGCACTATGTTTTAACCTTCTTTCATCTTCATATCATCGAATCTTCCTCTTACAGTTTAACCTCTAGCTCTTTTGACATTTTCATCACCACTATAAACTTGAGCAAGTTTAACCCACATTTTCTTAGTAGTAGTACAGCCTTTGATATCTGCAAATTCGGCATCTATCAGAGCAGCAATAATCTCCATCATAGTGACATTATACTCATGTCTCTCTCTTAATTGATGAAGATTCAAAGGTCCAGTGGGTGGTGAAAGGTAGCCATTCTCCATTAGAGTGATAGAAAAATTCCCAATTCTAGATACATGTAGCTTCATTCAGGTTTTCCATATTGTGAAGTTATCCTTGTTTGGCTTTGGCACTTCCCTCTTATACATTTTGTGATCTTTGTGCTGAAGTCCTTAAAACTCTATTCCAATCAACCAATGCTCTGATACCAATTGTTAGAATAACTAAGAGGGGGGTGAATCAGTTATCCACAGTCCCAAATACAAAATGTATATCCAAAAACAATTTACACAAACTTCTACAACTTAGTAACATAAAATAGTAAACTGTCTGTGCTTTTTTTGATTACCAGTTAATAACTTATAGTGATTACCATCCAAATCAAATATGCAACATGTAAAGTATGATAAAAAACAATCATCATAGTCAACACATAACACAAAATATTTAATGTAGAAACCCTATAAAGAGAAAAACCACCTAGGACCGGCAACCTAAAAATTATTCACTCTTCTGAAGTGAGGTCGGTGAAGACCCAACCCTATTAAAGGTTACAAAACACACTGTAAGGTGTGACCTTGTTAGATGATTTAACACTAACTTTTATCGTCCAACCAGCATTCACTATGGGGTTGATAGGATAACAAATGTACATTCTATAAATGACATTACAAGGCTTTCAAGTCCACTTAGTTAAGAGATTTCTCTGATTACAATGGTTAAACTGTAACAGTAGGTGATCTGATAATAATACAACTTCTATTTCATATGTTTAGATCTATATTATTCTCATTCAAATCCTCTAATCAATATATCAATTCTATTTTAACAATATTCAATAACTTACTATCTCTCTAGTATAGCTTTCTGACACTCGATAAACTCTACAGTCTGGTTCTCCTTAACTAGTCTAATTAGGCATGCATGAAGCTTGTTCACATGATATCTCTGCAGTCTCCTTCCTCTAGCATAAGTTTCATAATGAAACCCTAGTCTCTTAAATAGACAAGTAAACCATTTTCTTTTCAACCATCAGATTTTGCTGCTTAATCTCCTTCATTGGTTTTGTCGCTTAAACCTCCCTCAGATGATGTGTCAGTAACACACTTGTTTTTCATCCCTTAGATCTTCTTTGAATTTTGTTAGACGTTGATCTTATTAACAAACATTATCTCCAACCTCGTGATCATATAGTTTACAGCTCATCAACTTCCATTGGCTAAACTAATCATTTAGTTCCTTTCATCCTACTCGGCTAACAAAGAAATGTGTCAGTGAACACAAGCTCAGTTTATATTGTGCTCAGTATACACTACACTGCTTGGTGTATACTGGAATGCTTCATTAACCTACCACACTACCTTGTGTCTTTTATGCTCTTTTCCTCATCATAGATGAATGCAACATAATCAAGTCAATAACATAGGGTCATAGACTCATTAATAAGTTACCTAGTGTATTCCTTATCATTATCTATCAAATTCATCTTTCTCATGTAGATATATATGTTCTTCATCTCTTTTTCTCCTTTCTACAAATGTTTAGGTATTTGTAACTTGCAGGATAAGTGTTGTCAAAACTAGTTGAGATCAATGACAACATATTATTGATTAATCATCTTACATATCTAATCAGTAGCTCGGTGATCTCTAATCACTAATCTTCAATTAGGTTCTAAATTAGTTGTAGTTCATCAATTATACCACTAAAAATTTGCCAATGTAGTGTTTGAGGACTTCAGTCATGAGCCTAATGAATGTGGAGGGGGCATTAGATAGTCCAAATGGCATGACAAGCCATTCATACAAACCTTCATTGGTTTGGAAGGTTTTTTTCCACTCATCTCCTTCATGTATCCTAATTTGGTGATAACCACTTTTTAAGTCTATCTTGGTAAATTACTTGGCTTCACCTAGACAATCCATTAGGTCTTTAATCCTAGGAAAAGGGAACCTATATCTAATGGTTATCCTATTTATTTCCGTTGAATCAATAGAAAGTCTCCAAGTTCCTCCCTTTTTAGGTGCTAGGATAGTGGTTATGTCACATGGGCTAATACTCTTTCTAATAAGACCTTGGTTTAGGAGTTCTTGTATTTGTCTAGCAATTTCCTCATTTTGTTGAGGAGTCATCTTGTAGGCTGCCTTATTTTGTAGGGTAGCTCCTGGTATAAAGTCTATCCTATGACTTATGGCTCTTTAAGGGGGTAATGTTGATGGTTTTCCATCACTTACTATACCTTCATAAGTGTCTAGCATGCTTTGTATCTCCTTAGGTAACTCTGGCTTCTTGGTTTCCTTATCTTCATCTATCTCTCTTGGTCTTAACACCAATATAAAACCAACTCCTTCACCTTCTTCCAAAGCTTCTAAGAATTCTTTTTCACCAACCATGAGCACATTAGGACCTGCTATCTTCATCTCTGCATCCTCTAACAGTGACTAAATTTTAAAAGTCACATTATCCTTCTTGAAAGTATAGGAGTTCTTCACTCCATCATGCATAGCTTGGCACTCAAATTTCCATGGTCTACCTAGGAGCAAGTTACATGCATCCATAGGTAACACATCTCACAATACCTTGTCCTTATACCTTCCAATTGAGAACTCCACCCAAGCTTTCTCATTTACTAATGCATGTTGGCCTTTATTCAGCCATGTGACCTTGTAAGGATTAATGTGGGGTATCCTTGTCATGTTTAGCTTGTTGAATGCTTCCTTTGACATAATGTTTTTAGTTGACCCTAATTCAATGATGACTCTACACAATTTTCTCATCATCTTACACTTTATCCTAAATAAGGACCTTCTTTATCTTGGCTCTTCTTTCACTAGCTCCTTGATTAATGTTCTCCTCATCATGAGGTTCTCACCTTCCTCTAATGTTAGTGGTACCTTAGGGTGTTTCTCTATTGCATTTGTCTCATCATGAATCAAATTAGTTCTCTTTTCACCTCCTTGAGAAGTACTACCCTTGTCTGGACACCTATAGGTAGGGTGTCCCATTTGGTTGCAATGATAGCATTTCACATTGGAAAAATAATTGCCTCTTCCTTGTCTACCACTTCTTCCTCTAAAGTTAGAGCTCCTTCCTCTACTACCTCTACTAGAAATTCCCTCTTTTTGCTTAGTGTATTTGAGTTCTCCACTAGCCCTTGGATCTGAACTCCTTCCACCATATCCACTTCTTTTCCCTCTACTATCTCTTCCTCTACCTCTTCCCTTGGAGGTTTGTTCTTGTTTTATTTTGCCTTTCTCCTCAATCTTCAAGGCCATCTGATAGCATTGGTGGATAGTTTTGAAGTTAAGAAGACTCATATCTTCTTGTATAGACCACTTGAGACCATTCAAATACCTATCTAGTTTGATACTTTCATCCTCTACCACTTTTGATATTAAGCACAACTTTTGGAACTCTTTGGTGTATGCTTGGAAATCCAAATCTTTTTGTCTAATATTATGTCTCCTTCTATGTAGCTAAACCTCATAATCATCAGGTAAGTAGGTCTAATTCAATTCCATTCCATGAATCTATACGACTCTTTCCCTCTTTCTCTCTTTTAGAAACTTCCACCAGGTGAGTGTTGAACCTCTCAACCTAGATTTGGCCACCATCACTTTTTGGGCCTCTGATATACCATCACATTCAAAGTGATTTTCTATGTTGTCAATCTAGTCCATAACTGAATCAAGATCCATTTGTCCACTAAATAGTGGTACACCCTCCAAAGCTTTGCCACTTAAGGCCTTTAATGCTTTCAAGAAGGGTTCTTCATGAATAACAAGGCCAGGGGTTGGAGCTTCCTCATCCAATTCCAATTCCTTTTCACTTGCTCCTTTCTCTTCCTTCTAATCTATTTTATCCTTCACCTTATCTTCTTTGTCTTGGACTTCACCCAAGAGTTGTGTTGGATAAAATTGTCTGAAGGACATTGTTGGATTAGCTATGTGTTGTCTTTGATGTCACACAAATGTCATATCAATTATTGCTCTTAGTATCTACCAAGTTCAGTTGGTCAGCTAAGCGGTTCTTAGTAACTACCGAGCTCAGTTGGTTAGCTAGGTGGTTTTTAGTGTCTACCAAGTTCTCTCAGGTGTCTAAAGGAAACATGATAGGGTAACAGTATTTACCGAGCCTCCTCGGTTATCGAAGGAAAATTAGTGGTTACCGAGCTCTCTCGGTCTCCAACGGATGTTGTAGAATTTGTTGTGGTTACTGAGTTCTCTCGATCACTGAAGGAAATCCTTTCAAGATTAATGTTTACTGAGCAAGGTCGGCCCTTTCAAAGAATTTTGTTATTATAGTTTGTTTATCCCAGCCGACTGTTATAATAATTATTAGTGCCGACTTGACAATCTAAATGATTATGAAATGGCATATATATATATAGAAGGTCAAGTGGTGAATAAAAAATATATAGCATGCAAAAATCATTTTGAAGAAAGGTGTGTGCAAATTTTGAAGGATGGTTAGATATCCTTGAGGAGTAGCAAAGATTTAATTGATCAGTAAGGATCTAGTGAAACAGAATAGAGATCTATATTCAGCAATTCAATTGCAGGTCATTTCATTGTTACTCTGTAGCAATTGTAGCAGTGATATCAAAATCTCTTAACCGAGTTGGTTTAACAACCATTTTGTAAATCCTCTAACAAGGTAACAGTTCTATTGAATTGTTTCAAGACCTCTTACAAGGCCACTCCTAGCAGGGTGATTAAATCCTCTAACAAGGTCACACCTAACAGTGTGTTTTGTAACCTTTTACCAAGTTGGCTTCTAACCGGGCATCACTTCAGAAGAGTGAAAAATAGTAACTAGTTACATTGGTGGTTTTTCCCATATTGGGTTTCCAAGGTAAATCTGGTGTCTCTTGTGTTCATGTTATTTTCTTTATTCATGTAAGTTAATCAGTGATGAATGCTTAAGAATAGTTTAATTATTACACACTTCAAGGATCAAGTTTTCAACATTTCTCTGTATATTTACCGAGTGGCACAGTAAATAATTTTTTAAGATATTTAAGGGATCAATGGTAATATTTTTGTGGTTAACTAATTCAACCCCCCCCCCCCCTTCTCAGTTACTACATCTATATTTCCAACAATTGGTATTAGAGATTTTGGTGCTTGCAGCAAGGGTTTCAAGGACCTAAGCTAAAGATCAAGATGTCTTACAAAAGAGAAATTCCAAGGCTTAATAGAAATAACTTTTCAGCATGACAAGGTCTCATGAGACTACATCTAGCTTCCATTGGTGATTCAGGATGCAAATATATTGATCAAGAATATACAATTCCTACTAGCACATTAACTGTTGAAGACATTGCAAAGACGAAGAACCATAACACTATGATGATAGACATTTCATCAGCTCTTAGCTATGAAGAATTTGATGAAATCAAAGATTGCACAACTTCACATGAAATGTGGAACAAGCTAAAGAAAATCTATGGCAGTGATGACAATGTGAAGAGATCCAAAGCAGAGAGCCTAAGAGGACAGTTTTATCAAATGAAAATGATAGAAGAACAAAACATTGCAAAATATGTTGAAAGGATCAAGACAAGTGTTAGTGCAATCAGAGCTTTTGGAGGAAAAATTGATGATGAAACAGTTATAAGTAAGGTTCTTAGAACATTACTCCCTATTTATGCAATAAGAGTTTCTACTATTCAAGAAAGAAGATGTGAAGAAAATCACAATATAACTTTGGATGCCCTAGTTGGAAGATTGACAGCCTTTGAACTGGATAACTATGACAACTATGTTCCAACTTCTAAAAATATTGAATCAGCTTTTGAGGCCAAACTTTCACTCAAGAAAAGGAAGAAACTCCAATCAGAAAGTGAAGAAGAATCAGAGAAAAGTTCTGATAGCGATCTTGAAGTTATTGAAGCATTACTTGCAAAGAAGTATTCAAGAGGCAGAGGAAAATACAAAGGTAAAACTCCCTTAATCTATTTTTCCTGTGAAGAAATTGGTCATATTGCAGCTAGGTGTCCAAACAAGCAAAGCAAAGATGAGAAGAAAAATTACAAGTACAATGGCAAGAAAAATTTCAAATCATTCAAGGATAAAGGTAAGAAAACATGTTTTTTAGCTAAAGATTCGGATGATAGTGAAGAAGAAATTGTTTTCATTGCTGTAAAAGATGAATCTGATAATGATGAAGATGAGATAGCACTTATCTCTCATATAAGCAAGAATGATACATGGATTATAGACAGTGGATGTTCACATCATATGACTGGTGATAGGACCAAGTTTGAACACTTTGAAAACTTTGATGGTGGTAATGTAAGGTTTGGAAACAATGAACCCTGATGTATAAAAGGAAAGGGATGAATTTCATTAACCAAAGAACTTATATGTGATAATGCATATTGGGTCGAAGGACTAAAGCATAATCTTCTAAGTGTAGCACAACTAATCAACTTTGGATTCAAGGTTGAATTCATGAATAGCAAAGCAAGACTGCTGGATGACAAAGGAAAACTGATAGGATCAGGCAAACAAACCAAAGGTAACCTATTTTATCTTGATCTTGGTGATTACTCATGTTTTATTGCTCAAATTAAAGAAATTTGGTTATGGCACAAAAGGTTATGTCATGTAAATTTTGACAACATGATGAAAATAAGCAAATTCAAGAAAGTAAGAGGTATTCCTACTTTGAAGAAACGTGATGTTGGTCTATGCAAGAATTGTCAAATTGGTAAAATGGAAAAGTCTAGTTTCAAAAGTAAAAACTATTAGTCTGAAGATATTTTGGAAATTTTGCATACTGATTTATGTGGACCTATTGGAATTGAGAGCTATACCAGAGAAAAATTCTTTATTCTCTTTGTTGATGATTATTCTAGAATGATGACTGTTATGTATTTAAGAGAAAAGTCTGAAGCATTTGAGAAGTTCAAATGGTATTTAGCAAGAGTAGAAAAGGAAAGAGGAAAAAGAATAAAATGCTTGAGATTAGACAGAGGTGGTGAATTCATCTCCCATGAATTCAATAATTTCTGCATTGAAAGAGGAATCAAAAGACAGGTATCAGCCCTGAGAACTCCTGAGCAGAATGGAATAGCTGAAAGAAGGAATAGATCTATCATGGACTGTGCAAGGACTCTAATGATTGAAAAGAACATTGCTATGAAATACTGGAAGGAAGCTATCAGCACTGTAGTTCATACCTTGAACCGAGTACAGCTGAGAAAAGACACATTCAAGACTCCATATGAGCTATGGTATGGCTACAAACCAAATGTAAGTTACCTAAAAGTATTTGGTAGTAAATGTTACATCTTAAAAGAATTTAGAAAAGGAAAATTTGATGTAAAAAATGATGAAGGAATATTTTAGGGATATTCTTGCAAAAGTAAGGCATATAGATGTCTAAATTTGTCTACTCACAAAATCATAGAAAGTGCACATGTGAGAATTGATGACTTTGCAAAAAAGATTGAAGAAGAAAGCAAAAAGGAACCAGAGGACTACAGAATTTTTTTTTACATCGAACCTGATACATTGCCAGACACATGTAAGGAGACTACATCTACTAAGCCCAGTACAGTAACTAAGTCAAAAGAAGAAGTTTAGACTGAGTCACAAAGTACCGAGTCTTAGTCTGAAGCTACCGAGCAAGTATCTACCGAGCCCGAGCAATCTAAACCTGAAGATGAAGAAGATGACAATGTAACTCATTTAGGAAGCAAGGAATCTATATTATCCAAGTACATCAGAAAGCATCATAAACCAGATCAAATTATTGGAAACAAGTCAGATGGTACTATGACAAGAAGTAAACTAAAAGGTACATGTTTATTTGCTGATTTTGAACCTAAAAATGTCAAAGATGCATTAGAAAATGAAAGTTGGATTGAGGCTATGAATGAAGAAATAGAGAAAATAGAGAAAAATGAGACATGGACTCTTGTACCTAGGCCTAAAGATAAAAATGTAATTGGGACAAAATGGGTATTCAAAAATAAGTTGAGTGAAGATGGTCAAGTATCAAGAAACAAAGCAAGATTGGTATGTAAAGGATATTCTCAAGAAGAAGGAATAGATTATGGAGAGACTTTTGCTCCTATTGCAAGATTAGAAGGTGTGAGGACTTTACTTGCATATGAAGCACATAAAGGATTTAAGGTATATCAGATGGATATCAAATCTACTTTTCTCAATGGTATTCTTGAGGAAGAAGTCTACATTGAGCAACCTGAAGGTTTTATTGATCCAAACAAAAGGGATATGGTCTACAAATTACACAAAGCATTGTATGGTCTGAACAAGCTCCTGGAGCATGGTATGAAAGATTACATAACTATCTTACTCAGATTGATTTCAAAAGGGCTAATGACAACAAAAATTTATACATCAAAGAAGGATCAGATAATAAAATTATTTTGGCAAAAATATTTGTGGATGATACTATGTTTATAGGAAATGATGATCAGTGCAAAGAATTTTCAGAGCTTATGAACAAAGAATTTGAAATGTCTATGTTTGGTCAGATAAAATTCTTTGTTGGACTTCAGATTCAGCAGAACAAAAATGGTATCTACATTACTCAGTCTAAATATATCAGGGAAATACTTAAGAAATTTGGTATGGAAGATTCAAAACCAGTTGGTACACCCATGTGTACTGGACTGAAGCTTACCAAAGATGATGATTCAAAAAAAGTAGATCAGACCTTAGACAGATCAATGATTGGAAAATTACAGTATGTAGTACATACAAGGCCTGATATTGCCTTAGCAGTTGGAATAGTGGCAAGATTCTCGGCTAAGCCCAGAGAAAATCACATGATGGCAATCAAAAGAATCTTGAGGTATTTAAGGGGAACTAAAGATTATGGCTTGTGGCATAAATTTGGAGGCAATCTAGATTTAAAAGTGTTTACTGATGCTGATTGGGTAGGAAACATTGATGACAAAAAGAGTACAAGTGGTGGAGCATTCTTTCTTGGCAAGAGGTTAGTATCTTGGACTAGTAAAAAGCAAAACTGCACATCCCAATCCACAGTAGAAGCAGAATATGTTGCTCCAGTAGTAAACTGCCCTAATATTATATGCTTTAAATAGCTTTTGGAAGGCATGAAGGTTGAGATCAAAGAACTAGTTGTTATGTTTTGTGATAATAGAAGTGCAATAAATATTTCAAAGAATCCAGTAATGCATTCCAAAACCAAGCACATTACAATTAAATATCACTTTGTCAAAGAATTGGTGCAGGACAAGGAAATCAGATTGGAATATATTTATACAAAAGAACAAATTGTAGATATCTTCACCAAGCCACTACCTAAGGATGCATTCTTGTATCTAAGAGGCAAGTTAGGGGTCACTCCCCTATCCGAGGTTCACTAAATAAAGTTTTAGTGATGCAACAACCAGAACATTTTGAAGATCAATCAGTTGATGCAGCATAGTCAGGGGATCATTGCATATGAATTAGTACATAAGGTACATTGATGTTTACTGAAATTGTGTAAGTTGTCTTTGGCATGTGTTGTCAAAGAGGGATAGTTTGCTATCATTTCAAGAAATTTCTAAGAATAATAATTTGAGAAGTTAAGAGGGAGAGTTTTCAGTCAAAGAAAGAAGTTTGAAGATGATGGGAATCAAAATGAAGCTAAGGATATGTTTCTTACTCTTGGTTTCTCTGTGAAATTTCATTGTGCTATGACATGTTGTGTTGCCATCAATGCCAAAGAGGGAGATTGTTGGATACAATTGTCTGAAGGACATTGTTGGATTAGCTATGTGTTGTCTTTGATGTCACACAAATGTCATATCAATTATCACTGTCAGTATCTACCAAGTTTAGTCAGTCAGCTAAGTGGTTCTCAGTATCTACTGAGCTCAGTCGGTCAGCTAGGGAGTTTTTAGTGTCTACCAAGTTCTCTCAGGTGTCTAAAGGAAACATGATAGGGTAACAGTGTTAACCGAGCCTCCTTGGTTATCAAAGGAAAATTAGTGGTTACCGAGCTCTCTTGGTCTCCAAAGGATGTTGCAAAATTCATTGTGGTTACCGAGTTCTCTCGGTCACTGAAGGAAATCTTTTCAGGATTAATGTTTACCGAGCAAGGTCGGCCCTTTCAAAGAATTTTGTTATTATAGTTTGTTTATCCTAGCTGACTGTTATAATAATTATTAGTGCTGACTTGACAATCTAAATGATTATGAAATGGCATATATATATATAGAAGGTCAAGTGGTGAATAAAAAATATACAACATGCAAAAATCATTTTGAAGATAGGTGTGTGCAAATTTTGAAGGATGGTCAGATATCCTTGAGGAGCAGCAAAGATTTAATTGATCAGTAAGGATCTAGTGAAACATAATAGAGATCTATATTCAACAATTTAGTTGCAGGTCATTTCATTGTTACTCTGTAGCAATTGTAGCAGTGATATCAAAATCTCTTAACCGAGTTGGTTTAACAACCATTTTGTAAATCCTCTAACAAGGTAACAGTTCTATTGAATTGTTTCAAGACCTCTTACAAGGCCACTCCTAGCAGGGTGATTAAATCCTCTAACAAGGTCACACCTACAAGTGTGTTTTGTAACCTTTTACCGGGTTGGCTTCTAACCGAGCATCACTTCAGAAGAGTGAAAAATAGTAACTAGTTACATTGGTGTTTTTTCCCATATTGGGTTTCCATAGTAAATCTGGTGTCTCTTGTGTTCATGTTATTTTCTTTATTCATGTAAGTTAATCAGTGATGAATGCTTAAGAATAGTTTAATTATTACACACTTCAAGGATCAAGTTTTCAGCATTTCTCTGTATATTTACCAAGTGGCACAGTAAATAATTTGTTAAGATATTTAAGGGATTAGTGGTAATATTTTTGTGGTTAACTGATTCACCCCCCCCCCCCCTCTTAGTTACTGCATCTATATTTCCAACAAGTTGTTCCATTTGAGCCAATATTTCTCTAAGAAATCTATTATCCTCTTCTTGGTCATCCACCTTCTTGGCGAACTCAGTGTTAGTCACCATTTCTTTATCTTCTACTAACTCAAAAGATGTATTCTCTCCTACTAATTTAGTAGGTTGCAAAATTAACCACAAGCCTAATCAAAACAAGCTCTGATACCAATATGGTGTATGTGCTTCTAGGTTTGCTTACACAATTGCTAAGAAGACCTTGCTTGTCTTCTTCAAGGATCATAATCTCCTCTAGGATCTCAAAAGGCTTAGATGATTAACTAAGGCCTTGAATAAATCTTGTCTAAGAGTCTAACTCCTTATGCTTAACCTTGAAGGACAAACACACTTTAGTTACTTCAATACTTTCTCCTACACTTAGAAGACTCTAAGTGCCATCTTCACACAAACCTTCACACTCATTGCAAGGGTAGAAAACATATTGAAAAAATTCCATATATTTCCATTTGGATCCATCTTTAAGGATATCGAAGCCCTTTTCTATTGGGTTCAAGAATTTGTCTTGAGGAGGCCTAATTAGGCCTAATTCCTTGTAGCACTTAACAGGGTCTTTTTCCAGTTTCTTGCCAAAAATTCCCAAACAACTTGCAAAACTAATCCCAAATTTGAGTACCCTTTTTAATTTTATGAAGGATTCAAAATTTTTTAGATTCCTAGGTCATTCATACACATGCTTCCTATTATCTAGGTCAAACAGGGCTAAAAGGCCTAGTTTTTAGGACCTTACTGGTTTCTTGCTCAGATCTCAATCAAATGGATTGGTAGATTCTCAATCATCCTAGAATGTAAATATATGTTCATATTCCACTTGGAACTATGATTATTCCATACTGTACTTCAATCCCTTGCAAGAAAACTTCAAATCTTCACTGTCAAACCTCTAACCGGGCACTCTAAGCTCACCTAGGGTTTGATCTTAGAAATAGAAACTCAACTGTTCATGATTTGTACCACTAAATATATATAGACCAATGGCTCCTATGAAATATTCATCTACCCTTAGGAAGTTCCCATGGCTAGATTTCATGGGGGAGCCATATATGTAAGACACACTCGTGAGGATAGGATGAGGAAAAACTCTAGACCTTAGCCTATTTATTCAAGACACTAAATCAACTCAAATAAACTTTATTAGATTATGAAAAAGTCTTAGAACTATCTTATGAACACAAATCTAACACTAAATCAAGTCATTCAATCTATATAGTATCACTGTCACACTATAATGATCGATATCTTCAAATAACCAGAATTGCAGAGCTGCTTCACTTTTCAAAAACTTGACTGCAATACTCTCTACCTTAGAACTCAAGCCTAAGAGATTATTTGATGCCATTATTTATGTTTCTAGGCCTTGTTAGTTCATCCACACTCCTATCTTTCAGGGAATTCAATGTCATCGAGTTGCATGCAACATTTGTAATAAATTGCGACTGTTGTCATGACAAATTTTGGCATCTTTTACATTCATTAGGCCAACTAGAATATAGGCCTCTATGCTATTTGGTTCAAACAACTAACCTCATTAATGACCTAAATGCATAATTATATTACATCTCTCATGTGTTTAGAACACATTAATAATCTCAAATCCAAACTTTAAGCTTCTAAGGCTAAGCTATCAAAACAACTAACAATGACTGATTGGTGACCTTAGTTATAACACTAACTCATGTAGTCCACATTTTCAAGACCTTCTAAGGTCCAAATCAAACACACAACTTCTCTGACCTAGCTAATGTGAGATACAAGCCAAAATGACATAGAAATTGGAGCCTAGCCTAGGTGCTCCTGCACCAATTGTCCTCTTAGGACCTAAATTAGATTCTAAACCTTTTAAACTCCTTCTAAGACCTATCATTACCCCCTAGGTCTATTATGCCATGTTTTTCCATTTACATCATTTGTTTCACATGCATCATTCATGCTATTACATCCTTCAAATGGATAAACTATTACATCAAATGGCTTAATAGCCACATTACAACATCTAAAAGACCTTATAGGTCTTGTATCTTCATCAAATCAATAAGTCACCCAAGTGACCCTCATGTCTTCATCAGGGTGCCTTGCACCACCAACTCCTCATTGTGAGCCACTCACCTAGTGTTAAGCTCCCTAACACGCCCCCCCCCCCCCCCCACCAAAAAAAAAACAAAAAACAAAAAAAAAACATCATAAACACATATGAGATCCAAAATTAAATAATTCACATCAATGCAATTTAATAAAAATTGATTGATTTTAAGAAAGAATATGTTGTCCTTAATCCATTGGACAACCCTAAACCTTAATCTGGCACTCAAAATGCACCCAAAAAACTTAAAGAGATATCTAAATAAACTACACAAGATATCACATCATAATAAAAACTATCATAACAACATAGTATCATTCTATTAGGTTTAGATGTTCACTGGTTATCCCAACTCCACTAGACAGCCCTAAACACTAATCTGGCATTCAAACTACTCAAAATATATAAAAATAGATAAAAATACACCATACATGATATAAAAACCATATTTATTATAGTAAAGGTCAAAATGAAACAAGAATAAGATCCTACAAGCCTCTGGTAACCTTCTAACACTTGACAACTTCTAAAATTGCTTTATTTCAAATAATGGTTAAATGTCAAGAATAATCATTAATGAGCAATAATTCATAACTTCTAAAAAACATATATTTAAGATAATCACTTTAGTTAGAATTAATAAAAAATAATTAAAGATTCTCTCTTAAAACTTTTATGAAGATCCAACGGTGGGAAAGAAAGTTATGTATTCTATTCTAAAACATAAAACCCTAGTTAGGTTTGGACCTGCCTTCACTAAAATGGTTATAAATTTCACAAAACATTAAAGAAATGAACCAAACCAATGTAATATGAAAGAAAAAAAAATACCTATCTCTGATATCAATTTTATGCATGTACATGACCGTACCAATATGTACCATTCAGATAAACATGACTAAAAATCAGAACAAAGAATGGACATAAATAATTTGACAAAAACTATACATTAGGACACTAATTCGACCATAAAAAGAAAATCTAAAAGATGCCCATTTTATACCTTTGAATTTACCTTCCATAAAATCAATGAAGAAAAATACTAGACCTAATTTATATTAAATAAGTAACAGATCTCCAAAAATGGGTTTCTAAAAAACCTAGGAAAACACATGGCAATTTTCTCCAAAATGAGCTCAAACTTTTAAATACTTCTAGGAATGAAAAGTTAAAATATGAAAAACCACTTCAAATTCCATCAAATAAAAAATTTGATCAAGGAATTCAAACCCTACCTCGGGCCTACAAAGATTCAACTAAAGAAGCAAGAAGAAATAGAAATAAAGTCCCAACCAAAGAAAATAAATCCCTCTCTCAACTACTGAAACTCTTACAATAATTTCTCTCCTAAAAGAAAATAAAACCATGGATGCTTAAAGAAATATGCTCACAAACTCTCCCTTACCTATCATATGTTTTTTCTCCAAAATATCCATGAAAAATACAGCCAAGATATCCTCTTAAGGCATCATCCAAAAGCTCTCCCTCAAAAGAAAAAAGAGAATCCACATAATTACATTTTCCAAAGGTAACCAACCCCCAACTAATTCTTAACTAAAGGGCATAATTAAAAAAATCAATATAATTCTAGACTCGCAACTATATATTGCACAACTATAACTATAACGAATAATTTTATAACCATTCATACACATATTTATTATTATCATAACATGGGGCATCGGAGATATATATATATATATATATATATATATATATATATATATATATATATATATATATATATATATATATATATATATATATATATATATATATATATATATATATATATATATATATATATATATATATATATATATATATATATATATATATATATATATATCTGTGTGTGTGTGTGTGCAAGATCATGGTATGCCAAAAAGTGGCGATGTGAAAAAAATGAAATTTTCACTCATTGAAAAGCGCACTAAAATTTTTGTTGACTTTTAAGTAGGCCTAGGTGTCAGTACACCTCGAAAAGCCAAAATCCAAATCATAAGCCTAATCGGTTATCTGATTTTATATTAGATATCTGATTTTCTCAAGATCAAAAGGTAAGTTAAATTTTTAAGTTTTTTTAATTTTATGATTGAAATTTGTTTTTTATTTATTTATAAAAACTAGGGTTTAAATGAGATTCTTTATTGTTGTTTTAAATTGATTATAATTGTCTATTTTGGTTTTAATTTTAATCAGACATGGTGATTTAGAGATCTACCCTAAATAGGTATATTTTATGTGGTATGGCCTTAGGTGTCTCCACTACACCCAAACTGACTTGTGAGAGTGCTCTACACCTTTGTATGATCTTGCGAGAAACCACAAAGTTACTATGCTCCTTGAGGATTCTATGTCTCTTCAATAGAAACCCTATCTACTAGACTTAATCATCAAATATGAACCTAGATATTGAAAAGGTGATAGAAAGGTTCCAAAAGACTCAAATGTCTCTAATTCAAGTGACCCATAAACCCTTATCATGACTAAGGATTCAGACTCCAATCTTGGCTAATAGACCTTTCTGGCTTGTAGCCCTAAACATGGAGTTTTTAGGGTATAATCCTAAAACTTCCCAAAGGACCTATAAAAAAAATTCAATGTCTAGACACCCTTTGTAGAGATGTGTCATGTCCTCAAATTAATAACTCCCAACTTGAAAGGACACCACCAAACAATCATTGTTGCAATAGGCCTAATTAGGCCTAATAGGCTTGGTTCCTTATTGAAGTCTTCATGACTTGAACTCCATAGACAAGCCACTTATTGGAATGCTATTAGGAAAGCATAAGAGCCCACAATCCACCATTATTTTTCTTTTATCCACCCTCGAAGGGCTACTGCTACTACATTCTTCTATACAATGTTCCAAGCACATAGAGATGCTTGGACTAGGGCTTGAAACGAAAAATGGTAAACCTTCTCCCTGCTCCCAGGCTTGTGGAATCCTAAAATAAATTAACCCTACTTTCATTTCTTGTAGGAGCATGGAATTACCATGGTGAGAAATAAAGTTAGAGCATGATCCCCTGGTTCAAGAGGGTTGCTTGTGCACCTGGTGAAGAAATCCATCTAAATTCTCATCCTGATCTCCAATTTAACTCAAACCAAAAGAATTGGACTCCTAATTCATGAAAAAATCCAGATCTTAAAGTCTCCTCTTGGTACAAGTAAATATAGGTCCATAAACGAGTTATTTTGAGCATGAAATGTAGGGGAAATAAGGTAATTTTATTGATTTAGTTGTAGATGAACATCCTCTATCTTCGACCTTCCTGAAGAGGCTATTTGAAGACATTCCCCAATGATTCCAACCATTTTTCAAAGGTTGTGATCATTGGGAAGAATTTACAACTGGCTTAGCAACTTTTTCAAAAGTTGTTGAGCAACATTTTCTTGCATTGTGCAACTTTTTGCAAATGTTTCATTTTTGGTCCTATTGAGCCTATAAGGCCTAAGCCTTGGATCCCAAGGACCCCCCAAAAAATGAAACTATTAAAATAGTCTAAAAGACAACTAAGGTAACCTAAGTACCTAATTGTCTTATTAACTAAATCTAAGATGTTGTCTTTGACCCTTAGGCATGAAGGTGTTAGAAATAGGGAATACTAAGAGGGGTGGGGTGAATCAGTATTCTACAAATTTTATCTTTTTCCCAATTATGGATATAAAAAATTATCTTTACACATGCATAACATAAGAAGCTAAATAACATGCATAGCAATAACATCAAAGAACTCATAACACATGATATGTTCTCGAGGAAACCCTACCCAAGGGAAAACCCCGGTGGGGATGGTACCCACAAAGATTCACTAATAAAAAGTATCTTGTTAGGGATATTGACCATGTTAGGAGTCTATTACAAGCATATAGTGTATTAGTCTTGATTAAGGGACAATAGGCCTTGTTAGAAGCCTCAACCCTGTTAGGAGTTGTCAATACAAAATCTCATTACCAGATGAGCCCACTGCCTAAACAAGTAATATACAATGTATACACAAATAGGTCAAGATAACCTTATTCTACTTGCATCAATGTTTCTTTTCTTCTCTTATCTTTGCAACATCACTATTACATTCGCTTCACAATTCATACATTACTTTTCAATTACATCCACATCTCTTCTTTTTACAATTATAATTACATATATATATATATATACAAGTTATTAAGGCTAATAACTTTACATGGTCGGCTTCCATATATCTTTATCCAAGAGTAAACATCTAGGATGTCATCCCTTTATATTTTTAAGTCATTATTTTGATAAACAAAATAATCCCTTAACTCTTTACCAATTCTACCTTCATATTCTGTCCTATCGGCTTCACATTGTCTTCGGTAAAACCACTATAACTAATTTTTTACATGTCGTACTAACTTGCACTCTGAGATGGGTCATCATTAGTCATCAAAGAGTCTATGTTCAAGTGCACAAGCACTGAAATTACTCTAGTCAATGTCGCAAACAAAAACTGTATCCTGGTGCACTGTGAAAACACTGTCTAACACTTAGACAATTTGCAATGTGCTTTACTATACTTGCTCTCTATCCTGTTTGATCTTCATGAAAATCATATGTTTCCAAAATGACAACATCTATGTACTCACTTCATCCAAATTTCCAACAATCTCCCCCTTTGTCATTGGTGGCAACATATGAGAAAATTGGCTAAGTGTACAAGTCAAAATCTCAAAATTGTATCAAAATTGTTGCCATAGTATAGAATATGTATACTATCCTTATAACTCCTCAAAATATAATCTCTAATACACTACTCCCCCTAAGAGTGTCAATCCTTATCAAATATATCAATTTTCTGCTCTAAAATCTCTCCCACTTTGACAACAATGACAAAATAAGGTAGGGAGGATTACAAAATTTGTATCCCAAAAAGATTATACCTTCATTTTCTTATTGCAAAGCTAGTAGGCTTGCAATACAATCTACAAAATCAGATTTCATAGCTTCAAACTCCTTCTCCCATGATTTCTTCATGGAATCTGCCACATTGAGTAATGTGCTTAGTCCATAATTTGTAATTTGACAAGCCTAGAGATTTTCAAATTTGAATTTATGAAAGGATGTCTTAGCTATAAGACATTCTTCTAACTACTCTTCAATGATACTCAACTTCATAGAAATGTGTTCTCTCAAAAGAATGAGTCTTCTCATCTTTCTATTCTTCTCATCTTGCAATATACTTATTTCATCATAAAGATTCTGAACTTTCTTTTCAGTATCACATACCTTCACATTAGGTCTAGATAGAAGGTTACATTCATTTTGAATCTCATCTTCCTTCAATTTAATCTTCTATACCTCTTCTACTATCAAAATCTCTGGTTTTGTACACTGTATGTACAAAGATTTTCCTATCTCCAAATGTTTCCTCAAGTTCTTGATACAAATATCAAGACTGCTAATATCATTTCTGATATTCTAAATGATGTTCAAAAGCATTTCAACTTCATAAGTTGTTTGAGCTCTTACTTTTGCAATATCGAATAGGTTTGTGAATTCATTATTAAAAGTGCTCATTACCTTCTTAGCATTCTCCAAAGGGTTTGACTCTATGATTTGCATAGTTACAATGCTTTGTAACTTCTCAGTTAGATCTTTCAGACTACCTTCAAGATTCTTCACTTTCTTGTTTTTCCCAATGATTTTATTCAATGAGGTGATCAGTTCCAATTGATCATTATCATCAACTTCCTTTCCTAAATCTTCAAACAAAGATCTAATTTCTTTCTTCTTTCTAGTCTCAGGAGTAAGATTGATGTCTTCTGTGGTAGGAGTGGGTGCTTGAATCTCAGTCTCCTTAGGTTCTTCACTGATAGATTTAGTCTGCTCTACTTCTTCAGTACTAATCAGTTCATCAAGAGCCGAATTATCAACAATGTTTGCTAAGTTCTTGAATACATTGTCATCAATATCCAAGGTGACCTTAGTACCTTCTACATTCATAGTATCATCTTCAATGTTAATAGATGAAGGAGAGGGAATATCCTCTTCAACTACTTGCTCTACTACAACTGATGGCTCTCCAACAATTTTTGCCATGACCTTGATTATAGCATGCTCTGTATCTACATTAACTTCTTCATATCTACCTCCCATAATCAAAATAGTTCTCCTTTTGGTTTTCAAATGGGTGCTTAGGGCCTTCAATATCTGCTTCAAGTGATCATCATCTCTCACTTCACAAAGTTTCTTCACTAGATTCTTTCTGATATTAGTGTCTTCTTCAATTGCTCTCTGATTCCTATTTACAAGTTTGGTATACAATTCATCAAGTATCTGACCTTGAATAGAATTAAATTTCTTGTTTGTCAAAATCATATGCTTCACAACAGAATTCTCCAAGTTTAGTCTTTCTGAATAATCATAAAGCTTGTAGTACTTGTTCATTTTAGTGAAATTTCCATCTTGTATGATTTCTTCATTAACTCTCTCAACTCTCAGTTTCCATGTCTTCTTCTTAACTATAGTGTCATCATCTTTTACTTCTACAATTTCTCTTGGTATAGGTTGAACTAAAATCTTCTATCTCTTTCCTAGTCTAGTAGCACTTTCTTTCATTCTCTTGCTAGCTGAGGAGGAAGTGGATCTAGTTGTTACATGCTCCTTTTCTGGTTCGTCTACTTTCACCTTGACTTGTGTAGGTTCTTGTTGTACTAAACTTGATGACAAGGGTGGTACAATCAATACTTCTTTCTATCCAATATCCTTGATTATTGTTTCTATCTTCTTTGCAATATCAAATTCATGCTCTGTCAATCCAGTGTCCTTCAAAATTTTCTTTATAGTGTTGTCAACTCTCTTCTTATATTGCTTTTCTTCCATTATACCTTTTGCCAAGTTCAAGTTCTTTTCAAAAGTTCCAAATCTACTACACTGAGTGTCCAATTTACATTTAAGTAATCTGCCAACATATTCTTCTATTTTAGCCTCAGATATCTCATAGCCAAGAGGGTGTATGAACTCAATTCTAGGTTCCATTGCTTCAATATAGGTAAAGTTAGTGTCAACCATAAAACATATATCATTTTTATACATCTTTACAAGTGACTGTGGAATTCTTGATCTGCTAGATACCAAGTTCTGAAATGTCTTCATTACTAACATAGCACTCTCATTCACTTTGTCAATAACATGTCTCAAATATACTTTATTTATTCTCTCCATAGTAGTTTTTCCATCATTCCAATCATTTCCAATTGTGTGCAAAAATCTTCTCAATGAGTGGAAAAACATGTATGTGATTAAGGATGAAAATCTAAATTGTGCATACTTAGATTTCTTAATCTTCTCCAAGTTTTCAAACAATTGAATTCTTAGAATTTCACACATATCAACTAGTACCTTGTCAACACACATTAAATAGGCAATATGTACCATACCAGCTACCATATCATCTTCTCTAGAATTTGCACAAAACTTAGTAGTTAGGATCTTACATAGATATCTCACATCATCTTGTCTGATTTTGCTAATCACAATTCCTCTACCATTATAGGATGAACCTGTGTTGTCCATTACTATTTTCCTCATATTTTTCTCATTTAAAGGAATAGCACCAACTTTAGATAAACCTGTGAGTTCATGAATCAAGTCAGTTGTAATGTTTATCACTCTATCCTCTAGCCAAAACTTCCCATTATGAATTCTACTCAAAATGATCTTAGTGCATTCTTCATTGTCAAACTCATGCTTCAAAGCATACTTAACAATCTCATTATCTTTCAAATGCTCATATCCTTATTTCAATGACATTACATGGTTATAAATCTTCTGATATTCACTGGTAAAATCACTGTCACTGATGGTTTCTAACTTTCATCCAAGATAACTCCTTACATTTTCCAAATGCAAAACTTTGTCTGGTATGGATGATAAAGCTAACCTAGGGTCATCTTCTTCCAAGGGTTCTACTAGTTCCCTCTTCATTATAGGTCTGTTCTTATCTCTTAACATTATGAATTAAGGATACGTCCATGATTACTTTAAATTCATTATACCTCAATTCTCTTTGATAATCAAATAACTTTGATCATAACCTTTTATCACTTGAATCTCACTTAGGTCTGACATCGCATTCAATTCTTTTGCAGCTTCTTTCCAAAAAGTTGTTTTTGCTATCCTGCAAAACTTAAAAATTCTTGCAATCTCGCAAAACATAGTATTTTATTTTGCACTCTTAACCATAGCATTAGTACATAATAAAATACCTTACATTAACTGCGCAAGACTTAATTCATCATAAATCTACTTCTATTCTAATTCTAAGCTCCTAATCTACTATAATTTACATAAATTAAGTGCTTAAAGATAGGTTAGGTAAGGATTCATTCTTACCACTTGATACTTCACCTTTCTGATTACCTTCTATGTTGAACATGTCTCCTTGATCTGTGCCTTTAACAAACTTCACTTCATCTGCATTACTACAACAACCTTTTTGTCTATTACCTGCATCTTCATTTCTTGTTGCATTATTCCTAGGGTTAGGGGTAGGATGGAAAAATCCATTGCTCATTCTGCAAAACCTTGTTTTATGTCCAATCTTGTTACATATCTGACAAAAAATTCCATTGTGATCTAAAGTTCCTAGCAATGTGTCCAATCTTGTTGCATCTATAACATACTACTCTATTCCTTCTGATCATATCTTTGGTAGGTCTCTTATCTGCATTGTTAGTATTCCTAAACATTCTACTACCATAACTATTCTCAATAACTTTAGGTTTTCTACATTCAATAGCTCTATGTCTTAAACCATGACAATTGTAACAATAACCATTAAGAGGTTTAAATTGTTTACTTATGCAATCTCTCTTCATATGACCAATAGTATTACAACCAAAACATCTACCTTTGAATTCTCTTTGCATACCTTTAGGTGATTCTTCTTGCTTCGGCGATTCTTCCTCTTTAGGTGGTTCTTCTCCTTTAGATGTGTCTTCAAGTTTGTTGATCTCATCTGACTTCTTCTCATCTAAGCTTTCAGATTCTTTCAGATCTAGTTCCTTGCTTTCATCATTTGTTCTAAATATATTAAATCCAAGTCCAGTCTTATCATAGGATGGTTTTCCATAAGATACTTGTTCATCGATCTTCTCACTATTTGAATATAGCCTTTCAAGTTGTTGTTTGGATTGAGTCAATTCACCTTTCACAATCTCATTGTATTTTTCAAGTTCTACATGCTACAAATTGACTTTCTCAAATTCAAATGTGACTTTGCTAAGTTTAGATTTCAATTCTTCATTTTCAATCTTCAACCTTTCATTCTCAAATCTTAGATTTGCTTCCTTTTTGTCATTTTCATCTTTCATACTGAGCTTCAGATTTTCTATCTTCAGTTCATGCTTAAGGATCACATTTTCTTTTTCTAAATTGTCATCACAATCTTCAATAAGAATTTTAGATTCCTTTTCAGATTTCAGATCTTCTAACTTCTTTTTCAGTTTCTCAATGAGGTTCTTTGCATCATCATATTTCCTTTTTAGAATGTTTCTTTCATCAGTAAGCATATCCATCTATTCAAGAGCTTCTTTAAGATTTTTTTCTAGTTGAACCATATCCATAGAGATCTTACTCAAGCTGCTAGGCTTTCCTTGAATGATTCTTCTTCGAGTAACTACGCTCTGATACCAATTGTTAGAAATAGGGAATACTGAGGGGGGGGGTGAATCAGTATTCTAAAAATTTTATCTTTTGCCCAATTATGGATATAATAGATTATCTTTACATATGCATAACATAAGAAGTTAAATAACATGCACAGCAATAACATCAAAGAACTCATAACACATGATATGTTCTCGAGGAAACCCTACCCAAGGGAAAATCCTAGTGGGGATGGTACCCACAAAGATTCACTAATCAAAAGTATCTTGTTAGGGATATTGACCCTGTTAGGAGTCTATTACAAGAATCTAGTGTATCAGTCCTGATTAAGGGACTATAGGCCTTGTTAGAAGCCTCAACCCTGTTAGGAGTTGTCAATACAAAATTTGATTACCAGATGAGCCCATTGCCCAAACAAGTAATATACAATGTATACACAAATAGGTCAAGGTACATAACCTTATTATGCTTGCATCAATGTTTCTTTTCTACTCTTATCTTCACATCATCACTATTACATTCGCTTCACAATTCATACATTACTTTTGAATTACATCCACATCTCTTCTTTTTACAATTACAATTACACATATATATACAAGTTATTAAGGATAATAACTTTACATGGTCGACTTCCATATATATTTATCCAAGAGTAAACATCTAGGATGTCATCCCTTTATATTGTTAAGTCATTATTTTGATAAACAAAATAATCCCTTAACTCTTTACCAATTCTACCTTCATATTCTATCCTGTCGGCTCCACACTGTCTTCGGTAAAATTTCCATAACTAATTTTTTACATGCCATACTAACTTGTGCTCTGAGATGGATCATCATTAGTCATCATAGAGTCTATGTTCAAGTGTGCAAGCACTGAAATTACTCTAGTCAATGTTGCAAACAAAAATTGTATCTTGGTGCACTGTGAAAACACTGTCTAACACTTAGACAATTTGCAATGCGCTCTGCTATACTTGCTCTCTATCCTATGTGATCTTCATGAGGATCATATGTTGCCAAAATGACAACATCTATGTACTCACTTCAGTGAAATTGCCAACAGAAGGCCCTTGGGTGCATCCTTGAAGACCCCTCATGAAGATCTTCTATTGAAGAGTATAGGGAGGTGCTCCTACACCATAATCCCTTATTTTGAAAACTCAAGTTCCACTTGAGAAAAATTGTTGAAGGGTTGTTCCATCCCTTTTGATACAATCTTCACTCATTCAAGTGGAATCTTTGTCAAGTATCCCTTACAGTTGACCAAGTAATTAATATATGTCTTCTTTCTAGTTTGTTTGACAACCTTGGAATCAAGAATATTTTCTAATTGTAGGGGTTGGCTTGGTGGTAAGTGTAATACCCCAAAAATGGGCTTCAGTGCCATTGACTTCCTACATCGACAAATCGATCAAAATTGACCCTAAAGTTCTCACCTAAGGCACATCTACACATCGAATAATCAAAACCCTAATCGATCTTATCTCAATTCTCCATTGGGGAATATTCCTAAATACTCCTACTTTATCCTAATTATTTCTAATTAAATATTATTTGGTGATAAATGATATTAATTATTTATCCAAAGTCAATTAATTGAATATGCTGAATATTTATTTAATTAAACTATAGTCATCCACTTAATTAATTTAATTAAGATTTAATTAATATTTATACCTAATTAATATTTTTTATTTGACAATAAATCATAATTTCTAAAAATAATCGATTAAATATTTATTAAATTGATTAAAATCAAATTGTCAAATTTAATGATTTAATTTTGGATAAAGGTTGATTAAAATAATTGATTAACCCATACATCAGTTATTTAATTCTTCAAATCAGTTAAGTTGAGAATAAAGCACATGAAAATTAAATAAATCAAATAATTATCTATTCACAATCAAAAGATCAGATGAACTTTAAATCAACTATGGAATTCTTTTTGTCAACTTTCCGAACTCAACATGTGATTGTGAGTTGAAAAGAAAATAGGAGTGATCTCAACTTCTAATTTGAGTTAAAATGATGATTTTGCATGAATTTGCTAGATAACTATTTCAAATTTCCTAATAAATCATCAATCAATTTGAGTTTGTTAGGGAGAGATTTTTGGCTTTTCCATGAGTTCTCAAACCCTGGATTTCTATATAAATAGGCTCAGTCCTTCACAAACGATCACAAATTTGGAGAATCAAGCATCTAGAGAATAGAAGCACCATATTGTCAAATTTTTGAGATTTGTGCAATTTTTTAGATTCTTTTCTAACATTGATTTCTTGACTCATAGCATTAATAGGGTATGTGTAGGATCATGGTATGTCAAAAAGTGGCGATGTGAAAAAGAAGTCTTAATTGATAGACTCTTTCAAAAACAACTATAACTTTCAAACAATATAACATTTTTAAAATCTAAAATATACATCACATTCTATGCTTCACCTAATACAATAATAATAAACAATTCTTTCAATATGATGAAGTTTAGACTATGTTAAGGTGGTTAGACACAAGAGTTTTTATAGTCAAGAAAATGTGTGGTAGAAAAATCATAATTAATCACATCCAAACATGAGTCTAATACTTTTATCTAGTATCTTATAAAAAATATTATCATTTGATTTTGTTTAATGTGGTTAGACATACATGTACTTGTTATCATTCTAGTTCTGATTGATAGACTTATTGAAAAATAGCTATAACATTCAAATTGTATAACATTTTTGAAATCCAAAACATGCGTCACATTCTATAATTTTCCTAATACAAGAAAAATAAAATAAAAATTCAATTTGATAAAGTTTAGACTAAGTTAACATGGTTAGACACGAGAGTTTTTGTTTTCAAAAAAAATTATAGAAGAAAAATCATAATTAATTATTTACTTGGAAAAAAATTACAAAAAAATATGTGTCACATCCAAACATGAGTCTACTACTTATATCTAGAATCTTGTAAAAAAAAATTATCATTTGATTGTGTTTAAGGTGGTCAGACATACACCTACTTCTTATTTTTTTCCTGAAATTTTCATACGACTACATTGAAATTTGAAATTTTCAACATATAGAATAACTATTTTTAAAAAAGACCTAGTATCTTAGAAAGTAAATTAAATTCTCTACAGATTATCTTCTTACATATTTTTGATATAATATTCATAACTTGTTCAAATTTTTATGTCAACTTGCCTAAACCTGATTTTCTAAATTTTCATTGCCACTTAAGGGCCTAGTTTGGCATACCATGATCCTCCACATACCCCATAGCATTCATAATTTAGATTTGATTCATTGTTTTCAATTTTTAGATCAAATTTTCATCTAGATTTCATCGTTATCTTGCATAGAAAACCCAAAAATATAGATTAAATTTGCATTCATTTCATTAGATTTTGCATTCAAATCCTTCATTTAGATGTTGCATTGTCACTGATCTCGGTCAAAATTTGAGAATACCATACTCACATCTACTAGAAGGAATTAAATCGTCAGGTTAATGATATTTGTCTTTATTGCCTATTTTTTAATTATTAACCAATAATGTTTTACTGAAGTGTTGTGTCTCGTAAATAGGTACAATTTTCACACACACATTTATGGTGCCCACCGTCGGGCTCGACAATGGATTTCCATTCTTCATTTTTCCATTTTTATGACATTCCTTATTCAAGATTCAATTTTTTTTCTTTTGTACAATCTCGTATGATATTTGTAGATTGTCGTATCAGAAGCTTTTGTCTGTCATACAACAGATGACATTTCTGAAGTGTCGTGTCAGTTGTTACATATTATCATATTGATCTTGAAGTGTCATGTGTGTAGGTACCCAGAGTCATATCATTTTGGAAGTGTCATATGGGTCTAGGTATATTGTTGTATGAAAATTTGTGCTATTTTTCAATTGTCATATGAGATTTTTGATCAGTTTTTTAAATTTTGATTTAAGATTTGGACTAACGCCTGACACTAACATTTTTTCTTTTATTGGTGCCTGATCATTTTCACAGCCTACCACCTTTTGGAAGGATGAAAGATGAAGGCTTGAGAATAAAATACCATGCTTTGGCCTCCTCTTGTCTTGACTTCTAAGCCATTCTTTTATAGGAAACCCCTTTTTAGAAAAATTCTTGCCAAAGACGCACATTCAACAAAACTTTTCTGATGAGTGGTTTTGTAGGTTGCCAAATCTTCATTGAGAAAATATCTTGTTTCCTTAAATCTATTTTTCATAGGCATCTAGTTAATTAGATACATGCATTTATTGTAATTAAGGCATATATTGAGGGGATTATGCTCTTCTCCTTCTTTAGAGAATCATAAATCTAGAAGGTGTCTTCCCTAGTGCCAGTTTGCATACTGTCTCTAGATTAAATCTACTTGGCGTGTCTTGGATAGGGAAAAGGATGAGGTTAGGGGATTATGCTCTTCTCTTTCATAGAATCAAAAACTTAGATCGCGTGGTCCCCAAACTCACATTTTCTTTAATCCTTTAGAGGGCCTACCTAAGAGTTAAGAAGATCCCAGGAATGACCCAAGTGGGGACAAGTCTTAAGTCGACTCTTCCACCCCACTATAAATTTTATGCTTCCTTGAGGTTAAAGCCTCAGAAGACATATTTGCACTTGTTCCTTGGATTCATTACATGAACATGCTTTTATTTTTTGTAGAGTGAAGCCGCTTAAATCTTTCTTGTGAGACTACATGGATTAGAGTACTCATAGGGTTAATAGCCTCAATCCTTCTTGCGGGACTATGGGAGATAGTTGTGAACATATGCCCTGATTAAAAGCCTAAGACAATTTTCTACCAATCTTCCTTTGAAGGATTTGTAGTGCTTGTGCAAGGTGAATAGTAATCACCATAGCGAGCCCTCTTTGATGCTTGAACTCGGCTAATATGGGCTTCAACATCCATTGCATGTTGTTGGACCTACATATTCTGAGGAGTCTCTAAGTGTGCTCCTAAGTCAATGAGAAACTAATACATCTCTTCTCCTAGCTAGGGTAAGAAAGGTGTGTTTGATTCATTGAGTCAATTCCCATATGTTTTCTATGATTGTCAGCCTACTGCTATATTAAACATCCTCAGACAGCCTAATACACAAATCTTCAAAACTAGACAAAATAATTTACAAACCAATGGAGACCAAAAACATTAAAAAGCTTGAAAAATCTGGATAAATTGCAGCAAAATACTTTTTTGGTGAAAATTGTCATCTAGACCTTGCAATTGTCATATGATAATTGCATTGTTTCTCAAGTGTTGTATCAGAACCCCCAAGTGTCCTACTTGTACCAATACAGTATCATATGAGAGTTGTCAAAAACCTTGAGCAGAATTAATTCTTGGTATCAATTATCATACCAGATTTTTCAATTGTTGTGCCAGACCCCATTTCGTGTTGTACGAACCTAGATACTGTCATATGATAGTTTCCCCAAAATTGCCAAAAAGTCCAAATTTTGTCACAAATTCAATCAACTTCTAGCTATTGTAAAAAATCTATCAAAATACCCACTGTGTCAGGAATAGAGCAGAGAAATAGTGAACTCTTGTTATCTTCCCAAAGTGAACTATTTATCTCAATTTGTCATCTAATTGAACTGTCTGAACCATGTCTTGTCTTCTATCAAAAAACTTGTCAAAACAACCTTGATTTATCATCTCAAAATGGCTAATTGTTGCGACATTGTGTCCAACAACTTTTGGGTGTCTACCCTTACATCTCGGGCACAATATCTTTTATTTACGTCCAATCAATCCTTTTTCAAACCAATTTGACAAGGTTACATCACTTGATATTTCCTAATTTAGATTATTTGTCAGTTCTCATATCTTACTCTCTGGATTCACCTAACGTTAATGATGGAAAATAGAGCCACTTCACATAGAAAACCCAGAGAAGAACCAAAGATATCACCTTCATCTTTTCTTATTTTTTAGACATTGTATCAACCTTACGACACCAATCTTTATGAAGAAGATTCTCTTGGCAATTTGTGCTTAAAAGTAGGTCACACAACCCCTCCCACATCAACACCAGATCTCAATCAGTGCACTACCATGTCTCAAGGTGGAGCTAACTAGGGATCACAAGGCCAAAAATCTAATCATGGTGGAGATCAATAACCCACACCATTAGAAATTGAATGATTTTGTGATGATGACCTCTTTAAAAGAATGATGAAATACTTATTTCAAGAAGAAAAAGAGGCATACTTTTTACAACTATCTCAACAAGGAGCCAAACTTCATCGAGACTTTAATGTTGAAAATATCATAACAC